>JAKFQP010000563.1:884066-925231 GCA_023375905.1 Nycticorax nycticorax
GGGGGGGGGGGGGGTGGAGGGAGGTGTAGGGGAGGGTGAAATCTTTTAAATGAAGTCGCAGAAAGGATGCAGCAAAAAAAGCCTAGCTACATAGAGCGAAACAGGTCTGTCCAAGCACCAGAACTAATTTCTAACAGAGCACCAAAGCAAATCAGTGAAACCCAGCCTGTTTAAGCCTCTGCTGGTGATTTGACAGTGGGTTACATTTCCATCTTATGCAGGGGTCGGTATTAGCATCGTACACAGAATTCTTTGCTGAAACGTCGGTATCTCGCTGTTCTGATGACGCTATCCCAGACTGTGACGGCCACTTTTCGCGTTTGGTGAATATCAAGCAACCTGCCAAAGGCCGCGTGTTTCCCCATCGGACACGACAGAGCCATCCAGAATAAGCACAGTCCTTCATCCCCCTCCTTCCGCTCCTGCCGTTTAATGTGCTGAATCTCAAAGCTGTGAAGCAACAACCTTGTGAGAAAAGGCAGCACCTCTCTGGCTGATTGTTTCCACAGGGTCTGAGCTGTTAGAACAAACCCAAAAATCACAGAAATATCACATGTTCTGCTAAGCATGAATTTCTGTATTGCTACTAAACCGCTCCATAAAAGTACCCAGCCGCATATTGACCGGCTGCAGCCCGTTCCCTCAGAGGTTACTAAAGACCAAATCCTACCAGAACTTACACTCGAATGCAGCACAAATGAGTCATTATGGTCCTAAAAATAACAACAGAGAAATTTCCAACTAAAATGTTGCCTAATTAACCATGAATACTGACAAGTATGAGGGGAAAAAACCAAACCAAACCAAACCAAACCCCTAATCCCTGAGGAGTTGTGGAGTTTTGAAAACCAACTTATTACTACTTTCTTCCTGGATGCACTCAAGTTATATAGGAACAGTATTTCCATTTCCACCCTACGTTATAATAAAAACACCTAGAAACAATAGGACAAATGTCCTTTGGTGAGTATATAGAAGGTATGTGTCTTTTCAAAGTAAAGCTGAATGAACTTGACCAAGACGGAAGGCTCCAAAGTACTCTTCATGTCCCCTTCATATTCTGGACTATCCATAATTTTATTGCCAAACCACTCATTCTATTCTGATTACTTTCTGGCACTTCTAACAAAACCGGCAGAAAGCTAAGGCACTGACTTTTCTCTGAAATCCTCTCGCAAACATTTTTCAGGCAGTCCTAGAACTAAAACCTACACGTCTGTAATTTTTCTATAAACTGGTTAAAACCAGTGTATGTTTCTGTGGTTTTAATTTTAAACCGCAGTTTAAACAGACAGTTCAGAAGCCAAAAGAAGATCCACTTACAGATCTCCTTCTCAACTTCTAGATAAATGGCTTTGTGACAAGACACTGAAATTTTGGACACAGTTTCTTCTGAAGCTCTGTGGATCTTGCTTTTCCTCATTTAAGAAGCCCACACTGGATCTAACAGAGGACTCTCCTCTTTTTCTTCCCCTCCAAGCTAGCCGGCTCCCTCTTCCTAAAAGAAAGGAGAAAGCATTTTTTGATGGAACAGCTCTATTACTTGTGTGCTGAAGTTTCCTTTTTCCACCTTTGCCAGTTCATCTTAATCTTGCAACACAATGTCTCTGCTCCAGCAGTCCTGCAGCTCTCTTCCTTAGGTGAGTCTGGAACCTTGCTGACTGGAGGAGACCCCCGGCACATGCCTGAACAAAGGCAGGATTCAAAGATCGAGACACATTTTTGGTTCTGGAAGATCCTCACCCTCACAAGATCTGGATTAAGTCACTTACCAACCTCCTTCCTTCAAAACTGAAGGAATAGTTGATTCTACCAGTTGACTAATTCCCTAAAAGCTTTATGAGGAAAATGTCAAAGTCATCTGAGACCTTCTGAAACTTCCACCTCTGTAAACATTTCCAAATTCCCATATTGGTAAGAACTCCTACTGAACAGAATGGGTCAGGTGCAGCTTCTTTGATCAAAGACTCACCTACCAGATTCCTTCCCCGTTAATACCACTGAGTTCAAGAGGAATTACGCCATGAATGACTCAGGTCCAGAGTCATACCAATCAATCTTGGCCATGAATTTGATAAAACCTCATTAAAACAAGTAGAACAGCATTTATTATACAAATCTGAGAATGAAAATGCCCTTCCTTATTTTTAAAGAGAAAATGAGATTTAATAGATAGATTAGGCATTTTAAGGCTGAGACACAAATCAATGAAAAATTCTAATTTGAAGTCTACGATGGCTTATTTAGCTTCTTTGTTGTTGACAAGCAATGCAAATTCACGTTTCTTTGTGCTTTTAATAAAAAGTAAATGATGTTACATACCATGAGTTTCATTGTCTGAGCAATACAGCTAAGTACAGAACACAACGGCATCATCACTAATTATTCCTCCTTTTGTTAATTTAGAGCCTAACCTTAACATTACTTTCCAATACCATTTTTACTGAAGGGAACACATTTTTTTGTTGTTGCTCTTTAGTTGAATTCCTCCTTAACATACTGGCACAAATTGTCTTTGCAAGGAAACTATACTTCGCTCTTTGTAATTCAACACTCATGAAAGATTTTAACTATTACAGTCATGAAGAAAGATGTAGAAATAGCAGAATTTCTTGCCAAGCTCTGTTTCAGAATAGAAACACCATTAATTTAAAAGGCACATTTTCATAACAGCATCCCTTATCGCTTATTACCATGACCAGCACCCAATGTGAACTGAGAGACATCTCCCATTTTATGGGTTTTTTTTCAGCTTGTGCATACAAATTTACTGCTTTTTAAAAATCACTTCCATTCCCTACACTGGACTTTGTACTTTCAGGAATGTGTTTTCTGCTACTCTTCTCATAAAGAAGTGAATTTAAAAATTTCACATCACGGCACTGACAGATCCTTTTAGGACAGGGAACCCACAAGGAGTGTAGAGCTAAAACATCCACCAGTGTTTCCAGGCACAATATTGTCCTTATGTTGAACAGAGACAGATTAAAACCCATCGCAAAGGCCCAGTTTCCCAGTGGAGGAACAACCAGTAAGAGGCATTCAGAATAGTTTTATGTGTAATATATTCATCTACAAGCCCACCAGTTTCAAACAGAGATATCCCAAATTGCACACAAACAATCCGACTGCAGAACCACTAAAACAATTCAAGGAATCTGACAGTTCGGTCCTTAACTTCATTTGAGACAATTTAGACAATTCAGTTTTCTATTTCTCTAACAGAAACCCCTTTTTATTAAAACTAATACATTGGGTCAGTCCCTGGAGTAGCGAACATGGCTGGGAAGAAAGTTTGTTTAAAGAAGGTTTCTATAATCTGGCTAGCAATTCACTGAACCATAGACGTGTTGCTTGGAAGGGACCTTTGGAGGTCGCCTAGTCCAGTCTTCTGCTCAAAGCAAGATGATCACCAACACAAGATCAGGTCAGCTGTGGCTCTGCCCAGCCAAATTTTCTACACCCCCTGGTATGGAGAAAGCACACTGTTTCTGGGTGACCTGTCCCAGTGCTGCATCAACCTCCTGGTGGATGGGTATTTCCTAATATCTACCATAAGCCACCCAAACTGCAATATGTGGCCATTAGCGCTTGCGTATCAGCCCGCCTACTGACAGGAATTTGGCCCCGCTGTCTTTATAACTGCCCTCTAGGTAGCTGTACGCCAGAATTACATCATCCCCCAGCCTCCCCTTCACTAGTCCAAACAAGCCCAGATTCTTCAGCCTCTCTTCATAGGTCCCTTGACCAATTTTTTACCTCTCTGACAGACCCTTTCCAGCTTCCCAGTATCTCTGTTGATCTGGAGAGCACAAAACTGGATATAAGATTCCATTTGTGCTCTCACCGATGTGGAGAAGAAGGATAACAACTTGCCTCCATCTGGCCAGGTCCTCCAAAAGCTGCTTATTGTGTGGTTTACCTTACTTGCAGGGAGAGTATGCTTTGGCTCACATTCAGCTTGGCATCGACTGTAAACCCCCCCAAGTCTTTTTTTTAGATCCTTGGCTAGCAGAAGAGTGCCAAGACCTGCTGGCAGACAGCATGCCTCGCAGCCACTCAGAGGCTGTCCTCAGTGGTCCGGCGAAAGACATACGGTGCAAGACCAGGTGAGGAGGGGAAAATGTGAACTCCTGCTCACAGATAGCCAGAAAAGTTTAATCTCTTTCAAATCTAAGTGTAGTGACACAGTCATAGCCAGCCATGCCCTAGAGCTAAATATCGGTCCTTTTCAGCAGCAGGACTTTTTGTCAGGATGTGCCATTTCATTCAAGCCAAGTCACTCAGACATGTCAGCAAATGTGGACATAGGTTTTTGGTCTAGAACACCTCGATCATTTTTGGCCAATAAGAAAGAGATCCAGTTAAAAACCTCAAGTTTCTAAATCTTACATGAGACACTTTGGCATAGTTCCATTTCTTGGGGGAAAAAAAAACCTTCAATGTTTGAGTTTGTTCTGATAAGATAAGAAGTCATTTTGAATGTACAAAAGCTTCTGCCAAACCAAGTTGTTCTCCTATGGACAGTATGGCTACATGCAATTTTAATAAAGAAATAAAAGAAGACAGGTGTGTGCACATACACTTTTGATGTTGAAAAACCCATTAAAGCCTCAAGTTTGCATATCCTTCAACAAATGAATAACTGTATGCACAGGCTGTCCACATACAGTAGCACTTCCATGGCCAGAGTTTTTTTCATACCACACATTTTTAGCCTACTAAAGTCTTGGTGTTGCGATAATGACAATTTCCAGGCAGCAGCAGTGTATTTTGTGAAACAATTTCAAGTGGAATCTTTAAGCCAGTGGATTTACAGATTCAAAGCAAGCGCAGGTATCAAGTATGGCTCAGGTGAGCAGTGTGTTGGCAGGGGCTTATCTCTTAAACAGAGCTAAAGCACACAACCATACCAATTTACATTACTAAGAGAGAATTCCTCGAGGAAGAGCAATTATGTCATTTAGTACACAACATTCTCCTGAAGATTTCCATATTTTCTCTTGGGCTTACTTCTTTTTGCTAGCAGGAATTTACTGCACGACCTAGTTTTCCTTTCAGAGATGACTAGTCACACACACAGACAAAAACCAAAAACTCTCTAGGAAACACATGGCTACACAAAGCAGATGAAGGTATAAAAAGAATGAATGCAAAGCAGATGAAAAAGGACAGAGCCACCTTACACCCACCTTTCAGAACTGGAATAGACCAAAAGCGTATGAAGAAGACAGCTGAATATGCCCTCCTTACTCCCATCACTAAATCAGCACCAGAAGAATTGTCTCAGAGCCAGCTACAAGTGAAACTGGATTGTGAGAAGGAAGTGGCAACACTTTACTTCCTTGAGATGGATTCAGTATCTGGACCATTTTGACGCACCCTGTGTTGCAGGCTGTGAACTCTTTGCTCTATCTTATTAGCAAAACTAGCTAGTAAGAACACCCTGGTCCTCGACTAAACCTCAGGATTCAGTCCTAGCAATAGCCAGTGATTCACCAGTTAAAAGAAATGGTAAGCTTAGACAGACCCATCGCAGAACACCAAGAGACATGGATAGGCTGACATTCCTATAGCTCACAGCATTTATTTCCAAACATGGCGTTTTAAGAGAATAATTTTTATCCTGGTTTCAAATGTCTTCTGAAATTCTGTGATGCTTGCTGTTCTGCAAGAGTACTGAAAAAAAATCACCATTTCACAAAACAGCCAACCGCAAAAGTAAAGAAAACCATCCTCTTTCTCCCCACCCCCATCTTTAAACTACTGCATGCTCTACCCACCCTCACCAATAAATTGTAGACATGCAAGATCACAGGACAGATATTTGGCAGCACTGCAATACTATATTTACTTCAGATACCTTAGAATTGGGAGGCAAAACCAAGCAGTTGTATGAGCTACTGCATCTACAGTTTCTTGGAGTGCAAGGGGCCATACATCCCACTGCATCAGGCTCTGGGAAGGTTCCCCAGTGCTGGCTGGGGGGCAGTGGGTATATCAAGAAGCCAAGTAAAAAGCAACCATGAAAACACGCTCGCTTTGCTTTGCTGTCCGCAACAGGCTCATTCCACCTATCACGACCACCCACATGGGCAATAACATTTGTATGTTAGGCAAAACATTAAGTTTTCCTCACCTTTCTTCCTCCACCATGGCCCTTCTTGGACAGAGTATGACAGTTCTTTAAACTCAATATTCACAGCTGGTCTGCGGGGTAGGTAGGAGAAACGATGAGCTTCTGTCAGAGTATTGTCCACCTTTTTTAAATGTCCGTTCATCAGACGAACGTCTTGGTTATCTGTGCCATTTGAGACCACTTCATCCACCGAAACACACACCGACTTTGGCTCGTCCATGGTACAAGCAGAATTGCTGCCGTTCTAGAGGGAAAAAGTTGGAGAAGGGACAAAGTTCACAGACTTTTGTTTAGGAACATGTTTTAAAACCTCCTGCATTAGAAGAATTATTATTTAAGTAACACAATAATCCCGCACAGTAATACCCTGAAAGGTGAAAGGGGAAAAAAATCCAAAACAATCTTTTCTTTGTTCTGCCAGTGTCTTGACAGAAGAGGTAAAAGAGCTCTTCCACTTGCACCACACAAAGGGCAGTTCCTTTAGCACCCGTTTCCCCTCAAAGGGTACGTACACAGCACATTAGTATCTTCAGAAAAGAGCAGCTCTTGCACCAGATTAATTCAACATTTGTAAGTCCAGTCCCCATTGTATTTGGTTTCTCATGCACTCAAAGAATTTGGTTCTAGTTACTCTGGTTCCAGGGCTTGTATTGGGACAGAGCTGAAGGGGGAAGGGAGCTAGCTGAACTATTATTTATGCATTCATTTCAAAAGACAACCACTCAAAAAGTCTAAAAGCTCTTATTCCTCTGGATCAGAATATACTTCTGTAAATGAAAAATTGTACAAGTTGTATGTATGCAGATTTTGAAATGTACTGTTTTGTGCCTTACCTGCTCCTGCACCGATAGGTCTGGAGACTTTGCAACCTGGAACTGGAGAACTTCTTTCCTAGAGGTCTGTTAAGAAAGCACAGCGCTTTCTACCCAAAATCCTTGCACACTTTACTTGCTTGACAGTGATCCCTAATGGAAATCTTATCAGCTACATGTACATCAAAACTCTGCTCCAGCACTTGTACCATTGACATCATAAGGTCAATGCTTTATGCTTACAGCCATACCTCTTACTACACTTTCCCAACAGTAACACTCAGTGCAATTCCACTTGGCATTTTTTGGCCTGAACCTCTTTCCCCTCCTCTCCTGACCGCGACAATGGCCTGCCACCTGCCCTTCTCTTCTCTTTTACTATGCACACAAAATCTGAACTTTTTTCGTTCCTTATACCTCCACAGACACTTTGCACCAATATCAAGAGGATGAGTATAAAGCCAGAAGTAAAACAGTCATGAATTTTCTTCAGCTAAACAGAATTCTGAACAGTTCAGAGGCTGTTCGTTGTCATCTGTTGTTTGGAGTATGTCATAAGCAGGGCCCAACATCTGCACAGTTGCCTATTAGAAAATTTAGTGGTTTTAATGCAGATCTGTGTTGGAAAAGACTTCTGTAGCTGCCTTATGTGCTAGGCTTCCCATGCTGTCACATCTGCCCAGCAATCTGCACGTCCCCAAAGACATCTCTTGGAAAGCACATGTGCTGCACTACTTTTCAAGGCGTCAGTGTTGAGCACCCTCAAATAAAGAGCCATAGGTCATGCCACTGTCCCCCCCTACTTGTCCTCCAATGCAACTAAGAAGTCACATTGCCTCCTTTTCATGGTGCCATTTTTACCCCCTCTGTCATGGTTAGTGGTCTTCCCATTTACCTTGTAAAAGCAGTGCTGCTCACATCAGTCACTTGTCGTGAATGCTGATGAAAAACATTAACACCCCCCCCCAGTCCTAAATAACCAGAATATAGCTAGCATCTTCAGGTTCTTCAAGCACAAGCCCTGAGTTCTGGATGTAAAAACCATCTCCGCTTACGACATTTTCTCAAGAAAGCGATTTTAATTGTGTTCTCAACTTACTCAGAGGTCAGGTATCCAGTAACACTCCCAATTTCTAAACCAGTTGACTGTAATGGCACGTAATTTGAACATAACAAGAGTAATGTGAAACATCTTAGAACTGAACAATAAAGTAGGAGAACCTCCCTCTTCCCTACAAAGCAAGAGAAGGTGAGTTAAGAATATTTTTTCCTGAATGTCTTCGAGGCTTACTTTGGCACCCATAAGCTGTTTGGTTCAGGGGAACCACTGAGCACCTTCACACGTCAGAAGGAATATCCAAAAACTAAGACTCACTGAGCAGGTCACCTTGAGTATTCAGGGGACGGTCAGAGCTTCTCCAGTGTAGATCAATTCAAAAATAAACATCCTTTGGACAAGGTCCCTGCCTCTGCCTACTTAATCATCCGTGAGAACCAAGCCAGAGCCTTTTGTTCCCGGGACATTAAACAAACCATTTCCATCACCCAGCGGACGGAAGTGCCTGTTTTCAGCAGAGGGTGACACGCCTGCCTCCTCCAGGGACCACCTGCTTATGGGTCCCGGGACATTAAACAAACCATTTCCATCACCCAGCGGACGGAAGTGCCTGTTTTCAGCAGAGGGTGACACGCCTGCCTCCTCCAGGGACCACCTGCTTATGGGTGAGGATCCCCCCCCACTGGGGACCACCTGCTTATGGGCGAGGATCCCCCCCCCACTGGGGACCACCTGCTTATGGGCGAGGATCCCCCCGGAGAGCCTGGGGCGGTGGCAATGGGTTCACCCCTGCTTGCGAAGAGGCTGGGGGGCTCCCGTGGCTACGGCAGCCAGAGACCTACCCGAGCCCTGTGTACCTGCTCCTCAAACACACCTGAGCTCCCTTCGTGTCTCCGCCAGCACCAACGAGCCGCTCCCGTGCCCCGGCACACCGAGGCGTTACGTACGGCCCTGCGCACCACACCGGTGTCCGCTTCGACCCCCCTGCGCCCCAGACACGAAGAGCGTTGCGGTCCCGGAGCCCGCTCCACGCCGCAGCTGGTGTCACACGGCTGTATTCCCCACACAGGTTTACCTCGCCCCTAAGGAGCTGGGCTGCTGCCCGGCGGGCACGGCAGCGGCAGGACGGTCCCGCAGGCTCTGCCCGCTCCTTCCCCAGCCGCCTCCCCGCCGGGCGTCCGTCCGTCCGTCCATCCCCTCTCCCCCCCCCCGGTGTTATGCAAAGGTTACGGTCCCTCCGCAAATCTGTTTTGAAAGCGACGGGGCGCAGCGGCGCAGCGAGCATGCTCCGAGCAGCCGCTAATCCCCCGGCATTAGCTACAGCCCTGAGGTAACTCGCGGTCAAGTCCCGCCGTGCGCCGCCGTCCGCTCGCACACCCCCGCCGCCGATCGGGGGCTGCCCCGCACCTGGTACCCGGCACCCCCCGGCGGGACGCAGCCCGGCCCCGCTTTTCCCTCAGGGAGAGCGGGAAGGCTTCCCGCGGAGCCCTCGCTGCGTGTGTGTGTCCGTTCCCGTCCCCCCCCCCCAGCCGCGCAGCCCCTCCACGCACGCCCCTCGCCGCGACCCCGGCGGGGGGGGGGGGCAGGGCGCGCCTTACCAAAGCGGTGCCCAGGGAGAAAGCCGCCATCAGACATGCCATGTGCCCCGCTGCCCGCCCGGCTGCTGGCGGCGGCTCCCGTTCCGCCGGCGCCGCGCGGAGCCCTCGAGTGCCGCCTCTCCGCCCAGACCGGCTGCGGGAGGCGGGCGGGCGGGCGGGCCGGCAGGGAGCGGCCTCCCGCCGCGCTGGGGCCGCCTCCGCCCCGGCCCGCCGCGGCAGGCACGGCCCCCGCCCGCCCCCGCGGCCCCTACCAGGGGGCTGGGGAGAGCCGGCGGGGCGGTGCTGGGGTTCGGTGGGCCCCGGCCCGCAGAGGTGTCCCTCCGCCGTGGGGAGGCGTGGGCAGCGTGCCCCGCTGTGGGCAGCGTCCCGGCCCGCGGGTGGCCGTGGCTTTCCCTCGGAAAGAGGCGGCAGACACTTCTCCAGGGGACTGGCCGCTGAAGGCGGCTGGGGGGGCGTCCCTGAGGAGCTGCCGGGCATTGCCTCCGCACTCACAGCTGGCCCGGCTTGCGGCCCGGCTTCCTGGTGAGGCCCCGGAGGGGACGTGGGACGGCGTTCCCCGGGGAGGTGGGGAACCGAAGCCCCGTCTGGTGCCATCCTGCCTTCGTGAGGAGGGGACGGCTTCTTCTGGCCCTGGGACTCACACGCCCCTGAATTTATAAGCTGAGCAAGCTGTTGTGGTTCAGAAACTGAGGGAAAGAAAGTTTGTCACCGAGTTTCCATCTTTGTTCGGTTTTTTTCCTCAAATCAAAGACCTGCATTTCAGTGAGGTTCAGCAAAGACGGGGCCTTAACCACACACTTGCCCGTGAAGTGCAATGGGTGGTGTTCAGGTACCATTAGGGTTGTGTTGGTGCCCCTGACTTAAACCTAGATCTGCGACTAGGTTTTGAGTTAGGTTCGTTAGCCGTGGTACCCAGTGGCAGAAAGCTCTGCCCAACCATTTCACCATGAAGCCAGATACTGGAAGACCCACCAGCTGCCTGAAGTGCCCCTGAAGTTACGTACCCGCTGGGCCTGGTTTTGGTGTGTGCTGAGGCTCCCTCTCTATGCCTCTGGAAGCAGCAGGAAGAGGGGATAAATTATAGCAGGAGTCTGACAGTTGGCATCAAAGCGTCTCCCAAAGGTTATATACATGCGTTCATAATCTGTGAGGAATCTTCTGACGAGGGAGCTTGCCCTAACTCTTGGTGCTCACGTAGCATTGTACAGGCATGGAGGTAATCTTCACAAAGCCCCTGGAAGGTAGGTAAGCATTTTATCCTTGCTGAGCTGTGGAGGGGTGTTTACCGCAGGCAAAGCACTGAGGGGGGAGAACCACTGCACAGAACGTCTGCGCTGGGTCAGAAGGCAGCCCGTCTCCTGCAGTACCCTCCCTCCTGGCAGCGGCCAGGAGATGGATGCTGAAAGAAGAGCTTAAGCACAGGACTGGCTTCTATCAGATGTCTCCCTGATACTCTCCCAGCCTACAGCCATTTTTGGCTGAAGGACTTCCTGACATAGTTGTGCTCCTGAATATGCTAATAACCCTCAGTAGATCTCTCTTCCATGAGAGAAGACTCCCCCTTGGAAACATGCAAACTTTTACCATCCACTGCATCCTATTGCCAAGGAATAGAGTGTGGAGACTCACGGAGCTTGACCTTGAACTCAGTCTGTGGAAGTTGCAGAAAATTATTTACTTATAACTCATGTATTGAGGAAGAAATGCCTACCTGCTGTGGAATACCAGACCAAACACGGATGGGCCCATCCAGAAGTCCTCACTGAAGGCTTTGAACTGTGTTTGAGAAGAAATTGGAAATACAACTGTCTCCTAATATTGGAAATAAAGAGAAATTGTGAAGCATTCTTCCAGTAAGGGCCCAGGGTTTTAATGAACTTCATTTGGAGCATGTGTCTATAGCACCTAAAGTTTATTCAAGCTTGCCTCCTTTGTTTTCCCTTAGAAACATTGGGAAGGCTGCATTATCTCCCTACAGGACCTGAAAAGGGCTGTGCAATACTGCTGTATATGTTTAAGGCATTTACAGGGTAAAACAAACTGCTCAAAGACATCACATATTTTGAATGTGAGGTGGGACAAGGTACAGAGAGAGAGCAAGACATACCCTGATCTTAGTGAGTGTGATACAGATCCAGCACGATGCTTACTGTCCTCCGCTTTAACTTCTTGAAGGCTGTGGAAGAAGCAAGGAAAACAACATAAAAGGCTGTTAAGAAAACTTAAATGTACAGTACTGAAATCTGCTGCACAAACAAAAGTTGTAGCTCTGTCTGTAAGCAGCTTACGGTACTAAGGGCTGAACTGTGCCTTTCACAAACCAGTCCTTCTCAGGAAGGCGTGTGCTGCCTGTGGGGTGCAGGGCTGCCCACGCTGCCCGCATGGGCCTGCCTGCATTGCCAGTCAGGTTGCCTTCTTGTTCACAGGTTAGCAGCATGCAAGGAGGAGCGTTGCACCAAGTTCGTGTGACATTATATACCCTGATCAATAAAGTGATGGCTTCTCTATCAGTATTATGGCTGAAGTAGTATGGGCTCAACCACGTATTTGCCGTTCTGCTTTTAATGGTGTACGTGAAAATGAGCCTTCACTGTAGGAAGTGGCACAGAGGCACAGACGCTAGGCATGATACAAGTGATGGCTCCACCCTGCAGGCTCAAGCACCGCTCCCATCGCTTTCCATGAGAGTTTTTCCTGAGCAAGAGTACATGACCAGATCCTGAGGACTTACTTTTTTCATGGTGGCCACAGTATCAGTATCTAAGGTAGCTTCTTGTAAAACACTGAGACATAAAACAGGTTTCTCAGAAACCAAGTTCTATTTGGTATCTATTTTGATACCACACAAGAAAAAAATGATTACATAAGACGAAGTGTGCTAAAAATAGCAGTCTCCTGCATTCCTGCATTCCCTCATTAACTCTTCCATTAACTTTACAGGTGATCCCCTGGTCCCTGCAGACAAAAAGATCAAGAATGCAACTCTATGGAAGGGGAAAAAAAAAAAGAAGAGAGGTATAAAACTGTGTTAAAAAAATCCAGGACAAAAAAAAAAAGGGAAGCTACAAATGAAGGTGAGGACAAGCAGGCAGGGACAAAACTCTGATTCCTAAAATAGAAGAGGAAATAGTAGTAGCTTCCAGGCTTTACAGCAGGGTAAGCATTACAGGCAGTAGACTGGTGCAACCCACAGGAAAGAAAAAGGGCATTGCAAGCAGAAAGGCACTGGGAAGGGCAGGGCAAAGTGGAAACACACCAGTGGCAGGAGAGGGCATATTTACAGCACAGGCACAGGAGGCATTTTAGTGCAGTACTGATAACTCTGGTGTCTCTGTACAGGAACTAGTTCATGAGTGGAAGTGGTATAGCCTGGGGAAATGCAAAAGCCAGCATGGACTTAACTGGAGAGATACAAAATGTAGGAAAAGTTCAGCTGAGAAGTGTGGAAGGGGCAGATGAGAAAAAGAAAACCTTAACTATAAAAGGCAAAATATTTTAGATGGAGTTTTCATTAAAAGAATACCTTAGCTTTAACTGTTTGCAACTTGCTGTTAATTTAAGCTGGTCTGGGCAGAGTTTAAGGAATTATGTGGAAAAGATTTAAGAAGCTTTTGAGAAAAATGTCCTTTCTTAAAAAAAAGGTTTATCAAAGAAAAACATTTGGGGTTTTCTTTCAGAATTAAGTTTCTAAATCTACCTAAAAGGTCAAAGGAGCTGACAGCACAAAGAAACATACCCCACTGTGAAACGCTCACGCAATTATTGACCTAAATAAAAACCCAACAACAACAGTTTATCCCAGATGGAGTGTCACTTTGCCATTTGAAAATATACACTGTTTTGGATGGTTTCTGAAGTACCTTTTCTCTCTTCTTATGCCCTACCCCACTTATTTCCATAGCTTTAGTGAAATAAGAGTGGAAAGAATATTGGTAGGTTTGAACAGCCTAAAGATGAAGTTGAGAAAAAACTTATGGTCTAAACCTGAGAAAGGCTGAAAACCTGGGTTTCTGGCAGCTGGTAGCCATGAGTCTGCATTGTGCTTTGAAAAAAAAGGACAGAGGAAAGGAAAGCATAGTGAGGAAAAAAAAATCGGTATCTTTCTGGAAGAGAATTTTTTTAGCTGAAGAGATACTATTCTCTGTTTAAGTTCTAATGTATTAGGACTTGAAAGACATCAACATATGTATTACTTTCAGGTGATACATCAAACAAACCACCAGTGACATATCAAACTTTCCTTTACTACTGGGAAGTTATTAGCAGCTTTGCACCCAGTCTCCAACTAAAAAGACTATACCAGTAGTTTTTTGGCAGTGGGCTGGAAATTTGAAGAAGCATCTTACTCAAATACAATAAATCCCTGACTTAGATCACATTTTTCTTCTTCCTTCCTGTTGTTTCCCTTCCCTATTTACTGGAACAACTGTCATAACCCCTCTCAACTTTGTCACGTCTTTTTGTGCATGACATTAATACTTCCCTGTCTATACTGGAAGTATTCACATAATGCTATTTGAGAAGAATGTGATCAGTCAGTTTAAACAGATCTGCCTTCAGATCTATTTAATATTGAAGAACATAATCAGTCATTCCTTTCAGGTTAGGTATACTCTGTATAATGGGTGGGATTTGTCTCTAATTTTAGCTGCCTAGAAAATTGGTTTCTAAGCTAGTCGTGCAGACTCTCAGTCAGTGGAGAGAAATGGGCATCCCCAAAAGAAAATTCAGTCTTTCCTTCTTAAATATTTACCTTGATTTCGGATGGATTCTGGATCCATCTTGGCTTCCCTGTCAACTGGGGAGGGCTCCAGCCACCTAACTTGCAATAGCCATGGCCACAGATGGGTACCACCTAAGCTGTTCTCTTACACCACTTTTGTCTTCAACTGACATTTCCAGGATTAACACAAGAGGTTTCACATGTTTATTTTACATGAGATTTTATCAGTATTTTTACGTGTGGGTACTCAAATGTCCCTCCTCTGAGATCCAAAGGCAAGAAATTCAAGAGCAAAGCACCAACCTATTTCTGACCAGTTTTAGCTGCAACTCATTTCTATGGCTACTCTCTGTTGTACTCATAGGAATCAGTAGGGTGTGCAGCGCTCGATTCGATGCAAGGGGGTTATTTGAGCATTTTGGCTCGAGCAAACTGAGGGGATAACACTGGAAAGAAGTAATAGTAGGTGCAATGAATTAGCTCAGCTCTGCAAGAGATGGTGGTCCATTAGTCTGTGTCTAAGTAGCCCTCAGTTGCCACAGCCAGCTGATCCCAAGACATGTTAGGAGAGGGCAAGAAAACACATCATCAGTCTTCCTGCTCAAACAAACAGAGTTATTTTGTCAGAGATTGAGCATAATTTATATGAACTCACTACTTTCAGTTGATGTCAACATAGCATGCTCACAGCAAATTTACTTTCCCTAAGTTATCATGAGAGGAGAAACAGCACATTTTTCTGTCACCCATATATCGTGCTGGAAGCAGACAAGGGCTCTAGGGAAAAGATCCGCAGCGCAGAGGCTATTTCAGACATATTTCTACATTCCTACAGTGCAGGCTCCCTCAAATCATACTGCCCTTGTTATAACCAGACGTGCCAATGCTTTGCTCAGACTAACGGCTGGAAATCACAGCTAAGGGCCGCTAGATTTTAGGCATCATGTCTCCCTAGACTGTACCTTCCCAGACTGTAGCCTCCGGGTCTGGGCACAGGGGAGCAGGCGATAGCATTCATGCAGCAATAGCCAAAGGGAAAAACTTCAGCAACTGTGTTGTGAGCAGATTAGATGAAGAAAATATTCTCACAGCCTGATTAAAAGACTGCAGTCTCAGTTCTCAAGGCAACTTGGAAATTAGGCATGGCACCCATTGTCTGAAATCCTTTGCCAACTTAGGCTCCGTGTATGGTACCAAGGAAGAGAGTCAAGCACCTGGGAAAAGGATACACAGACATCAACAGGAAAAGTTAGGCAGAAGGAAATGCCAAGGAAAGACTCATGCCTGGAGGGCTTGGATTAGTCCCTGAAAGCTGTTTCCAAAGGGGATTCTCAGCCATGACATGTTTTTCTCATAGAAAGCTGCAAACAGCACCTATCCCATTACACCCAATAGCCCTGCCACTGGGCACTCATCCTGGTGCTGAACAGTAAATTTCAAATTCAGTCTCTGCTTGGTTTCAAGAAAGGTTTTGAACATCCCTGTTGGGACAGGACAAGGTCTGAGTCACTAAAATTAAGTATTCTGTGGGGTAAGCATTGAGTGTCTCTCCCCTCGCAGTTGTTCTGCTTTGAAAATGCAACTAAAACCAATGGGGGAAGGGATGTGAATGCCACCCTCCTCTTTGTTTCTGTGCGAAGTGGAGCAACTTCATGAAGTCCAGAGTTTCACCCCAGGATATACAGCTCTTCTACAAAGGGGCAGGAGACTCCAAATACAACCCTGTGCCCCAGGTTAGGCGGAGCAGTTACTGTGCCTGCCAGAAAAGCACTCTAACCATCCACGTCAGAAAGAAACAGTCCTTCTCCCAACCCTGTCTGCCTCAGGTGGTTTTGTACATGACTGGCAGCAGAAGACAGAAGATTTGGGATTTTAGACTCTTTCTGTAAAATGTGAGACTTGGCAGAGAAACCTCAATTATTCTGCACGGCCATGCCGTCTCGCATATCTCAAAGATCATTTTATAAGTGACACAAACCTCCCTTGGTGCTCCCTGCAGATGTATACATTTATTTCCTGCAGCACTGAAATCTCTGGGAGATAATGACCTTGATTCCCAGGCAACAAAACCAGTCTGTTGGAGTCTCAGTCTCAACAGAGAAGTTGCATGTTCTGCTTTAGCTCAGGGCAAGAAAGATACGAAACCCCTCAAAACTGTATAGTTACCAATGAGGCATTGGAAAAGTTGTCCCTCTCGCTTCTTCCAGGAGCCCACGTGAGACTGAAGGGGAACAAAGCGCCAACACACTTGTATCAGCCGACTACTAGCACAACATGCAGAAAGGAGCGTAAGCTTAGTACATGCTTGTTTGCTTGTTACATGTGCTTGATAATGCTTCTGTCCAAAATTACATCTAGAAACAAGGAGTGTGATGCACTCTGCAAAAGGTGCCTGGTCACCGGGAAGCCTCCCAAGGAAGTAGAGCTGTAACTACCTGTGAGGGAGCCAAACTGCTGGCCCTGAACTACACTCAAATTTGTCATGGTTATCAGAGTGACAGTCTGTCAGTTTGGAGAGATGAGCTACTTGGAGTTCCTGGCACTGCTGATAGAGGCTTGAGAGTGGTGCACTTGGAACCCCGCAAATAATTTGGCACCATCACAAGCCTCACAGCCATAGCATTCAGCAGTGCCTGACTTCCTTGGTCAGTCCACAGGCCTGACATGAAAGCTTTTCACGATGAGCCTTTCCTAATTCATACACATTTGGCCATTCATAGGCTGATACATGTCAGACTAAGAGGCCATATCTGTTAGTCTGGTCCCTTGTATGTAACCGGTCCTTCTGTCATGCCGTAACCTTGTATGGGAGTCTGTAATGTTCAGCTCTCTTCTAGAAAGGTAGTCTGGCTTTTTATGAAGGTGCCAAATCAAAGAAGGTCAAAGTTACCTTTTATAGTTTATTCCACCAGTTTGTTGTTTGCTGTAAGATAATTTGTATTTATGTGTCTACTCCAGTTTTCAACTATTTGTTTACATGTGTTAAGTTACCAGGTTAAAAAGCTCTTTATAGTTTGGTACTTTTTCCTCCCTTGGTCCCAATAAGGTAGATACTTGGACATAATAATAAAGTTGTAGCCAATCTTCTTTTTGATAAGCTAAACACACTGAACCCTTTAGGGCTCTCTATAAGGAAATTTCTTCTGCCATCTAATCATCTGTGACTCTTTTTTATACCTTTTCAGCCTCTCTTTAAAGCAGTTGATGCCAAAACTTGATGTAGCATTCCAGCGTTGATCCCAGTAATGCCACGATCAGACTTAACATTACCTTACTTCTGCCCTGCTTATGCACTGTTAATCCAAGCATCCCATTAACCTTTTTTGGCCACGGCATAACTATGGGAGATCTTGCTGATTTGGCTTCAATTGCCAAATCCTTTTCTGAGTCCATTCTTGCTGGGGTACAACATCCTATTCTGTAGGCATGACCTTCATACCTTATTCCTAAAAGTGTGTCTGTGCAGTCAATTACTTAAATGCATTTCACTTAAGTGGGTCAAGCTTATCAAGAAGTCAAGATCGTTGCATGCAACAATTCTAACCTCTTTGCTTACCATTCTGCATGTCACACACCTTAATCAGTGGAGGAGTTATATTTACTTCTGAATCACCGATGAAATACTTGATCACTTCAGGGCTAACACTATCTCCAGTGCAGTCTTAATCAAAACATGCCCATTAGAAGCTTCCCCAATGATAACTGCCTTGAGGTGTGTTAGTTTACCAGTTGCTAAACTATTTCTCTTATGACATTGTACAGTATTGGACAGATTGTCATAAGATACTAAGTCAAACCTCACAAGAATGTAGCTATTATCACATGTGAGCATGCATATATTTTCATAAATCAGGCTGGTACCTGCTCATAGAAAAGGGCTGACCTAGCTAGGGCCGACTCAGAAAAGGGCAGTCTTCTCAGCACATGGCATTATGCATCTTCTTTGGTATTATAGTTCATTATTTAAGCCATTCTTGAGCTGGTGTCACAGGTCCCAACCTAATCCAGCCGTTGCTCTGGCCTTTTCTGAATCCTGGTGCAACATTTTTAGGAATAGTGACTTTTCCCCAGGACTCCAAATTTTATTCAACGTGATCAAGGTTCTCTGTAGAGATATTTTTAGGAATCATGACTGTAAACTATCCAGGCCAATGATGTACAAGTTTAGTGCCACCAAGTGCTATGTAGCATCATCTTCCATCCTAAGGGCCTGAAAAATACTTCTTTGTCTTCATTGCTTTACTCACGCCATGCAGCTCCTTTCCAAATTTTATTAAATTACTCTGCTATTTTCTGAAGTTCTATGAGTCATGTCAGGTTCATAGTGGGTCTGTCCCATATACAGAGCACTACTGGAGCTCACCTTTTGTTGCCTTGCTTGTAAACAGGCAGACTGGCATCACCAGTCCCTCAGCAACCACGGGCTTCCAGTCCAGTGTGACAGAGAGTACCTAGCGACGTGTGATGGTTTGACCTTGGCTGGATGCCAGGTGCCACCAAGCCCCTCTATTGCTCCCCTCTTCAGCAGGACAGGTGGGGAGAGAATGAGATGGAAAAGAAAGAAAACTCATGGTTCAAGATAGAGGCAGTTTAATAAAAAAAAGCAAAAGCAAAGGCTACACGCAGTAGCAAAAGGAAGACAAGATTTTATTTTCTAGTTCCTATTAGCTGGTGATGCCCAGCCACTTCCCAGGAAGCAGGGCTTCAGTATGCATAGCTGTTGCTCCAGAAGACAAAATGTCATAGGAGACGAATGTCCCCCCTTCTTCCTCCTTTTCCCTTAGCTTTTATATCTGAGCTGACGTCATATGGTATGGAATATCCCTTTGGTCAGTTTGGGTCAGGTGTCTTGGCTACGTCCCCTTCCAAGATCTTGCCCCCTCCCAGCCCACTGGTGGGGGGGAATGTTGGAAACACAGCCTTGATGCTGTGCCAGCGCCGCTCAGCAGCAGCCAAAACATTGGTGTGTTATCAACACCTTTCTACATACCGATAGAAAGCACAGCACCATGCAGCTTGACCCAATAGATGACCCTGTGTTGGGCTCAGTGTTTTTAAATGTTACCACATTGGTACTTTTAAAAAATCCAGCATTGGTTCACTGCTGACAGCTGCAGAATACAGCATGTCTCCCATGTTAAAATCTTTCTGCTTTTATTTCCACCAAGGTGCACTCTGTAGTGCACGGACAGTAAGCATCCCTCTGTTTCCTTTTTCTGTTTTGAACCATTCAGATCTACTTTCCACGTCATCTGTGCATGCACTGTGGACATCTGGAGTTTCCAGATGTAGAGCACCGTTGGTGAGAAGCTCCTTGCAACCATGCATGCATACGCTTATGGTATAACGTATGCTTGGTGGCAGCAGGCTGTGTCGTTAAGGGCAAGAACACACACCTGGGCATCCCAAACTAACACAGCAGTTCCAGAAACTCAGCTCAGATAACTTTTCTGAGTAGAAGAGGACAGGCCTGATGGACATGGCAGCCCCACAGCAGACGGAAATGTCTCAACGTTGTTTTATTCAAGATACACATCCAGTTTTGTAGCAGCCTACTAGCCGTTTGTTGGGAAGGGAAGGTGAAGAGGAGAAGAGGGTTAGGAAAAGAAAGAGCCTTCAGGCAAGTCAGGGAGGGAAGTTTTCACTGCCCAGCTCCCTGCCAGCCTAGCTGGCGTGGTGGATTGAAGGCCAGCACCTGCAGCCTCCCCGGCCAGAGTCTGAGCAAGCTGACAGGAAAACAAGCAGGATCCTGCAGCGCCATGTGACTCTGGCAGTTTTCCAGTGTAATGCTTTTGGTCTGAAAAAATGACAACGAGTTGTGTTCTCTGAGTCTGTGTCAGAGGTAATTCCGAAGCTGAATAGCCATTTCACTCTGGTTTAAGCCCCTCAACTCCCCCAACTCTTTTAAGAGCTGAGTAGTCAACTAAAAAAATAAATAAATCACTAAATGTGGTGCTTGTAACCTTAATGAAAGAAAAGCTAATTAAAATAATCATGAAAAAATTACAAACTGCATTGTACAATGTAGAGAATGAAAAGGGAGACTGTTCCCAGCTACCTGTGGAGAGGTCATTTAATAAAAGAGAATGAGACAATTGCAATCCAAGCTGTAGGACAAAGCAGGAAACTCCATTTCCTCATATTTAAGATATCAATCACTACTGATGTTGCACAAGCAGAATAAAATCAGATTACCCTTTATGGTGACCTGAGAGCTTCCTTTGCTAGGCTTTTTTTGGCAGTGACAGCCTAGACCATGTTTTCCTGTAAGTGAACTGTAAATACACCTTGCACACATTTGCACCATCATGTTGCAAAGGGTGTTGAGGACAACCCAGCAGATGCAGAGCTGTTATAGCGAAGCAGGAAACAGTTACTAGCACGAGACTGAACAACTCGAGGAAAAGGGAGTTTTCAAGCATGGCATAAACTGCAAATTCGTGCTTTCTTCTAACTTAAGTTTTTCAGCACTTTTTGCTAGAATTGAGGCAATTGTTCACAGAGCAGTGTGACCACAGTCATTATTAGTAACAGGGCAACCAGAAGGCTTCGTGCCCATACAAAATACAAAAGAAGAGGAAGAAGGGTTTATCTGGTTTCTGTCATGCTATCAGATGAGGCATCCGCTGCTGCCAGCTTGCTTGTCTGAGGCAGGCAGGTTGCTAGCAGCGAGGATCGGAACAGGCGTCTCCTGTCAGCCTTGCAGAGTAATAACATGTCCCTGCTTCCTCCCTGCTCCCAGGGCCCCATGCAGTATGGGCATAATGAGCTTGCAAGGCTGGGCAGTGACCTGTCATGAAGGAGTGAAGCAGTCATGACTCTCCTTAACTAGTTTCTTCAGCTCTAGCAGGATGCACCAACAGGTTAGCATTAAAGGAATTTTCAGCTTGTCCTTGCTTTGATCCTTTTTTTCTGCCTTCCTCACTCCTCCTACATAATCTGCACACCTTTGTTAGGTCCTGGGTTGCCCAGTCTTTGCTGGTACATGTGATCTGGCTGCAGCTCTACATGCAGGCTGCGTAGGATGGGAGCACTGCGATGGAGACAAGGGCACGTGCACTGGTGCCACTGCAGATCTTCTCTATCGTGTGCACGTTGGGGTCAAGGTGCGTTCTGATAGGCATGGTGAGAGGGATATGGGATGGAAAGACACGGGGGATGTATGTCCTATCCTACATGTCTTCCTCCAAGGCCAAAGTCCTGTTAGTGAGACCTCCATCATGGTTATACTTGAAGTGAAGAGGTAAGGAAAGACACCAGTCATGAAAGGCACTGTGGTAAGTAGACCCTATGGGCCATTATTGGCAAAATCCTGGAAAAAGAAAAATTCTTGTACCAGCTGCATACCTGCAGAGCTATAGGCTCACAGTTAGGTGCTGCTGCTGCTGAACTCCCATGCTTGCAAAAATTGCTGCTATTTCTCCATGACCCAATATAATATAATTCCTTGCCCAGGTCTATAATGCCACAGACTTGCTGACCCGTCTCACCAGGTGTTGGCATGATGGATGAAGCTGGTACCTTCTTCCAAGGCATGAAATCTGGGGAGAGGGGTTTCTTTTGAGCACCTACAGCTGTCTTACAATGTAGGTGTCTATGAGTTAGTGTTGCTCTAGGTTCCCTCCAGAGTCAGTGGAGGGAAACAGGTGTTTCTGGGTGTTTTCTTCTTGTTGGAATTAGACACCTAAGCCAGGGCAGATGAATCATGTCCTGAAGGTGCTCATTTTTCCCTGTTGACAACAGAGGCTAGCCCAAGGCAAGAGAAATGGCCTCATCCCTGTCACGACATCACACAGCAAATACAGCTCCATCTCTGGGAAGGGGCAAAGCCGTGGTTACTGCAGAGAGGGCTCCCTCCTCCCGGACAGCCCTGATCGGTGGCAGCACCCCAGTCCCCACCCCTGGCCAAGGGCAAGCTGCTCTTCCCAAGTCCACTTCTTCTGGAAAGACAGAAAGGAGAGACAAGAGATTATACCGCCCATCCCTTTGGGCCTGTAGGGCTGTTCACTAGCACATGACTATAGGGTTCTAGCATATTACTTGCCCTATAGGCTGAGCAGTGACAAACCCGAGGGAAGCAGATAGCCTTCTGTTGCCAGGTATTACCAATCATGCGTTCTTACTTCCTTGCTCCAGGGGTGACTTCAGCGAGCACCAGTCATGGATTTAGGCACCGTTCAGCAGAAGTGAAGGAAAAGGATCTTTTCCTTAAACACTAATTAGGACTGAAAAACTAGTGGCTCAATATTCAGGCTCTTGTATGTGATAATCAAGAGCAAGCAAGCTCACTGATAGTGGGCATTCTGCAGCTATCCATTTCCTTAGACAAGAGGAATGATTAGACATGTGGAATGGCCTTAGTGATAGTTAAGGAAAATGACAGTTGGAATATCACATTTTTTAATCAGCTGAGAGCTAATATTTAATTACATTTTGGTTCATAGGGTGTTTTTTACATAGATAATTTGGCCATGCTCATGAAATGATATCTTTTTTAGTATTAATTTACTTAAGTTGCTGATGCAGTGAATCCAATGTAAATCTCCACGAGGAACAGCTGAAACGATGAAGAGTCCATACACTGCATAAGCCTTCTGAATGTGAGGAATCAAATTAAGATTTTGAACATCCTTGACATACAATTAACCTTTTAATCAGAAGAATAGGATGTTTATTGTTCCAATGAGACAAATAAACGTTGAGGAGCTGCTATCAATACCAGACCACAAGTGACAAGTTAGTGATTTGAGTTGCCACAACAGCAGTGGCAAAGTCCAACAAATGCATCAGTCCCTTGCCTCAGGCTGCAAGTGACTGCTCCTTGCTCCCTGACTGCTGCACTGGCTTCATGGGTTGCTGACACGCTGCCCTCCGTTCTCACTTCACCTTGCACCAGCGCAGAACATACAAAAACAAGCAGAAGAGGAGTGTGTGGAGAAGACAAATCAAACCCTTTTCCTTCGAGTGTTTTCGCAGAGTTCAGGGCTGTGCTTTAAGCTGGTATTTAGGCGCTCAAAGAGACAGGTAGGATCACACTGAGATTCCCACAGACACTTTTATCCCTTCCTTTTTTTGACCGTAATTCCCCCATGAGCTTAACTGCATGTGTAACTAGAGAGCTGCATGGCTCGTCGCGCCTGTGGCAGCACGGCCACAGAGTCTGCTGCCAGGGCACAGCCGAGGTGACCCACAGGCAGCAGAAGCTCCCATTGCCTGTTCAGCATCTCTTTGCTCCATGTCACCTCTTCAGAGTGATGGAATTTACTCATTTCCCAACTCTTGTGCCATCTCACATGCTGGAAAAGAAGATCCTTGGAAGGCTTAAGACAGAACTGAAGTGCACTTAGGCGTTGCAAAGGCCATTGGAAGGAAAGTGAGTTTCCAGGCTGCCCTGTCCAACAGTTTGAGCCAAAAATTCAGGAATTAGTGAAGATTTTCGTGCAAACAGGTCTTGGAGAGCTGATACGGGTACAGGGAGCACCATCTGGTGGCTACTGCTGCACAGTGCAGCATTTTCTTGGTCTGATACCTTCATGAATGGATAGATTTCCATCCACGTCTAATCAAGATATTAACAGTTTTGGAAGCTCAGGTGTAGTGTTATACTCGTCCAGCCTCATCATTAAAAAAAACAAACACCTCTTTCTTTATGAAGTTGGAAGTGTAGGAGAGGGAATAATTGCCACTAAAGTAGCTTTGAAGTCCACCCCCCCACACCCTTCCACCCTTTTCTAATGAACCCCGTAGATTTTTTTGCTTGACTGTGGCCATCTGCTGTGGGATCACACAGCTGCACCGACTCACTGCAACAACTCGAACCAAACTGG
Organism: Nycticorax nycticorax; assembly: GCA_023375905.1. Classification (NCBI taxonomy): domain Eukaryota; kingdom Metazoa; phylum Chordata; class Aves; order Pelecaniformes; family Ardeidae; genus Nycticorax; species Nycticorax nycticorax. Next base: position 908,223 of record JAKFQP010000563.1, read on the forward strand.
AAGAGCACAGAACTGCAGAAAAGTAAGCTGAACTTGTCTTCAGTGACTTGAGTGGTCATCTAGGCAATGCCTTGAACCCCTGGCAGGACCACGCCTTCCTAAAAGCACCCTGAGTTGTTTATAATCTTGCCTAACCTGCATTACTGTTGCTTCCAGCACAGGATCATGGTGAGCTTAGAACAGGGCATTTACAACACTTATATTTCTCTGAATTAAAACATCTATTATTGCTACAATTTGTAGCACAATATCACATATATCCGACCACATGAAGATCGGGTATCCCCCAGGCAGCAAGAGTAATTGAAGAGAGGTGCCGCCTACAGCACAAAAGAGCTTGAATTGCTCAGGGCAAACTTTTAACTGGGGCCATGAGACAGCCAAGTGGCCGTGAGCTGGCCAAATCCCAGTTTCTCACTGCAAGCTTTCGCACCACAAGTTGAGCCCAGCCCTAAATTTCTCAAATGTTTGGAAACTGAGGCCTTAAAAGAACCAGTTAACACTGGAAACAATGGGCAGATGGACATGGTTATGCAGCAAAAATGTTTAAACCCAACCCCTTTTCAGCAGCAGTGCTGCCTGGCTCTGCTCATAAAGTGGAAACTGGGTTTCCAGCAGGCAGATGCACCAGCTTGATCCAGTTAATGGTGGCTAAACAGGTATGTTATTGGTTTGGATCACCAGAATGCAATGTCCTGTGACAACCCAGCTCTCATAAAGATGAGTGAAAACGACACAGGTCTGCTTGGATTACCGATGGTAATATTTCTATTGCTAGATTATTTCCACACTATTACACTTTAAAGCAGTTGTCAGCAGGTTTTTTATTACAAAGTCAATCATAAGGACTAGCCGCAGTTCCTAATCAAGCCAGGCAATATCATGTGCAGGTAATGTGGGCCTGAGGGACTGGCTGCCTGATGTCTGCGCAGCTTGTGCGTACTTCCTGGCATCAGCTGCCAAGGTCCTACCCAGACCCAGATCCTGCTGTTCATTTTTCCAGGCCATCCTGAGAGCATGCATGCACTCCTTAGTCTATAGGTCAATATAGGCTTAGGATAGCCTGAAGTCCTACAGCATTTTCTAGCTGTTTGGGATGAAGTAAGCAAGCAGGTAAGCTTCGGTAAGGCACATCACTATGCTATTGGCTTAGATTATCTACCTCTTTGACCCCTCTTGTTACTATTTTGTCTAACCTGAATATCTTCAGATACTTTAGCGTCTCACTTCAGTGTCTATTTCAGCATGTGATAAAGCCAGCTCTCTGCAGAGAAAACTTCTGGCCCGGTGGCTTCCCCATGTTCATCAGCCAGTTCATTCTGTTCCTCTGGCACCTGGCTCCCAGGCTGGAGGAGAGCAGGAGAGAAATTACATTCCTGGTGTTTTCCAGGCCTCTCTTGTTCAGTCTGAGAGCATGTCCTATTGCTTTGCTCCTATCTTTTAAAGAAAAGGTGTGTAGTTCCCACTCTCTGTCATGCATCTACAATGACAAGGGCACTAAAGGAAATTCCTAGCATAGCCCACATCATTCCAGTTGGACAGAAGATGGTGACTGCACAACCTGCTCTTCCACAGCATGGCTAGATCCAGTACCGAACTGCCCATGCCCATGGGAATGCAGTGCAACAGCTCAGTATGGTCCTGGTTTCATAGCACCATCACATTCATCACAATGTCTAATAACTTACTCATGAAGCTGGCGCAAAGTTTTTGGTTATTGCCAGCATCTGGAATAATAAATGGTGGAAAAGGGAAATTATCTAAAAATCAACAGAAGACCTGAGTCTCATCTCACCAGTTCCAGGGCCATCACGACACGACAGAGGCCAGGGGCTGGTGTGGTGCCTCAATCTCACCAGGAAGTCAGCTGGCAGATTGCTATCAGTTTCAGTAAGAACAGAACACAAAATTTCCTATGACCTTGGCCTTGATCACAACATGCATGAAGGGAACGGTAGCTTAAGTGACTAGCACTTACAACCTAGCTAAAACCTTGAACAGCAGAGACTAATGCCATCCACCATGGGATGAGACCCACAAAAGAGAGATTGGCTGTTATGTGAAAGCTGTTGGAGCTGGAATACTGGGTTAGTTGGGTCTTGTCTTCTGAGTTGACATAGCAATTCTCTACATAGCAAGCTGAAATATTTCTCTAGAAACTCAGACTACTGACACTCATGGGAAAAAATAGCATCTCATGAGCCCCCTCAGAGGCTAGAAGATTAACACTGCCAAGAAAGGGAACAGCCAAATCTTGGAATTGTTGCAAAACAGGGTAGAAGTTTAACAAATGTGGTGAACCTTATCCGATTCATTTGAACATCAGCTCAAAGACTCAGAGGCCACATCTTGCAGAGGTTCATGTGAGAAAAATGTATTATCATTATCTGGCTACATTCCTTCTGTCTCTACAAAAAAATGGGTGATAATATTAAGCTATGGTTGGTGTGCACTAGTCAGTGTTCTACCTTCAGACTAACACATATTTCATGCTGTCCTACAGCATATGCTAACATCTTTAGATTTCCACTTATCAACGAGTTTATTATCTTCCACATTTATGAACTTAGCAATTTACCTCTAATTTTTACTGTTTTGTAGAGAATCCCTCTTGGCTGGAAATCCCATCAGTCCCACAGGTGAGTTATCCCAGAACGTTCCTCCCCTCTGCACCAGTATCTGCAGAATTTCTTCTGTTTGGAAATACCTTTCTCTCCTCCTGCATGATAGGCTACATAACTGGTGAGATACTCTGACCACCTATATCAAAATAAAGTGATAAAACATACACAGAGGGCTGAGGCACTTACATCAGGCTTCATTGAAACATGAGCCACATCCATGTCTCCAGGACAACCAAAAGATCAAGCCCAGTCAACACGGGTTTATGAAAGGCAGATCCTGATCTCCTTCTATGACAAGGTGACCCACTTAGTGGATGAGGGAAAGGCTGTGAATGTTGTCTACCTGGACTTTAGTAAAGCTTTTGACACCGTTTCCCACAGCATTCTGCTTGGGAAACTTGCTGCCCATGTGTACTCTTTGCTGGATAAAAAACTGGCTGGATAGACAGACCCAAAAGGTGGTGGTGAATGGAGTTAAACCCAGTTGGAAGCCAGTTACAAGTGGTATTCCCCAGGGCTCAGTGTTGGGGCCAGTTTTGTTTAAAATCTTTATCAACAACCTGGATGAGGACATTGAGTGCACCCTCAGCAAGTTTGCAGATGGATGGGAATGTCGATCTGCTTGAGGGTAGGGAGGCTCTACAGAGGGACCTGGACAGGCTGGATCAATGGGCCAAGGACAATTGTATGAGGTTCAAGAAGGCCAAGTGCCAGGTCCTGCACTTGGGTCACAGCAACCCCATGCGATGCTACAGGCTTGGGGAAGAGTGGCTGGGAAGCTGCTTAACAGAGAGGGAGCTGGGGATACTGGTCAACAGACGGTGGAATACGAGCCAGCAGCGTGCCCAGGTGGCCAAGAAGGCCAACGGCATCCTGGCTTGTATCAGAAATAGTGTGGCCAGCAGGACCAGGGAAGTCATCCTTCCCCTGTACCCAGCACTGGTGAAGCCGCACCTCAAATACTGGGTTCAGTTTTGGGCCCCTCCCTGCAAGAAGGACCTTGAGGTGCTGGAGCGTGTCCAGAATTAAGCTGGTGAGGGGTCTGGAGCACAAGGCTGATGAGGAGTGGCTGAGGGAACTGGGGTCATTTAGCCTGGAGAAGAGGAGGCTGAGGGGAGACCTTAGCGCCCTCTACAACTGCCTGACAGGAGGCTGTAGCCAGGTGGGGGTCGGCCTCTTCTCCCAAGTAACAATCGATAGGACGAGAGGAAATGGCCTCAAGTTGTACCAGGGGAGGTTTAGATTGGATATTAGGAAAAATTTCTTCACAGAAAGGGTTATCAGGCACTGGAATGGGCTGCCCAGGGAAGTGGTTGAGTCCCCATCCCTGGAGGTATTTAAAAGATGAGTAGGTGAGATGCTTAGAGACATGGTTTAGTAGTGGACAGGTTGCACTTGATGGTCTTAAAGGTCTTTTCCAACCCAATGATTCTATGAGGCAGGAGAGCTCCAGGTTGCTTCTTAGACGAGAAACAACAATAGCACCCAAGGGCCAGGTATGGTGCTACATCCCAGAAGATGATGGCCCCAGTAACCCTTGTTGGCTCAGTTCCTCTCACACCCAGGCTTCCCAGCAGGCTCCACTGCAGCCCTACTGCCAATCACATGAGAGATCCCCAGCACAGAGATGTGTTTGAAAAATTTTGGGGCACTGTGTAACTCCCAAGCTATGTTTAGCCAGGTATTATTTAGTTTATTATGTGTCTAAGGAGATAAGACTTGTGTGACTGAGCTGACAATTGGTCTACCAGCATGTCCTTCTATTCAGCTGTTGACCTTCCAAAAAACTTTTGCAAATGTTGGCCGGTTGCAACTAACCTTGAAACGATGCAGATGCCTCCAAAAGGAGGGTCAGAGGTCTCAAGTATACTGAGGTCACTGAAGTATGGTGAAAATCAGAGGCTTTTAATACTGCTTGCACTAAGGAAAAGCTCAACCATTACCCAGACTATGCTACCTTTTGTACAGCCAAACAGGTCTAGAGGATGAGAGGGAAGAGGCAACACTGGAAGCACTGTGGGAGAAAAGCTGGTACCGTGACCGACCATGGACTGGAGGCAGGGGAGGTCATGGAGGTGGGAAGGTGTGTTACTGCAGGGATGGGGTATAGAGCATGCAGGATGCTAGCCCTGAGGAAATGGGACTTGTGTAGTTCTGCTGTTCAGACACCAACTCATCCCTGCTGCCCCAGTAGCTCAAGTTTTTCCCCATAATAATGTCAGTCACATCCAGGGAAAAAAAAAATGTGAGCCTGAAACAGGCAAAATGCCTTTCCTCAGTGACATATACCCTGACCCACAAAGATGTAGGGGCTGCTTAAGTCCCACTGATACCAACAGGAGCCAGCCACCTAGATACTTTTGAGTATCTTACCCTCAGCCATTTATTTCCCCATCCCACTTGCTGGGCCTGCATCTCTCCAAGCAGGGAGCGTGCATGAGCCTGTCTGAATGCTGGTTGGAAGCAATCCCCTGTGGAAAGGGGAGCTCTGGCTACTCCTGCTTTTGTTTTCAGAGAGTTCTCAGAGTCCAGGCACCACAGTATGATGGTAGGGGGCTTTTTATTGGAGTAGGGAAAAAAATAAGGCTAGATCCATTAGTTCTAGCTTCTCTCATTTAATCTAGCTCAGAGAGATCATGCCTCTGTGTAATTGTATACTGGATCAAGGTTAGCTCTGTTGTTGATAGTACTGGCCACTCTCCCCTCCTGCAGCTAGAAGAGGCTCCAAATTGCATGACAAAATAAGAACAGCAGATGCCTTCAGAATACAAAATTGTAAAAATAGAGATTTTATTTGTAAAGCATTTTTGAGAAAGTTACATAAAATATCACTTTTCTTCAGAGAGTTTAAATATATTTTGCATGAACAAGTCCCAGGATTCCATAGTACAAGCCTGCTGTACATGGTCTTTATTTCAACCTTATTTGCAAGGACATCAGAAAGGTTTACTAACAATGAAAGTTTGCTATTCAGAGTAGACTTCTCAAAAAGGAAAGAAAACAGTATTAACATAAGCAAGAGCACTCATTTGTATTTCCAACACACAGCTCACAGGAGAGCTGGTATTTACTGACGGAGTACGTTGTCAAGTGAATATAGCACCAGAGCTAGCTATATTTAAAGCCCACATAAAATAAGTTTAACAAATATTATTCATACTGACTTTCCATCAGTGATATGGGCTGTGACTCCACACCCCAGACCTCAGCAGGACAGCCAAGCTGATACTACATGGAAGGAAAGGGAGAGAAAGTCATACATGCTCTTTCATAGGCCCCTGCAAAAAAAAAAATTATATTCCAGACAGGAATGTAAACCACCAATACAACTTTGCGTGCAAAGGTGCCCTAGGTACTCATACAGCCTTCCCTTCTCAACCAGCACAGCCCACTGGCCTCAGACAGTGACATTCCTGCTAAGCCAAGGACAGAGGAGCAAGGCTGGATGTGACTTCCCCCATCAGAGTAATGATACAGCCTGAATTAAGTCAGCCTTTCTGCAGTAAGGCCAGCACATAGTTGGCTTCATCTTTCTGCTTAACCAGGGTCCCTGGCAAGGTTCTTCCAGGAGCCATACTATAGAGCAGGAAAGGAGGTATTAAAAAAAGTTAACACTGGCTGCACCCAGAAGACAGCAGTTGCTTGTGCACCACTGCTCTGCTGAGGTCCTTTGTCTGCTGATGTCCCACAACATGCTACAGTTCTGGACACCCCCTTACTCTAACCCAAGCCAAATAGCCATAACATAATCTGCAAAGACAAAAGGCCTGAACTGCTCATGGGGCATAAGCCAGGGCCTCAGCATCACAGGATGTTCAGTGCTTCAACATGAATGCAGAGCATTGGCATACAGGCAAAATACACAGACACAGGGAGAACCTGTTTGAGATGAAATACATAAATCCTACTGAAAATATGTACAACAATATACATTTATTCAACAAAATGTTCCAAGCATAAAAAATACACCACAGGAGAAACAGACCATAACTCCATAGGGACTGCAGCTAAGAGTGGTAAAAACAGATAAAGGCCATTTCTTCTCATTGCTCTAAAGCACAAGGTCTGGTCCAATGCCACAGGATCCCTCAAGTTGCTTTTAGCAAACTCTACTTTGGGATTATCAAGAGCAAGGCAAAATGGCACTATATGACCACATCCTTGCCCAGCCAGCCATTTCTGACAGGCAAAAATAGATAAGTAAAATACTTCAGCCCAAACCAACCTTTTTTCTCCCTTCCCCCATCTAGTAACATGTTAAGGCTATGCAATCACTGGTTTCCTCTTAAACCACACTTGTATTTAGCATGCTATGCATTTGTTGCACAAAGGCATTTGTTTCTTCATAGCCCAACAAATAAAGAAATTAACCTTGAATTCAGAAGCCTCCAGATCAAATTCCTGCTCCACCAGAGACTCCTATAGCAAGTCCACATAGCCCAGATCTGTTCCACTGCCCCTCAGACTCCTAATCAACCTGCACATGCTCAGACCCCAATTACCCCAGACTCATTCTGTAACCACCAGAAAGAAAGAGGCATCTTCATGTGGCATTAAAAATCTCAGGTGAGGTGAATCACCCTTGGCCAAGTGCATAAAGCCCAATGGGATGACTCTGGGCTCAGCTGTGTAGTCAGGTGACATGCCATAGGTACTAAGATTGGTCACTCCATTTGCTGTGTCATCTAAATATAAGAGAATAGCAAGTAGTTCAGACCCTGTCTTTCTTTCTAGTCAATGGTTAGGAACCATTGCAATACCTGTACAGAACAGAAGTTTCTCTGTGCCTCCCTCTACCACATGTACAATGGGGAAAATTCCCCACTCCATACCTGAGAGCAACATTCAAAGGGTGATTCATTAGAGCTTCTTAGGAGCCCAGGAAATTGGCAAAGGACATTGGGAAGGAGAGGGTAGAGTTATCTTAAGTTAATATAAACAATTAACATAGAATTTTAAGACAAATATATTAACTTTTTCCCTTACCCAAAACATGTAAATGAAACTGATGGCTTATAAGTGCTTGTAGGCAAAGTTTCCCAGGAGTCCTTGGGGTTCAACCAAATATTTACCCGTTCTTTTCTTCATATAGATGTAAACCAATGTTCCGAGAAGAATCAGCACAAATGCAACTCCAAGTAAAACTCCAAGGACAATCACTGCCACTTTCCAGGTGGAAGTTTTTTCAGTTGATGACTGAGCAGTCAGAGCTGGAAATTTAGAACACGTTTTAGAAATGTTAGCTAGAAACAGTAAAAAGTAGGTGTAGGGAAGCTTGGACCCCTAAGTAACAGCTGCGTTTTACTGTTTGGCAGCTTTGAAACTTTCAAATAATATTTAAAATGGTTTTGTATGTAGTAAAGATTTGTTAACTAGAAAATGTTATGGACTCTCTGAAGTTCCTTGTGATCTATTGGTGACATCCATAATCAGCAGCTCTGAGGATTTGCTTGGTTGAAAGTATCTGGAAGGTTCTGGGGGGAGAGAACTCCAGTCTGTACCTCAACAACGAGTCACTCCAAGATGTGAAAAAGGGCCATGAAGTGCAGCTGTACATAATTTAACCCTCACAGTCCTCCTTATAATTGCACAAGCAACTCTGGGAAATTAGTTGGGATCTGGTCTGCCAGGTCCTACCTACCCGTGTCTCTAAACTGATAGGCCAAACCCAGAAAGCTTTCTGATTTCCAGATAAAGGCAATGAAAGGCCTGTAGCACATGTAAGCATACCTCATCTCTGTGGTAAAGATCGGTGTAGTAATGGTGGAAAGGGACATAGACTAAATTATAATGCTAGCCAGCATTTTACAAAGAGAGTGTATTAACATGGGCAGAAGGACCGTCTATGTTGCATGAAAAGCCCCCACTTTGTAGCAGCTCAAGGCAACAAGCACATTACCACTACCATGAGCATGACAGATACTGGATTTTGGATTAATATCCTTCTGCAGAATTTCTACTTTCCCTCTCAGCCTCTCTTCATCTCTGCAGTATTTTGTGTTGCTAAATCCACACTGCCTCTGGCCAGGGAAGCAGGGGCCAAAGGTTTTTGAGGGCTGTCCAACAGAAGAGGTGAATCCTTCCTTCACATCCCTATCCAGAGAAGGATGCATGTTGCAGATACCACTACAGAAGAAGTCTCCTTATCCCCTTCTCTGCTGAAAGCCAATCTTTTAGAATGAGCATGGAGGGTACAAAGGTGATACACACTGCAACAAGAGGCTCACCTAACCCTCCTTCAATGTGAAGAGGACCCATACTTTGAGTGTGGAATGCATATGTGCAGTGGCTCTTTAAAATAGATCCATAATCTACATGATATCTGTACTATGTGTTCTGTGAATGTGTAAATAGGTTACCTGAAATACTTGAATCTCTTAAAAGAAAGAAGTTAATTTACCAGCTTTTGTGAAGAGCAGAAGATCTGACCCTTTAATCCCCACACCATCAGAGAAAAGCTGTTTCAACATCACTTACATTGTACGGTGACTTCAGTTTGATCACCAAACTTGCTCTTTAGTATTTGACTTAAGTATGCCTGCATAACATCCACATCGATGGGCTCTTGTTTTTGCAGTAGAGAAATAAAATAAGCAATCACACTCCCAGGTCTGAATCCAAGCATAATGATATCGAAGTGGTCATCTTTCAGTTTAATGCGCATTTCTCTGACAACCTGTGTAAATTGAAATTATTATTTGTTCCATGTGTCAGTCAATTGAGGCAGAGCAGGAATGCACACATCATACACATATCAGGATATTAATTTTCTGCGCTTATCATTCTTGCAGGGTAATCTCTTTGGAATAACAAATAACTGAATAATGACAGTAATTTTTGTCTATACCACTAAAATTCTTACCGAAGGAGGATTCCGGAACAACAGACAGTCTGTGATTGAAAATACGAAATCAAAGTTTGACTTCCAAAGCAGTAATTTCTTTAGCTAGCTATCAATGGATAATGCATTGAAACTAGTTATCCTCCTCCACAGGCTACAAACCCATACGGGACCCCAACTGTACAAACTTCGGAATCACAAAGCGCACCTCACATTTCTAAAGTTATCTTCAGTGTCCCCTGGCATTTTTAACATGTGCAGCTAAACTTCAGGCATGGTCATGCACACACTATCAGTGCAGGTCTTCATGTTAGAGGTTTAGAACAGCTAAAATGTTTTTACCACCAGATTATCAAAATCATGATGTTACCGAATAACTATGCAAAGAGAGACAGGGTCTGATTTGTCTCCCAATCATTGTGGCATAAACTAAGTGTAATCCCATTACACCACTGGAGTGATTTCAGGTTTACACCAATGTCTCCAAAAGTACAGTCTTGCCCAGTGCTTTCATGTGGATATAGGACAAGAACAAGCAGTCCTCCCTCCTAAATAAGACTGGTTGAAAAATTTCTGCCAGGACTGATCTTTACAGAGAATTTTTTTTTTTATTCAACCCCGTAAGAAAAAGATATCTTCTTGCTGTGGAAAAACATGGTATTTTACCTGAAAAGTCTGAAAGATTAGTATGTTTCATAGATGCTAACAAACACTGTTCTGAATCACTGCCCTGTTGTCCACCTCCATCTTTCTCTGTGGGATAAACCCCCACCCCACACTACATGTCGCATTGAGTTCTCTGGCCAGAGACTCCAAAAATGCTTTTCTTTTCCTCACCATGATGAGTGGTCTAGATAGGAAACCTGGTCTACGCAGTTGAAAGTGTAAAATTTCAAAGCTACAACTACAGAGTGATAGTACTGTGGAATTTAAAAGAAATAATTCAATATGCAGATTTTAAAAAATATCTAACACAGAAATTGACTATAGTTTCAGCCATATTAGTACAGCCTCTCCTTGGTTTTGCCATTTTTTAAAGAAATGTGTGATAACAGTCATGCTGGCATGTTGCACAGGGCCTGAGTGAAAGCTTATTAAAAGGCAGTAAAGGGACTCCTGTTGCATTCAGTCAGGTTGGAGGAAGCCTTTTAAATTCACTAAAGTAAATTTTCTATCCATGAAATGGAGATGCTAGCAGTCACAAGACAAGGATACAAGGAGTTGGCGTTGTGAGAACAAATTAATTACTGCTTATGAAATCCGTGGAGACTCTTAGCTAAAATGTATGATAATCACACTAAAAATAATTTTCTGTGTTAGTTATTTAAAAGTGGTCTACCCCAATCTTACACTAGTTTTACCTTTCCAACAGGCTCAGTTATATCAGGATTCCTGAGAGGTGTGTAAATTATAACTGCTTTTCTTTAACATCCTGCTAAAGACAGCTGAGCAGCAGACTGCTGCTTCTGCATGTCAGCTTTATTAGGTTCATCCACTGTCTCTAAGCTTCCATGTTCTCTCCTCAGTTCCTCCTTGATATGGCCCCCTTGACACCACTCCAGTCCAGCAACCGCTACTGTGAAGCAAATTCGCAATGATCTGGACTAACAGTACACACTTGTAAAGCTCTGAAATTTCCAAGTATGTGTTGAAAGTGTTATTTTTGAGTACTATTCTTTTTCTATCTCCGCAGACATCTGCTTAGTAAGGTGAAAGAAAATAAACAGAATGGGATGTTCCTTGTGCTTGCAAAAATATAATTTTAAAGTGCCTTTCACTAAATATTTTACAATTGAGGATGAGTTAGGGAGCATAGCCCTCCTCATTGGACAACAGGCTTTCTCTCCTTCAGTCAAGACTGAAGTTCTTGGGTTCCTATGTTGTTTTCTCCTGTCACAATCTTGATTTAAGAATGAATCTAGGACACCGATGTTGCTAATTGCAAAACTTTTCTTAGTTCATTCATAATGACAAAGGAGATTACAGCAACTTACTTCTGTTTTGATACTTTCAGACATTGTTTTGTAGCCTTCACTATCAGAGTTATAAAGCATATGATTAAATGTCTGGCTTTTTAACAAAACACTGCAGGCAAATGCTTGGTAATCTGGAAAAAAAAAAAAAAAGTAAAACAATTAGGTGAATCCCAGGATGTCACTCCACACTTGCTTTTTGAACTTTATTATCTCATGTATTTATAACACTAATTGATAAAATGAGAAACTAATCAAATAATAAGAAAGTGTATCATGTAAGTGTACCGAATGCACTGGCTTCTGAACCTTCAAGAGTTGAATCTCTTCCTTTTCAAATCTGTCAGCCATCACAATTCTCACAACTTGTTAGTCCTTCCTATATTAGTCAAGGTGCATCCTACTCCCCAATTTAACAGCCACTCTCCCATTGATTTCAGCAGAAGCAAGATCAGTCTATTAGATTCTGCAAGACACTGAGTATGTTTCAATCCTCCTGAGTAGGTGGATGAGCCCTAAGCCAAAAGAAGTAAGCTTTACATAGAAAAGTCCAGACTAAAAATAGAGCTGGAAGCTGACACTGAAGTTTGATGAAGGCAGCTTCCTTACCAAAGAAGTGTGAACTTCAGATGCTATGTGAAGTGACATAAAGCAGATGGCAAAATACTCATGAAAGATACTATATTGTGAAATTATACCCCATAGTTATGAATAAACACATTTTAAAATTCTGTAAAACTTACGTGAGCATACAATATATTTTAAGTCAGGACAGCCAGTATTTTGTGGTAAGCAAAACTCAGTTCTGTTGAAACAGGAAACAGGATCTGTAAAATAAATTTAAAAATCAAGATAATTGCCTCGGTGCATGTGTGATTGTTACTAGTAAGAAAATGATGGGGTCAAAAAACCCTCTTTGCGCTCCACCTGGTGCATCATGCTTCCAAACTGCAATAGGTGAAAGCATTTAATTAAAAGGGACCACCTAAGCAGCAGTTCCTTTTGCCCAGTGAGAACTTAGAATTACAGATTATAAAAATGGAGCATATCAGAAGAGAGGCAGGTGGTGGGTGGGTAGGTGGTATTTGAGAACTTTCCTGAGATAATGTTGAGAACTCTAATTTCTTACAGGAGTTAAAGACATAGATTGTGCTGTTATGTGCTTGTACAACTCGGGTAAACTAGATAGAGTTTTCAGAAGTAAAAGTCACCTGCAATTTCATTTGAAAACAATATGTGTCATGGAGTCTCAAAACCTCAGTATGCTTGTCTGGACTGACTAATCTGAATTATTTATAATGGGTCAAAATAGTAGTAAAGGGTGGTACTGCAGTTTTTATACGGTTAGCTCCTTGAGTATCGCTCTAGTTCTCCTCACAGAGTTGAACACAATCTCTATCTAACTCCATGTAAAATCGAGATGACTTGCTCTTTATTGCTGTTTTTAATTAGCTCACAAGCACTTTTCTGGTAGGGTAGATGGCTTCAGGTTGCAAAAGGAGAGAAAATTTCTTTTTTTTTTGAAAATAGGGAAATTAATGAATGAAAGCCACTGGACTGAAGTATTGAAAGATTTGAATGGAAATTATGATGAGAATTCCTTGGCTCTGTGGTTCTAAAGCCTAAGATAGAGGGTAAGTCCATAGGAAGGAACCCCACATTTAACTGCTAGAATAATTGCCCTAGAAGGGTTTTGAGAATAATCAGCCAATCCACTAGAGAACTGGAAAAAAAGGTCGCAACAAAGAGAGCTATGGTTTAGATGTCAAGAAATGCAGGAAGAAAGTAACAATTGCCAAAAGTCAAGTTAGATCTTTCAAAGGATATTAATAGAAATCTTGAAAATTTTCTCAGCCACAGAGAAAGTACAAAAGAGTGCAATACAGTTTTATGAAAAGTGGATCATGCCAAAATAACCTAGTAGCTTCCTTTGGCAAGCTTACTTTCAGATCTCTTCCAATGATAGAGAAGCAATATTACACAGTGCCAAGTGGTAATCTTTTAGTGGAAAAAGATTTGTCTAAAAGAATTGGCTAATGGGGAGATGGCAATAGGTAGCTTTAAAAGAAGAAACCTTGCTTTAGAGGGATATTACGTGTGGTGTTCCTTCAGAATTAGTCTGGGTGTAGAACTTGTTCAACATTTCCACTGTAGATCTTTCCAGATAATGCAGGAGTTTGCTCATAAAATTTGCTGGTGGCACAAAGTTAGTAGGTGTCATTAACACAGGGCAGAATTGAGATACCTTCCAGAAAGAATTGGATGATGCTAAGGCTGGAGCAGCAGCACTGGGATGGTATTTCCTGAAAGTTGTGTATTCAGGGATTAATAATAAAAATGTTTTCTCTAACTTGGCAGCACAAGCATTGAAGAGAAAAGAACTCCAGTGCCTGAGCTGATCACAGCTGTGAAAAAAGCATGTGTACTTGTATGACGCATTGTTCAATGCATTTCCAGTAGACGGGAATGCTAATGATATGGTGAGCACAATGGTCCAAGCTTGCCTGGATGGCTGTGTGTAATCCCAGTTACCCACATTCAAGAAAGGTGACTTCTGTTTCAAAAAGAGTGATGGGGACCTCCAAGGCAGAGAAGAATCCTTCTTAGGAAAGGAAACTAGGAGAGAATGGCTAGGCTAGTCTAGCAACCAAAGGCTGAGAGCACTGTCTGTAGGAAAGGTTTATAATTATATCAGGGAGTGAGAACACAATAGGAGGAAAGGAAGAGAGGGGAACTATTTAAGTTAGAGGGCAATGTTGACACAAAAGCAAATGGATATGGATTTGCCATGGATACTTTTAGGCTGGCAATTTGATAGTGTTTTCAGAAAATCTGAGCACTGCAATTCTGGAACTGCTTTCCATTTGGAATAGCTGAGGAAGACCGCCCAAGGCTTTTCAACGTGACTTATAAATGAGTTGATGAGAACCCTCCATAGTTTTTACCTTGTATCTACATAGCTATACTTAACAGATCACTTGTCGTAAACCTTGGTAAGAGGCAGGTTAGATCTCAGGCTCAGCACTGCTCTAAGGCCACTACACAGCTTTTGTGTGGGCAGAGGAAGATCTTTCAAGAAAAGCAAGTTCCTGTCTGCCTGCAACATTTTTTGCAGAGGTACCCATGACATGATGGCTATCAGTGCACAGACATTTCAACAGCACAAGAAAGACAGGGAACAGTTGGAGCGGGTCCAGAAGAGGGCTACAAAAAATGATCCGAGGGCTGGAGCACCTCTCCTATGAGGACAGGCTGAGAGAGTTGGGGTTGTTCAGCCTGGAGAAGAGAAGGCTGCGGGGAGACCTGATTACGGCCTTTCAATACCTAAAGGGGGCCTATAGGAAAGATGGGGAAAATCTTTTTAGTAGGGCCAGCTGTGTCAGGACAAAGGGTAATGGTTTTAAACTAAAACAGGGTAGGTTTAGACTAGATATAAGGAAGAAATTCTTTACAATGAGGGTGGTGAAACACTGGAACAGGTTGCCCAGAGAGGTAGTGGAGGCCTCATCCCTGGAAACGTTCAAGACCAGGTTGGACGGGGCTCTGAGCAACCTGATCTAGTTAGCGGTGTCCCTGCTTACTGCAGGGGGGTTGGACTAGATGACCTCTAGGGGTCCCTTCCAACCCAAAACATTCTATGATTCTATGATTCTAACTAAGAAGGTCTTGCTGAGTGCCCTGGATGCTAAAATGTTGGGTCTAGGTTATATGTGCATCCCTAAATGGCTTGTAAGAAAGGCAATATCACCTGGGAGACCCTGTACATGATATGAGAAGTTTAGTCAAAAGCACTTGACTGAGGGAAGGGACGTAAGCATCCAGCAGTATGTACTTCCCAAAAGATACTTTCCAGGTGTATCTGAAATTTTGAGGAAAAAAATGTAGCATATGTTCTACTTTTTATGATTTAGTACATGTCTCTATCCTAGGATGAAATTAAAAAGATAATAATGACAATTAAGGACTGCCTGCATTCACAAAAGCATGTACAACCTAAACTTCACATTACCAGAATATTTACTGTTAAATTTACAACTAAATATCTTGACTTGTACAGAATTATCTGGTTCAACAATACAGCATGGTAAGAAATTTTACAAAATAGGCACTTGCCCACTCCTGTTTAATCCAACTAGTCCTATCCAAGTAAGGGGATAGGGTCAGATAAATAAAGATGACTTCCAGGAATAAGAGTCTATTAAATTAAATCCAAATCATATTATAAAAAGATATTCTGAGAGTATACCCATTAAAAAGAAATGACAGGATGATCGAGGAAATACCTGTTCGGACACTGACTGAAGTCCAGCTGTTCTCGGCACAAGATGATACTGCCACAGATATTGTGTATACATGACCAGGAAGTAAATGTTCAAACACAGTTTTTGTCTCTTTTGTAGTGGTTTTATTTATCTCCCGGTTTCCATTCATGAGGGAGATGGTGTAGAGGCTGCTTCTCCTGCCACCGGTCCAGCTGAATTGTATTGCTTCCCCACTCACATTCTGAACTTCGATGGACACTGGCACTGCAAAGTGAAAAAGTTTAATGCAGCTGAGGGCAGTTTATTTCACTTCTGCAATTCTACACATTTAATATTGAAGGCAAAAATTACAAATTAAGTCAATATAAATATTTGTGAGTTTTCTTAGGGCTGATTTCAGCCTTTCACCCCATTCTGCCACAAGAGTGGAAATAAACTATTTGCTCTATAGATGTAAATCATACATTAATATATTTTATTTGATTGCTCCAAAACACAAATGGGTGACATTCTACTTGCTTGTAGTCTTTCTCACCACAGGCAAGGCAGCTACTGAGGTCTGAGGTGGACTTCTGTTTGACTCATATTGATATCCTCAGGAGGGTGGATTACTAAAAAGCCACCAGGAAACCCTAAGTTTAGAGCAGTAGATAGGCATTTAATAAATGCGCTTCATAATAACATTAAGAAAAATCTCTTATTACCAGTGGTTTATCACTGGAGGTAGGCACCCAGTGGAACCTTACTGGGTCCAGAAGGGCTTTACTAAGGTGTAGAAACTGCCTTGACTGATATTTGTATAATTATGTATTTTCAGTGGTTCTCTCAGGCTTCCCTTTCTGAAGTTATATGCAGAGATTTTACTTCACAGCTGATATGACTGATGCACAAGAATATTGTATCTGATTTTAATAACTCATCTTGGCTAATTTTTATTCTAGTATTGAATATTAAGTATTTACTTACTGCAAGGTCCTGATGCAAATGTGGTAGTGAAAATGGAATTAGCTGTGGATCCTGTAAGTCTTGCTGTAGCATTTTTTGGAGGGACTGTAGTCATCTGTTCTGTAAAATAGCAGTTTGGAGGCAGTGAGTAGAATTTCTTCTAAAATTTCACCAAGTTTATGCTATTTATTGTCATAACCAACAAAAAACATGTCCAGAAATATGCTTTCATTGTTTGCCTAAATAGTTAACTATGGTACCCGTTCTCACATAAAATCCAATCCACCAAAGGCCAGTGTAAGTAATCACAATGAACTATCACCTGAGGGAGGGTCAGGGGAGGGAAAAGACCTTATATGCAATT
>JAKFQP010000564.1:0-182059 GCA_023375905.1 Nycticorax nycticorax
GAGAGACAGGCTCTCTCTTGCCTGCAGTGGGGGGCAGCTGTCGGCCTCATGCCCTTCAATTTCTGCTTCTTGACCTTCCTACAGCCTCTCCAGCTTCAGCCGTAGCAGCTCCTGCCCACGGCCGGTAAGTGCTCTGCCTTGCCGACATGACCCAGGCAAGCCTGAGGCACGGGCAGTCAACAGCATCCCCAGGGCAGGATCAGACAACTGCATCCTCAGCGCGGCCTCTGCGAGAGGGAAAGGAGCAGCGGCGACCGGGATTGCCACAGACAGCCCCCACCCAAATGCCCTCCTTCCGCAGGGGCTGCGGGAGGCGCCGCTCCTGCCCCACGCTGCTGCCAACGGCACCCACGTCCCAGCTCAAGCCAGCGCATCCCAGGCCCAGCGTCTGGCCTTCACCATGGCTCTTGGCGGGGACCTGGGGCTACGGCACAGGGGCTGCAGGGGAGGCGCTGGAGCTGGTGGCACCTGCGGGGGGTGAGCGGGGCCGGGGGAGGCTTGGGGGAAGCTCTGCCCGACTGGGGAGGCGCCCGGCAGCCGTACCCGGGGGGCGGCCGTCTCCTTCCCCTCTTCCCTTCTCTCAGCTCCCGGGTAACTCCCTGGGGGCTGCCCCGACCTGGCTCCCCCCCAACTGACCCGGAGCCCGCCACAGCACGCGGTTTGTCGTCCCACCGCCCACACCACCCGGCTCTGCCTCTAGACAGTCCCTGTTGCTGGCTACGACACCCTCTGGCGAGCTCCAGCCAGCCCAGCCCCACCCCGCCCCACCTCACCGCCATACTGCTCCCGCTTACCGCGCATGCGCCGGCTGCCAACGCTGCGCCGCAGGAGCTATGGCCGGCATGCCAACGCCGGGCTGCAGTTCCGCGACTCGGCCACCAGGCGGCAGCAGCAGCACCGAGCACCCGGCGGGCGGCGCCTGCGCAGCGGCGGCACTGGCGCCGCGGTTCCACGCTTTGCGGGCCGAGCACCCGCCGTGCATTGGCTGCAGCCGGAATCCCACAGAACACGAAACCGTCAACAAAACCACACCTGGTGCCGCACCCCGGGAGCAGCAACGACTACGCTGCACCGCACGCGCCCGAGAGCAATGCGGCTGCCCGGCAGCCAAGTCCGCAAAAATTACCACTGCCGGCACGTGCTGGCAAACACGGCATAGCCGCCAGGAAGCACCGCGCCCCAGGAGTACAGCTCCCGGCGTGCCGCAGGGCAGCCTTCCTGGCCTTCTGACCTCGCGGGGACAGCACGGCACCCTCGCCCCCCTCCTCCGGGCCCCGACACGGGCTCCGCTGGCCCGGCCGCCGCCCCCCCCCCGCCCTCCTCTGGCCTTTCCCCGGGACCCGCTGGGCCAGCGCCCGGACCCCGCTCACCTGCGCCCTCCATGCAGCCGCAGCCCGGCCACCACTCCGCTCCTCCCCTGCCTCACACCGGCCTCTCCACCGGTAGACCCCGCTGCGCAGGGCGGGGCCGGTCCCATAGAGGGAGGGGCTGTCGCCATCAGCCTCACTGCCCGCACCGGGACCTGCTCCAGCCCCGGCCCACAGCTAGGACCCACCTCCGACCCAGAGCTCCGTCACAGCCCCTAGCCCTCTGCAAAGGGAATGCAAACGCAGCAGGGGCTGAAAAAGACATGGTAAGTGTGTATAAGAGAGACAGCATGGCTTTGCCCAGGGCAAGTCCTGCCTGCCCAAGCTAGTGACTTTCTGTGACGTGGAGCGACAGTATCAGTGGACAAGGGAAAACCAACGTACATCATCTGTCTGAACCTCTGTAAAGGCTGTGACACCGTCCCACACACCATCCTTCTCTCTGAATTGGAAAAATACAGATTTGAGGGGTGGACATGCTTGGTGGATAAGAAATTGGTTAGATGGTCACTTCCATAGGGCAGCGACCAACATCTCCCTATCCAGATGGAGACCCGAGGTGAGCCATGTCGCTCAGGGGTCCGTACTAGGACTGGTACTTTTTAATGTATTCATCAATGACATAGAGAGCGCATCCTCAGCAAGTTTGCAGATGACACGAAGCTGAACAGTGGGGTCGACACGCCAGAAGGATGGGATGTTATCCAAAGAGACCCGGACAAGCTGGAGAGGTGGGCCCGTGCAAGCCTCACGAGGTTCTGAAAGGCCAAGTGCAAGGTCCTGCACCCACATCAGGGCAAGCCCCGTTATCAATACAGGCTGGGGGATGAAAGGATCAAGATCAGCCCTGGCGAGAGGGACTTGAGTGTGCCAATGGAGGAAAAGGTAGACATGAGCAGTCAAGGTGCGCTGACAGCCTAGAAGGCCAACCATCTCAAAAGAAGCGTGGCCAACAGGTCAAGGGGGGCGATTCTGCCCCTCTACTCCGCTCCAGTGAGACCTCAACTGGAGCACTGCATCCAGCTCTGGAGCCCTCAATGCAAGGACACAGAACTGTTGGACCGAGTCCAGAGGAGGGCTACAAAAATGATCTGAGGGCCAGAGCACCTCTCGTGTGAAGACAGACATAGAGAGTTGGGGTCTTTCAGCCTGGAGTAGAGAAGACTGCAGGGAGACCTTATTGCGGACATTCGGTACTTAAAGGGAGCCTATAGGAAAGATGGGGAAAATCTTTTTAGTAGGACCAGGTGTGACAGGACAAGGAGTGATGGTTTTAAACTAAAACAGGGTAGGTTTAGACTAGATATAAGGAAGAAATTCTTTACAGTGAGAATGGTGAAACACTGGAACGGGTTGCCTGGGTCGGTAGCGGAAGCCCCCTCCCTGGAAACATTCAAGGCAGGGTTGGATGGGGCTCAGAGCAACCCAATCTAGTTAAAGATGTCCCTGCTCACTGCAGGGGGGCTTGACTAGATGACCTCTAAAGGTCCCTTCCAACCCAAAACATTCTACGACTCTATGATTCAGTCACACACATGCAAGAAGTCCCTGGACTGAGTCTGTGCCGGGACTCGGGGCCCCGCTCCCGCCTCTCTCGACACCTTGGCAGTCTTTCCTGGAGCCACATTCGTCGGTTATACCAATTTATAGTGTGTCTGTTTACACTTATTATGTAGAATATCTATTTACACTTACAACGATTTATACTGACATATTAACACTTCTTACCTAGAACATCTATTTAGACTAGTTACCTGTTTAGAGTTACACATTTTGACACTTTACTATCTTTTTAGACCTCTCTATTTAGACTTAGATATTTACTTACATCTATTTAGACTCAGTTATCTGTTTTCGCTTAGATATCATCTCTAACTAGATTACATATATCTACTTACACCTACTGTGTAACACACACTAAGTGTAGATAGCTCGCTCTATTCAGACTTTTTGTCTATTTTTTCCTTGTTTCCATGGTGCCAAATCTCTCGCTCAGGCTCTGCGCCACCACACTCCCCCACCGTTCCCATGTCAGAACAGGCTCCCCAGGAAAACAATGTCCCCAGTCCCTGTTGGCCCTGGACCCTCCCACCAGAACCCCACTAGGCAGCAGGGCCCCCGCTGGAAACAGAGCCGGGAACCTCCAGGCACAGGATATACTTAATGACCGGCAGGCAAACCTGGGCTGCAGGGCAGCTACCCAGCATCACGAGACCCTGACGAGAATACGGCTGAAAAACACAAATCGCACATTAGATTCCAGCGTATAAAAAAAATAGCTCGGAAGGAAGCAGAGGAATTCCATCATCGTAAGGGATAGGGCAGCAGTCAAGCTACAGGAGCATTCTAGGTGAACAGGTCGGCTCCAAACACAACACATCCTTACAAAGCTAGAGTTTTCGGAACATTTCAAATGCGTATTAAGACTAATTCATATGATTTTGAATGCATTCTTAGCATAAAAGTAAATGCTCTTGCAGGCATTGGAAAAAGTCTCGCCCCTTCCTTTCAGCACTGCTGCAGACAACCCCGTGACGCTGCAGGACTGGGCCGTAATCAGAATCTACGCCGACAGATCCACCGCAGCAGCTACATCCCTCGCTCCGCTGCCGCACGTCTCGCTCCCTAGGTCAAGAAAGCTGAGAGGGAAGTGTAAAACTTTGAAGAGTAAAATGAAAAATAAAGACCAAATGTCAGTAATTGACTTCATGCTAAAAAGGTGTGTGTACGCTTATATACATGCCATAAAAACACTTATACTATAAAAGTATTTCATTTTCCTTTTGCGTTAACTTGCACAACTGTGAATTGATACCATTAGATTACTCATCTCCAAAATACAATTATAATTTTACTAGGGTTTTTTTTTGCTTGTTATGTAATTAGGACAGACATCTGGCCAGCTGCACCGCCCAACAGAGAAGCTACTGAACCGCCAGGTAAACACACCTTTAAAAGCGAGACAGAAATAAAAGACTTCATGGCACTCCATCAAAATATTGGGGAAAAAAACCCGTAACGTTCAGTTGCTACTCTTTTTAAACATTTAGAACAAACACCAAACTGCTTAAACACACCTAACAAATTGTATGCTACAGCTAGTCAGCCCTTACAGTTCAAATGCAAGTCAGTCTGTAAATTTTTTTTAAGTTTCATTTATGATATAAAAAGCACCGAGAGAAGAGATTCCCCATACAGTTCTACTTTCCAGGAGGAAATCAAATCCCCAGTACTGCCACAAGCAAGGCTACTGAAAAGGACAGGCAGATTTGCTAATGCTGTCAGCTGTACCGAAGCACGCAGAGGAACACGTTCTTACGGTGTCTCGACTATTGAAGCTGAGAACCAAAGACCAGCGATGCCATCCATTTTGGAAGACGTGCTCCACTTGGGTGTTTGGAAGGAAATTCACTTTTCTTTTTTAGTATGGTTGGTTAGGGTTTTTTAAGACAGGGAAAAGTCTCATTGCCAATGACCTCTACTGCCGAGCACCTCATCTCTGAAGATCTGCTCCAATGGGAAGCTCATAAAATGCCACTTCTCCAAATAAGAAAGATTTCCCTTCTGGAAAATCTCCTTCTGACCAAACTCAAAAATTAAACACTGTAGGTTAAGGAAAACGGACGCGACTGAAGCAGTAACTCACCAAAACCGTATCTGCTGTCGCTAGAGACAAGGCTGCTAATGCTTCTTGGGAAAGCCTGGAAAACACAAGGAAGCAATGCCCATTTGTCCCTTTTTCTCCATGTCTCTTCTTTGACCTTGATTGCTTTCAGTACAGATGCTAGTGTCTCAGTAACAGTTTTGAGTGCTCCTACAAAATATTTTAAAAACATACTGACTGAGAAAGCATAAAGCTTTTATCCTAAAAACAAATTCTGTTTCTTCTGAACACCTGAACTCTTACAGTTTCTTTCCTCCTTTAGGACAAAATTATTTTCACAGTATCATTTAATAGTAAGCACACGGAAATAGAAGACGATGCTTTCAGTAAAAGAAAACAAACAAAGGGAAGTAAACTCTGCATATGCGTAATGTGCACCAGAACAGACCTCATTTTCTTTTTAGTATTTCAGTTAAAATATTTCATAAAAAAACTATCAGAAGGAGAGTGGCACATTCTTAATGTTAACATTAAAGTCCATACTACAAGTACCGTAGGGAAAATGCACACACGGATCAGAGATGTACTTTGTACTTGCAGACCGCTACGGATCCTTTCTATCTGGCACGTACTTTCATGGCAGAAGACAGGGTGACCATGGTGAAACGGTGGCAGCTGACATTCTGCTGAGAGAGGAAAAAACCCTTTAGCATAAAAAGCTGGGGAAGAATCCAAGCTTCCTTTTTTTGACTCAGTGGCAGCATTAGCTTCACCAGAACTGCTTTCAGAGACACACGCAGGTGGCACATGCAGACACCTACCTACATTTTCTCAAGCCTACGTACAGCCAAGGCTTCCTCACCCTATATGTCCCCAGTTGAACATTTC
Source organism: Nycticorax nycticorax (assembly GCA_023375905.1). Lineage (NCBI taxonomy): Eukaryota > Metazoa > Chordata > Aves > Pelecaniformes > Ardeidae > Nycticorax > Nycticorax nycticorax. The sequence continues at coordinate 5,860 of JAKFQP010000564.1, forward strand.
TGCTAAACAGTACGGCAACCCATCTGTCCTCATGAACTGCCTCCTCACAAAAAAGGCACGGTTTCTTCCGAGCCGTTTCTTCCAACGGTCAAGATCTTTGAAATCTGCACTTGTGTCACCAAACCTGCTGAGGGTCCCTCCCAGCTTTTGACCGCCCTTACATTTAACAGGCACACGCTCTATTCCGGATTCCAAAGGCAAAGGTACGTAACATGCTCAGACCCAGAGCACCACCCTAGGGGTGTCCACGCACACCTTGCTGTTTTCATGAGGAGCCACTGAGCATCCCCACAAGCACAGCTGCGCACCCAAGATCAGTTTCACCCACCCCAAATTCAGTGAATGCTGTTTCTGAAGCTTTAAATCAAAAACTGCACCTTGACACCTCGACGCAGTAGAACTGATCCTTAACTAGAGCTCCACAAAAACGCAGTAACACAAATGGCAAACCCACAGCAGCAACAGCTTCACAAATACTTAGACCAGGAACAAGGGAGAAAAATAAAACAGCTTCATCACGCGCACGAGAAAGCAGCAGGCAGAGAGAAGGGGCGGCATTCATAGCCCTTACAGCACACGGGCATTCTCCTTCCATTCCTAACCCCATCTGTTCAGTCCAAATATGGCAGCGCTACTGTGGCAATAGCGAGAGTGGGCAACAACACCTGGACATGCTGTCGACCAATGCTATTTATGGAGCAGGACACAAACAGGAAGATGTGTTTTGCCAATATCGTGCCCAATATTTTGCTGTATATGGCCCAATAGATCAGCCATAGCCCACGCTTGCTGCTTTCACCAGGACAGTCCATAACAGCAGGCGCCACCCACCTTCCCTGCCAAAGGAAACGGCGCTTCTCCTCTTGGGAGGCAGAAATACCTTCAACCTTGTGTGCATCGCCTCAGTTGATTGACACTTTCTCCTGGCTTTAAACTGGGCTAACAGCCGTGGCAATTCATCTGTAAAAAACAGAGGAGGGAAGGGTTACGGGTTACGCTTGTCCCATTTCATGTTCCAGATCACATTCGTTCCCTTTCCTATTTCACACAGGATCAGATAAAGGGACCGGCTGAGCACCGCAGAGCTGCAGCCTCGCAGGGCTGGCACAGACAGTGACCCCTGTGCAAGGGAAGGCAGAAGGGAGCAGCTAAGAGGGCAACAGGTAGTGACTCACGTTAACTCTCTGTTGGCGTACAGGGTTACGATGGGGCCCATGAACAGAACGTTCATAGGGAGAAACACGGGGTGTGGGGAGGAGTGGGGGCAAGAACCACAAAGAAGAGAACAGAACTGCCATGACTGATACTAGAGCAAACCTCATGGGACACTTCAGGAAAAAGGCAGAACTGGAATCGTAGGAAAAGCTCGCGTGCCTGGGACTGCAAGAAAAGACAGACCCTTGGCTGGAGACTGTTACGAGCCCAAATAATACACAACCTCTTCTCCAGGCAATTCCAGGGAAGACAGTGACAAACCTGCGCTGGAAAGAAGTGGCTGGTCAATGCCTCTAAGTAACAGTGACCATGACATCTGGATGGATGGTGAAAGGATGGATGCAAAAACTGAGTCAGAGACAGAATGAAGAAACAACCACGGAGAAGCAGAGACCTCAAAGTTCTGAAGGCTATATTTTAACACACCTAATCCTTTCCAGGACAACACTGGTCTGACATTCAGCCCTACATGCTGCCATGCAGGGTCCTGGATGGTTTACACTACATGTGACGCAGGAACAGAGAGAAAAAGAATGCCACAGATCAAGCCAAAGAAACTGCGGGGGTGCGGAAAAGAGACGGATGCATCCTCAGCACGGCCTCTGGGAGAGGGAATGGAGCAGCAGCGACCATTATTACCACAGATAGCCCCTAGTCAAATTCCCTCCTTCCACAGGGGCTTTGGGAGATGCCGCTCCTTCCCTAAGCTGCTGCTAACAGCACCCACGTCCTAGCACAAGCCAGCACATTCCAGGGCCAGCTTGTGGCCTTCACAACAGGGCTTGGGTGTGATGTGGGGCTACGGGACAGGCTGGGGGAGGCTCAGAGGGGGCTCTGCTGAGCTGTGGAGCCACCTGGCACCTCCAGCTGCGGGGGTGTCCATCTCCTTACCCTCTTTCCTTCTATCAGCTCCTGGGTAACTCCCTGGGTATTGCTGTGACCCGGCTCACCTCCAGAAGATGGGGGACTCGCCTCCACACAGACCCCGAGTGGCCTACAAGACCCCCCTGCACCCACCAAAAGGGCTTGTTTGCCTCACCGGTGGTCCAGGCCCCCACCCATCATCAGGAGCTGTACCCAGCTTTCTCACCTTGCAGGGACACCATTCCCCCTGCTCACTGGCGCACCTGGATGCCCTGCTGAGCCCCCCCGACACACAGCTCTGGCTCCAGACAGTCCCTGCCGCTGCCTCTGACACAACACGGACCTTCCCCACCCACGCTCCGGGCCTACGACATGGGCTCCATCAGCCCAGATGCCCCCCCGCCGGCACCTCTGCCCTCCTCTGGCCTTTCCCTGGGACCCGCCAGGCCAGCGCCCGGACCCCGCTCACCTGCGCCCTCCCTGCAGCCGCAGCCCGGGCCACCGCTCCACTCCTCCCCTGCCTCACACCGGCCCCTCCATAGCTACGAGGCACAGGGCAGCAACAGAAGCATCAGACCCTCCACTGGCAGCGCCGCCTGCGCAGGGTGGGGCTGGCCCCTTTACAGGGCAGGGCTGGCGCCATCAGCCTCGCTGCCCACGGCGAGAGCCCAGCAGGGGCCGGGGCAGAGGAACAGCACCGCCCCTGGCCACGGGCCCCACCCACGGAGACCACCGAGCAGCGGAGCGGCACCGCTGAGAGCCACGGGCCCCGCTCACGCCGGCAGCGTCTGGCTCCTGTAACATCCACACTGGCGTGGCTCGGTCACTCACAGGTCTAGACCGTACGTCTTATGACTACAGACACTGCTGCTAACGACACAACAGAGAAACCAGAATGAGACTGCCGTGACCAATACTGGAGCAAACCTCGAGGCACACATTGGGGAAAAAGGCAGAACTGGAAACATAGAAAAAGCTCGCGTGCCTGCAACTGCGAGAAAAGACAGACCCCTGGCTGAAGGTTGTTACGAGACCAAAGAATACATGACCTCTTCTCCCAGAAACCCCATGGAAGATGTCGACACAAGCCTGCAGCAGAAACACATGCCTCATCGCCGACTCTAAGTGACAATGGCTGTGACAACCCAGTAACAACGGCCGTGACGTCCACGTGGACGACGACAGGACAGACGCAAAACTTTAAGTCGGCAAAGGAAGGAAGGAACAGGCACAGGCAAAGGGAGACTCAGAGGTCAAGAGGGTATGTTTTAACGTCCCTTACCATACCTGATGCCTTCCGAGATGAGACTGGTCCGACGCTCAGCCCTGCACGTTGTCACACACAGGCAGTTTACGCTGCATCTCTCGCGACTCTGTCGTACCTCCCCGTCGGCCGCGGAGAGACTAAAACACAACAGACCTCATGGAAAGCCAAATCTAGCTCCAAAACCCATCCAGGAAAGGCTGATGAACCCGCCTCCCTTGCCTGACCATCCCCCTGCCTCAAAACTTTACAAACCCCTTCTCTTCTCCTCAACTGCCAGGAAAGGAACCCCACTCCCCGCCCCACAGCCAACGCCAGACATCTTGCGGCTGACACCAGCTGCCCAATGCAACCACGCCGTAACACAGAAAACACACAGGCTGCTGTGCAGGAGCACAAAGAGGGCTTTGGCACAGGTTCTGACAGAGCAAGAGGCATCGTGGCAGGGATCAGAGAGGTCTCCCTCTCTCTCGGTCTGGTCCCCAGTCGCTTCTTCCCCTCTGGCCTGTCGCCCATTGCCATTCCCCCCACACCCCCCCGCCTCCCTTTCCTTATTTTCCAACCCCTCTCCTCTGCCCCGTGACCGATCACTGTTGTATCGGGCTTACGCGGCAAGGTTTTGTTAGCCGAGGCAAGGCACGGGTGCATGGGTGGGTTCTGTGAGGAGATACCGGGAGCTGCCCCATGCCGGGCACAGCCTCTTCCAGCTCCAAAACGGATCCGCCGCCGGTCAAAGCTGAGACCATCAGCAACGCTGTGGTACCGCCTCCTGTGGTGGACATTTAAGAAGGGATAAAAACGCTGCACGGGTGCCATGAGTTTTTCCCCCGTGATGTGCCCCCTGCATCCCCTGCCCTCCTATCTCCTTTTACATATATATATTATCTATTTACACTTATATAAAATATCTGCTTAGACTGAGATATATATACACACTTTTAAATATTTACACTTTACATCTATTTAGACTCCATCAGTTTACACTTACTATACAGAATATCTACTTACACTTACATATTAACACTTCTTATACAGAACATCTAGACTTAATTCTCTATTGATACTGAGGTATCACCTCTACCTAGATTCCGTATAATACCTACTTAGACTTACTACGTAACACACGCTAAGCATAGATAGCGCTATCTATTTGGAAATCTTGCGCTGCTGCACCTGCAGGCCCCTGCTGGAGACAGAGCTGGGAGCCTCCAGGCACAGGCCTGGCCTCTTACCCTTAGTACGCTTAATGACCAGCAGGTAAATCTGGCCTGGAGGGCATCTACCGAGCATCACAAGACCCTGACGAGAACACAGCTGCAAAGCAAAAATCCCACATTAGACTCCAGTGTATAAAAAAACAGCATGGAAGGAAGCAGAGGAATTCCGTCAGCGTAAGTGATAGGGCACCAGTCGAGCTACAGGAGCATTCTAGGTGAACAGGTCAGCTCCAAACACAACACATCCTTTCTGAGCCAGAGCGGTCGGAACACTTCAAATCCATAACAAAACTAATTGATATGATTTTGAACAGTCTTAGCATAAAAGTGAACACTCTTGCAGGTGTTGCAAAATGTCTCATCCCATGTTCATTTAATGGAAAGAAATGGAATCAGTCGGGTTTTTTTTCAAGAGAGAGGTAGGTAGGAAGGCAGGGACATGCAGCAGCACATACAGGCACAGAGAGGAAAAGAATGGCACTGATCAGGCCAAAAACAATGTGGGGAAAGAAAGAGAGGGATACAGATCAGGACAAAGGGATGGAAAAGGAAAAAACAGCGATGGGCGCAGGACAGACATGGAGGATGAAAATAAAGTGGGAGAGGGAGCTGGACACAGGAACAGAGGGGAGAGGTATAGGGAAGCAAAACAAAAAAAAAACCAACAAAACCAAACTCCCAGCAGCATGGAGAAGAGAGGGGGCCAGGGGAGGGGTAGGGAGGGCCTGGGACACACAAGAGCGGCAACAGGGACTCAAGGGCCCGGAACTCACCGCACCTCTCGCTCTTAGCGCTGCTGGGAGAATTTGATGGTTCAGACACTTCTTTCTCTTTCTCTCCTCCCTCCCTCTTCTGTAACTCCGGGCATGGGGCTGTACTACACCTAGGAGAATACAGGGGCATCTCACAGCTCTGGCAAGGCTATCGAGACATGTGGCCTCGCTCAAGCACTATGCAGCCGTACCGCACTTTGGGTTATGCATACACACCCTGCAGTGCCCGTCGGCAGCCTGGCCTGCTGCGGACTGTGATGAGGGATCCTTCCTCACACGGAGAGACAGGCTCTCTCTTGCCTGCAGTGGGGGGCAGCTGTCGGCCCCACGCCCTTCGATTTCTGCTTCTTGACCTTCCTCCGGCCTCTCCAGCTTCAGCCATGACAGCTCCTGCCCACAGCCGGTAAGTGCTCTGCCTTGCCAACACGACCCAGGCAAGCCTGAGGCACGGGCAGTCAACAACATCCCCAGGGGAGGATTGGACAACCGCATCCTCAGCGTGCCTCTGGGAGAGGGAAAGGAGCAGCAGCGACCGTTATTACCATAAATTATATTACCTGGCCAAATCCACTCCTTCCGCAGGGGCTTTGGGAGATGCCGCTCTTTCCCCACGCTGCTGCTGACAGCACCCATGGTCTAGGAGAATCCAGCGCATTCTGGGGCTGATTTGGGGGTGATCTGGGGCTATAGGACCGGCTGCACAGGAGCTGCTGGAGCTGGGGGCAGCTGCGGGGGGTGAGCGGGGCCAGGGGAGGCTCAGGGGAAGCTCTGCCGAGTTGGAGAGGCACCCGGCATCTGCGCCTGGGGGGTATCTGCCACCTTCCCTTCTTCCCTTCTATCAGCTCTCTCGTGACTTTGTCCTACCTCTCCTCTCCTCCATCACCCTTTGACGCACAACTGATCCCTCTGCACCTGCAAAAACAGTAATATGAAACAAGTCACCCAGATGCAGAGTGATAGCTTAACAATTCCAGAGGGCTGGTTTCCTCTTAGGAATACCATCTCTAGAGCCAAACTACAGCCTGCCATTGAAAGAAGTATATAAAGCAAATATTAAGCCCTACACACACAGGCCTCAGCACCTTCGAGATTCAATCTGCTCAACTAGCACTCTAGCTGCCTCTTCCAGACAGCTCTGGTCATCCCTTTGACATCTGCAAAATGCTACAGAAGGGACTTTCCTTGCTTCTGCAGGCAGCTGCTCAATCCAAGATGACCGTACAACCTTTGCCCCAACCATCGAGCCATTTCAACATGTTAACCAGAGACTCTTAGCACTATTCCAACTACCCCGACTCCACAAACCCCGGGCAGGGCAGCTCCGAGCCAAACACACACGTGCACAGACCAACACGACACGGAACGCTGCAAACAATGCGCGGCAAGGAGGAGAGAAAACTCTCTGCAAGGAGAACGACGCCGAGACAGGAGACGCTGCCCAACCAGACCACCTGTGGGACTGTGACAGTGATGTGAGGAGGCTCTAGGGTGACCCTGTAGAAAGATGAGAACATCATGCATCGTGACAAGAAGTTACTCTCAAAACTGAGAGGATGAATGCACAAGAAGCCTGCCTTCAAGACCTCAGAACGTAAAGATGCAGGGAACAAATCCCGGTCTGGGAAAATGGATGCCTACAGAGCAGAGCTGCTCATGCAGCCCAGAACACCGCTGCCAAAGAGGACCCTCCTGAAACTTCTGAGATGCAAGACCAATCCATGCTTGAAGCTTGTAGTGCAAGCAAAGAAGCGTCCGACTGGCGCTATGCCAATGAGTACAGGCATTCAGGAGCCTAGGGATGGTGCCCAAGGTGTGTGCTGTGCTCCTCAAGCACAAAGAGGACATCGAGACACAAAAAAGGTCTAACACGCAGAAGAGAGACAGCACAAGCTATACAGCAACAGACACAGGCTGGAACTGCCCTGCCCATGCCAGCATCGTGCTGAAGAGTAACCCACTCCCTTTACCAGCCTAAAGCAGACTGTTCCTGGACAGTCTTTGCCCCAGAATAACTTTCAATCCCCCTTCCTGCAATGGCCAACCTTGTCCCCTTGCCCCTTCTCCAGTGCCGGCGCTGCAACTTAGCTTTCAAGAGTGCCAGGGGGTTGGAATCCATGCTTCACAAACCCCACATTGGCTAGCTGCTATCTTCCTGCAGTCACCAGGTTCCTCTCCATCATCTACAAAACAACCCCACAGCACCAGCAGTAAGCATCATGACAGTAGACTCCGACCTCTTCCACAGCCTCAGAAGCACCAGGGCTTCCACTAGCGTGCTCCATGCCAATTCCAGAGTCGGACGCTGTGGCTGCCATTCCTTGGCACCCAAGATACCAAGAGACAGTACTGCGTCCAGCTCTGGAGCCCACAGCACAAGAAGGACATGGAACTGTTGGGTCCAGAGGAGGGGTACTAAAATGATCCGAGGGCTGGAGCCCCTCTCCTATGAAGACAGGCTGAGAGAGTTGGGGTTGTTCAGCCTGGAGAAGAGAAGGCTGCGGGCAGACCTGATTACAGCCTTTCAGTACCTAAAGGGGGCCTATAGGAAAGATGGGGAAAATATTTTTAGTAGGGCCAGCAGTATCAGGACAAGGGCTAATGGCTTTAAACTAAAACAGGGTAGGTTTAGACTAGATATAAGGAAGAAATTCTTTAGAATGAAGGTGGTAAAACACTGGAACAGGTTGCCCAGAGAGGTAATGGAGGCCCCATCCCTGGGAACATTCCAGGCCAGGTTGGATGGGGCTCTGAGCAACCTGATCTAGTTAGCAGTGTCCCTGCTGGGGGGTTGGACTAGATGACCTCTAGGGGTCCCTTCCAACCCCAAACATTCTATGATTCTATGAAAATTACCACTGCGCTTGTGAGAAATCACTGGTCCTGCAGCAGGACCTCTAGCATAAGAAATGGGCAACAAGGAATATAGGTGATCCAGCTTCTAACGTGTGTTAATTCCATAGCCTGCTGGGGATGTAAACTGGGAAGTCCCTCATGGATTCATAATGCAGTTCCTAGCATCACCTGATTCATGTGCCTTCTATAGCCGGAAGACCACGTTCAAGTGCATCATGCTGCAGTTCCTCTACTGGTTCCACATGAACGCCTTGGTGAATTGCATTTCTCATCTTTTCTATTTACACGCTCCCCACCTGAGGCCCTGCTGAGTCACAGGACCTCCCCAGTCTCCTCCAGATCCTGGACATTGGCTATTTACAACTGCAGGAGGAGGGAGCTTGATGGGAAATGGAGCCGCGTGACTGCAGGGCCTACTCCTGCTCCAGTGTCTGCCAGCTCCTTGGATACACTCCAGGCCCATCAGGTGCTCTCAAAGGCACTTTTCTTTGTGTACCCCTTTCCTTATCACAGCCAGTGGAAGCCAGGAAGAGCCACTGAGGTTATTCCACGTTCTCCTTAATTTCACAGGTTTATAGACACCTCTTCTCATTGAAGAATTCAGAAGGCAATCTGATTTTTGGATGCCTACAGACATTATCCCAAACAGCAGCCTCAACCAATTTTGGTACTGCAATAGCTTTAGAGATCTCCCTTTCTCATTTTCTACTTATACTCCAAGGAGTCTCTCTCTAGTAGTTTTCCACAGGGCCTTCCCCAAAACAAATATCTCCCTGAACTAATTTGGTCATCTTGTATAAAATACACATAGATAGAAGTGTACATCTTGCGACAAGAACATCATCCTAGTTTGAACGTTGTGCTCAAACACTGTGTTCCAAGTGCAGTCTCCTCACCACAGCACCTTCCCAGGCATAGAAGAGTTCAAATGTTAGCAATGAGGCTGAGTTGTGATTTCACACAGCATCCCCCCCGCCCCTCTTTTATTGGTATGTCATTACCTTCCCAGGAACCAAGCAAGGGCTACGACTAGCAGGGTCTGAGCTGTTGGCAACAAGACTCAGAGGAGCATGAGTTCATCATATCTAGACTAGACATGACCTTCTGAAACATTCACGTATGACCTATGATACACTTCCTTTCACTTAATTATTCTTGACTGAACACTTCCAATGGCTTTTTGACTCAGTGACCTCACTGTACCTCCAAGTCAGCATTGTGCAAAGTCATGTCCCTTTTGAACACAGCACTGTTCCTCATTTCACCTCCAAGGACTACTGCTATCACCACAGAGCTACTTTTGAGATACTTTATTTACAGCAATGCAAAGAGCAGTACAAAAAAAAAGACAGATGAGGTATGCAACCCCTTGTCATAACTGTCCCTCCTTATTCCACCTTTACAAATGCATTCTGGATACAAAACCTTTGTGGAAACATTTTGGTGCTCTTGGACCTACAACTGAACACACGTCTTAGCACAGTGCAGCAGCATGGTTCAGTCCTGTTTGGTCCCAGTCAGCGGCTGGTCAGGATGTTGCTGAGGCTCAATGAGACAGGCTCTGGGTTCAGGTGTGTCCCAAAGGAGAAGCAGTTCCCACCACCGCCAATAACCAACAACTCCTCCTCATCTGGCAGAAAGACACTACTATGATTATGAAGCATTAATGGCCACTCCAGATGCTCCTAAAAAAGGAAAGGACATTTTGAACATTCAGGACTTCAATACATGTTTATCTCATATGATGCTGTAGAGATACCTCATATGGAACCTTCATTAGGAAGTTAAGAACGGCCACACTGGGTCCCATCTAGGACCATTTAGTCCACTATACCACCTGCAAATGTGGTTAAAAATAGATAGCTAGAGAACACAGGAACAAGGAAACAATTATATGCTCTTCTAGTATACTCCACCCACGCAACAACTTGTAGTTCAGTGATTTTTAATGACAGACAACGTCTTTGTACTTCCTGAACTTTAATGTTTTTCCTTCCAAGAACATAGCCAGTCACTTTTTGAATCCATGTCAACCTTTGGCATTCATGTCCTGTTGGCAAGGAGTTCCAGAGCTTAACTACATTTCATATGAAGTACTCTTTTGAAGCGTATTGCTTGCCAGCTTCTTTTGATGTGTCGTAGTTCTTACATCAGAAGAGCTAATGAACAGTCATGCCTTAGTCGCCACAAAGGAGACAGCCTAAAATATAGTTAAACATCTGAGGTCCAAGAAACAACCTGTATATCTGACAATCTGAAGAGAAGCTCTTTCATGATGACCTCCAATACTCGAAAGTGAATCTTGGAGACACACTTGTTGCAGATAACAGACTGTAGCAGTACCAAAACTGCTGTGTTGGCAATTCAGTTATTGCTGGGGCCACTGGAATCTGAAGAGGACAGCTTGTAGAGGCTTCCCTTGTAAAATGCTCAAGACAGAAGGCAACTTTTATGAGGGTACCCTTGTCTATATTCTTGGAGAAAGATTAAGGGATAGTGATTAAGAAAGCGGTATCTACCCATGTGTGGGAGACTGAATAGCCAGCTAACTGGAGACTGAACAGCCAGCTAACTGTCTCACAGCTTGCTCCTTTGTGTGGCAATCTGTGAAGATCAGCATTGCCAAGGGCAAGGTGGTTTGCAGGGTTGCTGAAGCATTGGACACCCAGGCAGGGCTGCCTGCCCACCAAGGCTTGCAGTTGGCCGTCACTTCAAGTGTGCAAGCAGAACCCTGCCCCTGCCCAGCAACAAGAAGGGCGCGAACAGAGCCCACCAAAAGTAAAGCGCACAAAATGTGTGCGCATGTGCTGGACTGTGCTTTATAAAAAAGGCCGCAGTCTCAGACTGTGGGGGGACCTCGTGGGACACCGTCAAAGACTCCGGGGGGGCGATCACCGACCTCATGGGAGACCACCGAAGACACCGTGTGCAATCACCAAAGACCTCTGAACACCCCAGAAGCACGGACCGCCGGGATGCCGCAGATCCATGGTGGTGACTATCTGCTCTCTTCTATCCAGACTTCTCGCTTGATTTCCTGTCTTTCCTTCCTTCCTTCCTTTCCTATCGCTGCTTTCTCTCTTTCCCCCAACCAGTTAATAAACAGGTGGACTTACGACATCTGACCTTGTTTGTGTTAATCTCGCTCGAAGGGATCGAACCTGAAATGAGAGGTTGGTCTAGCTGCCCCTGGCCTCCCAGACTCATCTGAGGTCAGCTAGAAAGCAAGGGGGCCTTACTCTCATCCAAACAAAATGGGATCCTAACACCATGGTAGCTGTTCCACAGCTTTTTCAGGCACAGAAAAAGCTGCCAGCCAATGGTTTTGGTGCTATCACCTTCTAATGCATGTATCAAAGCAGTAATACTAAGAGTATCCAGTACTGCACAGAAAATCACTGACAATTCCAGTCTTTCAAAACTTGGGACCAATCCACATACACTGTACAGTGCTGTCAATATTTTAGCACAGTACTGGTAGGTTCAAAAGCCTACAGAGTTTCACCTAAGTCAAAGAAAACAGCTCATAAGCAAAGGCAGCTACCAATTCATCTGCATCCACTTATTCAATGTAAAAAAGTTCTATTCTTTTAGATACAATTTTATCACTGCACCCATCCTCACCACTATCCAACACGAGTAGCCTATTTTATCTAAAGGGTACCAGGCCACTTATAACTTCTGCTACAGAGAGTAAGAAAAAACTAAACTACATTTGAGCATACTTCATGCTTTATGGCCTCAGAAAAATGCTGCAAGGTCAGCCAGATGAACATGTACTGCCTATTATAAAAAGCAGACCAGTCACAAATTCCAGTTTCTTTACATAAGAGACAAACAAAAACTTGTCAAGCAACAGAAGCTTTCTCATAGAATGGTTTGGGTTGGAAGAGACATTTACAGGTCATCTAGCCCAAGCCCACCTGCAATAAGCAGGGGGGCCTTCAACTCGATCAGGTTGCTCAGAGCCCTGTCCAACCTGACCTTGAATGTTTCCAGGGATGGGGCATCTACCACCTCTCTGGGCAACCTGTGCCAGTGTTTCACCACCCTCACTGTAAAGAATTTCTTCCTTTTACCTAGTCTGAATCCACTCCCCTTAAGTTTAAAACCATTTCCCCTTGTCCTGTCACAGCAGGCCTTGCTAAAAACTCTGTACCCATCTTTCTTATAAGCCCCCTTTAAGTACTGAAAGGCCGCAGTAGGGTCTCCCTGGAGCCTCCTCATCTCCAGGCTAAACAACCCCAACTCTCTCAGCCTGTCCTCATAGGAGAGGTGTTCCAAGCCCCTGATCATTTTTGTGTCTCTCCTCTGGACCCGCTCCAACAGATCCATGTCTTGTACTCCAGGCAGTATTATCACAGATGAGGGCTACTCACAGATTTAGACTAAGTTTTTACCAGAGTATGCCAAAATGCAGCTATGTGACATTACCTGTATGATTGTTCTTCACTGAATCATAGAACAGAATCACAGAACAGTTGAGATTGGAAGGGACCTCTGAGTATCATCTAGTCCAACCACCCCTGTTCAAACTAGGCTCAACTACAGCAGGTTGCTCAGGACCTTGCCCTGTCAGGTTTTGAATACCTCCAGTGGTGGAGACACCACAGCCCCTCTGAGCAACCTGTTTAGTGTTCAATCACCCTTACAGTAAACGTTTTCTTATGTTTAACTGGAGTTTCCAGTATTTCCATGCCGTTTTTTTCTTGTACTTCAGGCAGCAGCCATAGCACACAGCAATTTCCACCATGAAGTTTTTAATGAAATTATACCATAGATCTCCACAAAGACTAACTGAGGCTCTGGTTTGATCTGTTCTCTTCTTCCATAGACATCCTGAAATTACTATGCCTGTGCTCATCTCAGTTCTGCTTCCCCATCTGGAATAGAGCAGCTCTGTGCCCTCCAGTCTTCTGCACACTCAGACTCCCCTTGACACTATTACATTCTTTGGGCTAGTAAAAGCACTTCAAAATTAGATTCTACCTCAAACAGGGAATGTTTATTCTACTCACAAATTTGCCTACTTTGCATCCTCTACTCCGTTTCAGGGAATAGCCCTAAAGCTACCGTGTTCCTTCACACAACACTGTTTACCCTGAAAGAAAAATTTCAGTACTTACCACATTAATCGCATAGTCCAAGCAGAGACCAGTCATTAAGTCAATGACAGTGATGCCTGGCACAGAGGATGAGTGAAACCACACTCCACCAACAAGCAGAAGTTTTCCATCATGTACATGTGCAGTATGTGAATACCTGAAAGTTCAAAACGAGATTGAACTCCATTAGTAAGAGAGGGAGGTAGAGACAGGCAGAAGATTCACTGCTAAATGCCTTCTACTTACCTTGGGATGAGAGGAGGGTGCGTCTCTACTGTCTGCCACTGAAAGCCATGTTGAAGCTCCCTCAGAAAGAAAACTGAACCTAAGGGCTGCTCAGCCACTCCCAGACCTCCTGCAATTAGCACTCCTCCTTTCCAGCTACAGGCACTGTGAGAGTGACGGCTTTCTGGTACTGGACCCTCAACAGGAATCTAGGAAAACATTAAGTCCAAGCTAAGTGTCTTCTTCATGTCCAGGCTCTTAAGTGATCTCTTCCTGCCTGTCCTGTGGGATGGAACGTTCTTTCCTGCCATAGGACAGAAACAGTTTCTGGAGGGGAACAGAGTAAGCATGATAGGGAACAATCAAAAAACCCCAGCTGACACATGTTCCTCTAGGGATGGCTGAGTAGACGTGTTTCCATTTTCACTATCTCCAGTATTTCTCTGGCCCTCAGTATATTTAATAACATTCAGTCTTCAGAGGGGTTTATTTCTGCACATCAGAGGTAACTTTACCTGCATCCTTGTGTGCTGCTTTCTGGTCAAGACATGCACCTGAGAACCACAAGTTTACAAACACATGGACTACTGCAGTGACCAGCACAGAGCAAGATAAAATGCTGAACTGCACTACTAACATGCAGAAAAAAACCCTTTAGTGCAGGCTCTAAAGATGGTTATTTAATAGTTTCTGAATATCTGCAGTGGCAAGAACTTCTCACTCTTTAGGCAGTCTATTGCAGCACTTCACCATCTTCACAATTAATAGCTTTTCTTAGTGTCCAAATGAAGTTGCCCTTTCTGTTGATTCCTTGTACTACCCAAAGTATGGAGAATAATTTGTTTGTCCTCTCTGCAGCTATATTTTACCTATTTGACGATTTATTTCAATCTTGAATCTTCTCCAGACTCAATAGCTACAGGTCATTCAAAATCTTCCTGTGTAAGGTATGTGATCCGGTCATTCTTGTTGCATACCTCTACAGGGCTGTATTGCATGCTGTCCACCTCTTTTTTTCTCAGGAGCCAGCTTTGGGCATTTTACAAGGGCCAAAGGAATATTCCATACCATATGATGTCATGCTCAGTATATGAACTGGGGGAAGTTGGCCAGGGGGCAGCAATCACTGCTCAGGGACAGGCTGGGCATTGGTCAGCAGGTGGTGAGCAGCTGCATTGTGCATCGTTTTGTATATTCTTTTATCATTATTATTATTATTTTCCTCTGCTGTTTTATTAAACTGTCTTTATCTCAACCCATGGGTTTTACTTTTTTTTCCCCAATTCTCTCCCCCATTCCACTGGTGAGTGGGGGAAGTGAGCGAATGGCTGTGTGGTGTTTAGCTGCCTGCCAGGTTAAACCACAACAGTTCTAGAAAATCCCTGCTCAGCCAGGCCGGCCTTCTGCCCCGCTTTGCTTGACTTCTGACACTTTAGAATTGCCTGCTCCTGTGCTCTTACAAGATGGCTCTTAAAAAGTGACCAGCATTCATGGACCTCAATGCCTTCAAAAGCAGCTTCCCAAGGGGCCCTACTAACTAGTTCCTTCAGCAGCCTGAAGTCCCCGTATCCAAGGTCAAAGTTTTGCTGGTAGTTCTCCTGTTGCCAATGATTTGAAACTCAACTACTTCATGGTCACTGTGACCAAGACAGCCACCAATCACCACTTTGCTCACAAGTCCTTCGCTGTTTACAAACAACAAATCTAAGAGGGCACCTTTCCTAGTTAGATCCTTTACTACCTGCACAAAGAAGTCATCTTCAACGTGCTTCAGGAATTTCCCAGACCTATTAGTGTCCACTGTATGATGTTCCCAGTTAATGTTAAAATCACCCATAAGGACAAGGGCAGCTGATCTAGAGATAGCCCTTAATTCCTTAGAGAATAATTCATCAGTGTCGTTGTCCTGGCTGCGTGGCCAATAGTAGACTCCCACAATAACATCTGCTTTATTTGCTTTCCCCTTAATCCTTGAGGCTCTCAAGCATGTCATTGCCAACTGCAAGCGCCATACAATGCAATCCCTCTCTTATATACAGCATGACTCCCCCTGCTTCGCCTGCCCTGCTGTCCTGGTTTCAGCTGGCACAGTGCTGTGTTTTGGATTCAGCACTAGAAGAATGTTGTTAGCACACTCATGTTTTAGTTGTTGCTGGGTAGTGCTGAGACTGGCCAAGGACTTCTCAGCTCTCAGCTCTGCCAGGGGCACGGGAAGCTGGGAGGGGACACGGCCAGGACAGCTGACCCCAACTGACCAAAGGGCTATTCCAGACCATAGGACGTCATGCTCAGTATATAAGCTGGGAGGAAGAAGAAAGAAGGGGGGACATTGGGAACGATGGTGTTTGCCTTCCCAAGTCACCGTTACGCGTGATGGAGCCCGGCTGTCCTGGAGATGGCTGAGCCCCTGCCTGCCCGTGGGAAGCAGGGAATTAAGTCCTTGCTTTGCTTTGCTTGCATGCACAGCTTTTGCTTTCCCTATTGAACTGTCTTTATCTAAAGCCACAAGTTTCTCACTTTTACTCTTCTGATTCTCTCCCCCGTCCCATTGTGGGGGGAGTGAGCCAGAGGCTGCATGGTGCTGAGTTGCCAGCAGGGTTAAACCACAACACCTGCCTATCCCTCCTGAAGAGCCTATAACCATCCACCATGGCACACCAGTCGCAGGACTCATCCCAACAGGTTCCTCTTATGCCAATAATGTCATAGCTCTGGGACTGGGCCAAAGCTCCTCTTGTTTATTCCTCACGCTGTGTACATTAGTATAGAGACATTTCAAATGTGCTGCAGTGTACTCAGCACAATGTGGAGCAAACTGAAGGACCT
This sequence comes from Nycticorax nycticorax, assembly GCA_023375905.1. NCBI lineage: Eukaryota > Metazoa > Chordata > Aves > Pelecaniformes > Ardeidae > Nycticorax > Nycticorax nycticorax. Next base: position 22,202 of record JAKFQP010000564.1, read on the forward strand.
CACTAGCAGGGGTGCTCACTACTGCCGTCCCGTACTGGTATAGGAGCAGGGCACACCCTGCAGTCTGACACCTGGGTAGCAGCATGTTCCCATCAGAGCTCTGCTTGGGAAGCTGTGTCGGTTGCAGACATGCAGATACCTTTGCTCCCTGTTCAAGCTGGCAATGTTATAGTGCCCTTCTGTACAAACTGCCACACCATGCCCTGGCTGACGTGTCACAGCCTATTTGCCTGCCCTGGTCGCCACACTCCTGGTTGCTAGCGCTCCCTAGGGGTTTCTTTTATAGGTGTGGGGGGCTTGGCTGTGGTTGCTCCAGGCTCATCTCTGTGCTCCCCTGAGGTTTCTCCAGTTCAGGAAACCCCCCTGCACACCATGCTAGAGCATCCACCTGCAGATCATCCTGGCACTGGAGCTGCTCGCCTCAGTGACTGAGAATGCTCACAGGGAAATCTTATCAACATGTATAAATGCCTAATGGGAGAGATGAAAGAAGACAGCATGTTCTCAGTCATATCCAGTAACAGGGCAAGAAGCAATGGGCACAAAATGAAATACAAAAAAATCAACATAAAACCTGCTCACATTCTACTGTGAGGGTGGCCAGACACTGGAGTAGGTACCCCAAAGAAGTTGTGGAGTCTCCATCTTTGGAGATAATCAAAATCCAACCGGACACTATCCTGAGCAACCTGCTCTAGTTAGACCTGCTTTAAGCAACAGTGCTGGACTAGATGATCTCCAGATGTCCCTTTCAGCTTCAACTATACTGGTGAAGACTGTATTCCACAAAAAAAGGGGTTGGACTAGATGACCTCTAGGGGTCCCTTCCAACCCAAAACATTCTATGATTCTATGAAAATGGCAAGGTGTTTAGAAGTTAGCTCTAACTCTAATCAGCGTGGAGTGTGACAGTACTGCCAATGCCATCCACTTCAATATGGTAACACCACTGTGATTTAGTTGGGCTTCCAATACAGCAGCATGCACCTATGAAGTGAAGGCAATTTCTACTCCCCAGGGCCTCCCTAAGTTCTTACCACAGTGCAGAAAAGTTCTTGGCTGTGCAGGAAATACCAATCCCCTAGCACAGGCTCCATAGCAGAGCGGCCACCATACAGAAACAGGTACTTCTCACCTACGGAAAAAGACAAACGGGTGAAAAGAGAAGTTAGAATGTGGTATGTCACAAAAGCAAAAATTTCTGTTGCACAGAAGGGAAGCTGACCAAAGACAGAAATTAATGCAGACGTTTTATACACTATTTATATTAAGACATCCTGCAACCTTATGAACATTTCCAGACAAGCAAGAAATTGTTTCATAGATACAGGAATTACTCTTGTATCCAGATCTTTTATAAGACACATGGAAGACTAAATATTTTTACTAAGAAGCTGTATTCTTCACATTTGTGGTCGTTCAGAAGACCCCCGTGACCCACTTATATTATGTAGTTTCTCAATGTTTAAGGTCTGAATGGAAATTATGCACTACAGTCTCAAAAGCAAAAGGAGAAAACATGTTTTTTAATATACCTAATGGACTTAAGGAATGAAAATTTAGCAATGGCAAGATTATACCTATGGAACTAATAAAATTAGAAAACCCCAAGGATATAAATCATAGCAACATGATGACATTTATTTATCCCAAGAAAACAGATAAATCCTCATAAAAGAAGAATGTGTATTTGATCATACAAAAGGGAGATAATGATAATTTAACTGTGTAGGAGTTAATCTGGAGAAGCCTCTAACAGGAGGTACAAAAGGTGCAAAAGCACTTTGGGTATATGTGCGTTAACCGCACTACGCCCTGTCAGCTCTTTTCTTCATAATGAACTGTGCAAATAACACAAGCGTTGGTCGCTTACTTCAGCTACAAAGCAAAATCGAGGCAAAAATAAGAGGATACAGTCTGACAAAGACAAAAAGCAATGTATTATTTATAAAATCTTATTTACCCATTTAGCATTTGCTTCTTTGATAAAAAATTTAGACCGAAAGGCTGAACCCTAACCTACACTATGATATTAATTAAACACTACCACACAAATTCAAACTATGGTCCAGACTAGACTAACAACTGCTGAACAATTCCCCTGGCGTTCCCTCTTAACAGCTCCCTGCCACCTAGTGGAGAACAAAACAGCTTAAGAAAGGACACCTCTGACCTCCTTAATTCCACTGAGTCCCACCACTGACTTGCTAACAACTGCTGCAAGTTTTTTGCCCCTTACAGTCAATATCTTTTACTAGACAAATCTTCAGCGTGCCACTGCAGGGCTTGATTCTAGACCTATTCAGAACCACTGAATATTTGTCAACTGCTACTAGAAGAGCAACATTTCTTCTGAGGCACCTCTCCTGGATAAAGAGCCAGGGATCCTGCTCCATAATGCTCCAGACTTAAAATATTATCCTTCAGAGAGGAAGTTCTGAAACTTCTTTCTGGAGCATCAAGCATTAATAACTTCAGCCATAAATGGTCTCAAAGAATCAGTTTTCCAGAACAGATTACATTCCCAGGTTTCAATTCTACTGGGGATTATGTGGTATACGAAATTGGAAATTACCGTATTTCAAATATCAAGAAGAGATCTCAAAGCCTCTTTTAATTTCTTTCCTATGGACAGGCTTGAGAAGTGGGCCAGTATGAACCTCACAAAGTTCAACAAGGCCAAGTGCAAGGTCCTGCACCTGGGTCAGGGCAATCCGTGGTATCAATACAAGCTGGGGGGTGAAAGGATTGGGAGCAGCCCTGTGGAGAAGGACTTGGAGGTACTGGTGGATGAAAAACTGGACATGAGCCAGCAATGTGCACTTGCAACCCAGAAAGTCAATCGTATCCTGGGCTGCATAAAAAGAAGTGTGGCCAGCAGGTAGAGGGAGGTGAGACCCCACCTGGAGTACTGCATCCAGCTCTGGGGTCCCCAGCACAAGACAGATATAGCCCTGTTATAGTGGGTCCAAAGGAAGTCCACAAAAATTATCAGAGGGCTGGATCACCTTGCCTATGAGGAAAGTCTGAAAGAGTTGGAATTGTTTAGCCTGGACAAGAGATGGCTTTGGGGAGACCTTACTGCAGCCTTTCAATACTTACAGAGGCCTTATAAGAAAGACTGAGAGACTTTTTACCAGGGCCTGTAGTGACAGGACAAGGGGTAATGGTTTTAAAGATGGTAGATTTAGATTAGATATAAGGAAGAAATTCTTTACTGTAAGGGTGGTGAGACACTGGAGCAGGTTGCCCAGAGAAGTTGTGAATGCCCCATCCCTGGAAGTGTTCAAGGTCAGGCTGGATGGGGCTTTGAACAACCCATCTAGTGAAGGATGTCCCCACCCATGGCAGAGGGGTTGGAACTAGAAGGTCCCTTCCAACCCAAACCATTCTATGATTAGCATAATGGCAGAACAGTACTCTCCATTCTGGTTTTTGTTCCTTTAGTAGTAATTCTTACTGCTAAGAATTCTTAACATTTGCTTTGCTTTTCTTTTAGGCATCTGTTTATCATTATAAAGCCTCACCCACCAGCAGTGCTAGGTTATGTGCTAAAAGCTCACCTGCACAGCCAGAGAGGAGCATAGAGGCAAAACAAGGTGGGGCAACCCAAATAATACCCTGCCTCAGCTACTTCCAGACCCAGGAGAGCAATCAAGCCATAAAAGGCTCATTTCCTCATTCACAGGAGGAGCGCAGAGAGGCAGTGGCAGGTATGCAGGCAGGAGAACCCCAATTCCATGCTTATAGAGACAATCCATCCCAGCTCCTCCCAGGGCTGTCCCAGGAGAACTGTCAGCCCTGTTGTCCAGCTGTGAAACCCATCAAAATGAGTGAACAGGAGCAATCCTCTGCCTACAGGTATGGGACATGTAAGATGCAGGGGAAAAGCATTTGGGGTTTGCATAAGACTATTATGGGATGCTCAGGAGAGAAACCGGAGGCAGGAAAAGGGATAGATTGAGGTGATTTGGGGAGGTACAAACACAGGACGACAGAGGGATAAAAGGGTAAAAAAGACTAGTCACATATAAACAGGTTGCTGGTCAGTATGCCTGTCTGACCACATTCCTTAAACAGGAACAGCTGAAAATGGGTCTTTTCATTTGTGGGTAGGTGTGTTTGTGAGAGGGGAGCTAATCAAATGACAGTTGCAAGTATATACTGTAGCACTTCCAAAAATCTGTTATGAGCTTTTTCCAGCACTATACGATCATATATATTTTTAATTCCTGCCCTGCATCTAGAAAACTAACAGGATTGCAGCTCATCTATAATAAAAGTCATTATCACAAGGTATCTGTTGTATAGGTTCTGTAATGAATCAACCATGTAGTAATGGCATAGGTAACTGCAACCCTGCTCAATTGTTGGATCAACCAATGCAGTTGCTGAGTTCAGAAAACTCAGCTGAGTCTGCTCAGTCTTTCCCTTTTGTCAGATTTAGTAAAGCCTCTCACAAATACCTTTGGACTTGACAAACAAAAAAGGCACAACAAGAAATGGGTAGATTAACTCCATAGCCCGTACTACATAAAAAGTTAGGCTGCATCATGACAATTTGCCTTTTAGATCTCACTGTCTGGACAGGACTGCCCCATATATTCTGGAATTCGTATACCTCTGCATACCTACAGCCATTTCCACTCTTTCCAGGCTTTTTACCTTTGAATATTACTTCAGTTGTACTATGTCTCCAACGCAAAGCAGCCGGTTCGGCAGCAGGCTGCAGACTTACAAGCTCCACTGTAATGTCATCTGGGTCTGAGGCATTGCAGGCTTCAGGGAACTTTAGCCACAACATTCCCAAGCCTGCTCTTGATGGGGATGTTCGTCCTCCTACCACCAGGGCCAGACTGTTTGAGAGACATGACACAGTATGGTACAACCGCTCATCTGTAGAGATACAAAACATCATGGTTCACACCGATCTTTCTCCCATGAAATTCATAGAACAACAGAATCGTTTAGGTTGGAAAAGACCTAAGGATCATCAAGTAAACCTAACACTGCCAAGTCTACCACTAAACTGTGTCCCTAAGCACCACGTCTACACGCCTTTTAAATACCTCCAGGGATGGTGACTCAGCCACTTCCCTGGGCAGCCCCTTTCAGGGAAGGAATTTTTCTTAATATCCAATTGAAACCTCCCCTGGCGCAACTTGAGGCTGTTTCCTCTCATCCTATCACTTGTTACTTGGGTAAAGAGACCAATACCCACTTTGCTACAGCCTCCTTGCAGGTCATTGTAGAGAGTCATAAGGTCTCCCTGGAGCCTCCTTTTCTCCAGGCTAAATACCTCCAGGTCCCTCAGCGGCTCCCCAGCAGCTTTGGGTTCCAGACCCCTCCCCAGCTTCCTTGCCCTTCTCTGGACACGCTCCAGCCCCTCCACATCCTTCTTGGACTGAGGGGCCCAACACTGAACCCAGCATTTGAAGGGCGGCCTCACTAGTGCCAAGTACAGGGGCATGATCCCTGCCCTGCTCCTGCTGGCCACACCACTCCTGATACAAGCCAGGATGCCGTTGGCCCTCTTGGCCACCTGGGCACCCTGCTGGCTCATACTCAGCCACCTGTTGACCAACACCCACAGGTCCTTTTCTGCCAGGCAGCTTTCCAGCCACTCTTCCCCATGCCAGTAGTGTTGCATGGGATGGTTATGACCCAAGTGCAGGACCCAGCACTTAGCATTCAGAACCTTCAGATCTTTTTGACTGCCAGCATAACTGCATTGTGACATCACTTTTCCACTATACATTATTTCATTGTTAGCAGAAGAATGTCTTCTTATACTTGCCATCATTATAGGAACTCACCCCATCTTTTATCAGGATTTTCCTTTTTCACACAGCCAGCTTTCCAGTAGCCTGCGTGCTTAATTAGCACATGAAAATTTCTCATACGGCAGTGCTGTCCATCCTCCTCCCCAAAGCCTCCAGTGGTGAGAATCACGTTGGGTTTTATAAGAACAGAGTGGTGGCCGTAACGTCTCAGGCCAGAAATTTCAGAGTGTATTGCACACACTGCTGCAGTGATACTCCCAGCCATCCTGACAGGACCATCACAATGAGGAACTGTAAGCCAAAGAGAACCAAAGAACAAAAAAACCCAAGGACTACATTTAAAATGAGAGATTAAGCAAGTCTGTTCAGCTGTTCAAGAAGAAAAAATGGTGAAGCAAGTTGACCATGCCTTAGAAATCAAGCTGTAATGGTTTAAACTACCACTGTGCCAACTTCCAACTTCTGCTTACTGCTCCCTCAACTCCTGACACAGTTCTGAGACTGCTTTAATGGGGTGGAGGTAAGACTGCAGTGTGCTAAACAGCTGTAGCAAGAAAGGAATCACTGTAATACCTTCCAACGGAGTACCTTTCTCATGAAGACAAAATTTGGCTATTTAAATAGCAAAGAACAGCAGAAAAAGGACAAACACCTGGAGGATGGATTTCAAAGTTTCTTGCTAGATTTTGATCCTACCTTCACAAAAGCATTGAAATAAATTTCTAAAGCATGCCAAATAATCCCTGTTAATGCCAATGGTCCTACTGTAAGAGAATATTTTCAGTTATCTAAATATGTCTCTAAATTCTATATCCCTTAGTATGAAAACAAGCTTTCAACACAGGACTCTAGCTCACCTGCGCACTGTACAAATTGTTTTCTTTCAATCAGTTTTGAATTTGCGCTGTCTTTATTTTAATCATGTGCTTTATTCTTGTCTTACAAGAGATGATGAGGTGGAGGAGAAACAGCTCTCAGTCTATTTTTTTGTACGCCATACCCAGAAAAATTGCCTGTACTGAATATTGTTTAGTAAAAGACCCTACTTTCTATTGTTTGATGAAGTAAAACATTTCATCTCCTTGGGCTTAAATGTCTTCTACAAATAGAACTTTTTAAGACTGAGGGTTTTTTTTTCATTTCAGAAAATATACTTACCACGGTCTGTTTGGAAGATTTAGTACTTGCACTCTTCTTGAACAGGGACCCAAATCTATTTGAGAGGCTAGATGGGGGCACATATTGGTATTTGAGACATATCTTTTGCCATTCCCAGTAAAAAATATCTAAGCACGGATAATATACCAGACTTTGAAGGCTCCTGCTACCAGTTCTGAATACAACAGAGACAGCAGCATAAAGGCCCTACTCCTGACTCTAATGACTGAAGTGTCTTCACTGTATTAATATCAGTCAAGCAAATGTCAGACTTTTTTTTTTAACTTAAGGATAGATCCTACGCATTTAGGAGTCTTTAAGGTTTTAACATAAGGACCAGTGACAATCACATAGTATATTTAACTATGCCCACATTCATTCAGCTTCGATTTCACTACACATTTTCACATCTAATCAAGACACAACACAATGCATTCAGTGGCCCTGTTGGCTTAAGGAATGCCATCCTGCCTTATCCCAGTTGCTTTTCCTGCTCCCTAGAACACAGATTTTGACTTTCAATTGCAGAGAGAACTACTTGTGCTGCTATACTGTGAACAAGATTAGTAATGTGAAACAGGTTAAAAATAACCTTCTGCATTCCACCCTGAAAAAGGAAGCAAGCAGCCAAAAGGAGGAATTTCTTGGACTGCTACTGTTGCCAAGTCCTTTTTATCATGGAAACAGTCTTGGTTTTGGCTTTTCCCCAGCTGTACCACTTTTCTCTCATCTAAAAAAAGCAACATACAGATTTAAAAGTATTTCAGAAACAGAAATACTACATGTACAATTCCTCCCACAGGGGCTAACAAAACAAAGCACAAACTTCATGACACTGCTCTGCTGGACAATACTTTGATAGTGCAGTAAGTAAAACATAACAATCTTTTGGGAGCTGGAAAGATAGAATGGCTCAGAGCACCATGTATGGAGGCAAGCAGAATAAATTGAAAAGAGAGTCTGTGGGATGCCAAAAATAGGAAGAAGAGCAGGGTAGACTGGCGTTGCAGCCATGCACTGGAGGGCCCCACGTATAAACAGAAGGAGGAGCTGTTCAGACTGGAAGGTTCAATAAACTGAAAGAATGAAACTGATGGGAACCATCAGAGTCAGGACATTGCCCTGGCCTCTCTGTGGACAGCAAAACCATTGTTAGAAGGATGGAGGAAAGGTACTCAGGTGACAGCATCCCATCTGTAACTTCCAGGGTTTTATTGTCTCCCAAAAATCCCTCAGAGAAGCCTGCATGAGATAAAAGAATACTATGAAAACTATCCAGTATGTACCTGTCATATTGGATAACAATGGAGTCCAGGAAGGTTCCATCCCCTTTGATGCAGCCAAGACAAAGTAATGAGAACATTTCAGATGCCATTCCTGTAGCAAACCCAAAGAAAAAAAAAAAAACAAAAAACAAACAATCCCCCTAAAAATCTTAGAGCAAGCAGTAGTAAGGATCTGAGAATGGCCAGGATGATCAAATCAAAGACCTACCCAGCTTAGCACTGTTTCCAACAGTGGTCAAAATCAGACAACTAAAGTTGAATCTGAGAAAGAGCAAATGTGTAAATACCTTCCTCACCCCAACCTTCAAAAATATACAGCTCAGGGATTTTGTAAGCAAGAAGCTGTGTCTTTGTATTGAATAATCCTTGATGGATTTCTCATCCATGAACCTATCCAGTTGCTCTTTGAACTCACATAAACTTTTATCATCTGTAACATACTGTGGCAAGGAGTTCCATAGCTTAATTATATGTTGCATGCGGATTTATTTTTTTTTAATTGGCTTCCCTTTATGCTTCCCAGTTCTGATCACCGAAAAGAGTGAGGTCTGTACACCAGAGGGATTAAGGTTTCTTAAAGGCCATGGAACATAAGTGATCCCAAAGAAATCACAAATGTTCGAAGTTGCAACATGGTCTCTGCTGGACGGTAATACATAAATATGATTTCCAGTCTGACCCTGGAATCACCCAGAGGCAGAAGCACAAGCAAGAGGACTGTACAACAAGTCAGCAGCAATACTAGAGTCCACCCTGGCTTTTATGGATGTTAGGGAATTGCGTATGCTCATTCCCATGGGGTGGGTTATAGTCAGCCAACTATGTGACTAGAAGGCATAAACATGAATTTAAAAGGCACACAAAACCACAATATTAGCATCATCACCCCAATTTCAAAAGCAAAAAGCATCTTTTGAAAAGTGATATAAAAAAATTAATGTAAATACTGAAAATGGAAGAATCCACTACTTGTCCCTAGGCAAATTATTCTAAAAATTAGTCACCCTCAGCACTAAGTATGTATTTTACATTTCTTATCTAAATTGATCGGGCTTGATTCCAGTAAAACCTCGATCTTACTTTATCTCAAAGGCTAATTGTAGAGCTCTCTGTTATCACATATCTTACTCTTATGCACATTTTTCAGCTTGGACTTGTGTACATGTTAAGCCCTTCTGTAAGCAAAATGATAAAAAGACTTTACTTTCTCACTATATGAGCAATTGTCTTGATCTACAATAATTCTTGTAGACATTTCTACACCACTTTGCAAATCTGCCAGCATCTTCCAGTCATCACTTTTGCATTCATATAGCAAAGCAGATCCCACACGTTGGCAAAATAAATGCAAGCACATTAAATTGTTTTCATACTGCAGGCTGTTAGATTTCTAGAGAGAATTATAAACAGAGAACCACAAAATTAAAAGGGGAACTTCTAGTAAGTATCCTACAGGATATTTATCTGGAAGTTACTCAGTCTTTTTGACCTATCTTCTCCTCTAGACTTCCAATAGTCACAAATTTTGCCAGCAGTTAACATAAAAATGGCAAAGAATAGAGCCATAGTTAAACATCAATCATTAATTTAGGAATGGCTGTACAAGGTCAGACCAAAAAATACCTGAAACTAGTAACCTGTATCCAACAATGACAAACAGTAATAGACTATGGAAATGCAAGAGAGCAGGACAAGTGCATCCACTCCCCACAGGAATGCTCCCAACCGTTTGCAGCCAGGAACCTCACATCAGGTGTATTTTTATGTATTCAGTAATCCTCATGGATTTCTCTTTCATTAAAACAATTGCCCCTTAAACCCATGCAAACTTTTAGCATCTACAACATCTTTTATTCCACCAGCTAGTTGCTGTGCTAAGACTGTCTCCCTGAGAGACCACTCACTGAGGAAGGAACAAGAAGCTTTTCTAACACCAGCCTTCTTCCACTGCTACTTGCCCTAGCTTCACATGGGCCTTCCTGCAGGCTCTGCATTAACTAAGTCTGATTCAAGATCCTTTCTGCCTACATGAACACCTATGCCTCAGGAGCTCTTGTACAGAACCATGACCATAATAAATTGCAAACACCTTATCATATCAAAGCCAGGTCACTGGTGTTCAGAATAAAAGAGAGTTACCTCATATTCATCAAAAGGCTCCAGAGCCTGCACTCTTTGCTGCTCATCTTCTGGAGTACAGCAGGTGAAAAACTCATTCATATCCATGACGCTGCATTCAGTCCAGCCCTAAAACAGAAATCCCTCAAAATTATTACCTCTGGAAGGCTAGAGACTCACTTCCCACAAGAAAACAAAGACCCTAAATTAAACACCTGCATGAGCCTTTAAGACTGTCTAGCTGGAACAGCAGCAGTCCAGAATCTGGTGAGGATAGAAACTCTTACCTGTAAAGCTCTTAAGAACTTAATTTATATCAAAAGTCTCAGAAGAACCCATCTTGCCTTAATCCCATACCAGAAAGTAGGCTGCAAGTTGGTTGGAAGGACCTTCGAATGGCTAGTCATGCTGGCCCTGTTTGCTTCAACCTGTAACTGACATAGCCAATGACTTCCAAAATTATTTAATATTACAATCTTACCCAGGTATATGATGCTCCATGTGTGCCCTAGAACCACAGGTACTTACCTTTTCATAAAAGCGCCTCTGCTGTGCCTCACAGTCAGGGTACTGTGCCAAAGACTGAAGTGCAGAGTTCAGCTGGCTAAAATGCTGCTGCATGACACGTCCAAAGGGGTCTTCTGGGTGCATCTGTTCATACAGCAGAAAGCATGCTTGAGAGAAATGCTCTGCTGCCCACTGAATCAAGGCATCTGACCTGTCAGGCAGATTGTGCATAAGAAATTAAATAATTGAGGGACCACCTATCATATGGCAGATGCAATATATCTTCCTGCAATACCATAAAGCATGCTATTACTAGCAACCCCCGGTATTTGGGGTAACCCCCAGTATCACAGAATCACACAGAATCCCGGAATGGCAGGGGTTGGAAGGGACCTCTGGAGATCACCCCGTCCCCCCCCCCTGCTCAAGCAGGCTCACCCAGAGCAGGGGGCACAGGACAGCGGCCAGGTGGGGGCTGAATATCTCCAGAGAAGGAGACTCCACAGCCCCCCTGGGCAGCCTGGGCCAGGGCTCGGTCACCCTCAAAGTCAAGAATTTCTTCCTCCCGTTCAACTGGAACCTCTTCTGCTTCAGTTTGTGCCCACTGCCCCTTGTCCTGGTGCTGGGCACTACTGAGAAGAGTCTGGTTCCATCCTTGTGACATCCACCCTTAAGATATTTGTAAGTATTTATAAGATCCCCTCTCAGTCTTCTCTTCTTCAGGCTAAACAAGCACAGCTCCCTCAGCCTTTCCTCATAGGAGAGATGCTCCAGTCCCCTCATCATCTTTGTAGCCCTCCTCTGGACTCTCTCTAGTAGTTCTTCATCTTTCTTGAATTGAGGAGCCCAGAATTGGACTCAATACAGGCTGGGGATGAAGGGATTGAGAGCACCCTGCCGAGAGGGACTTGGGGGTACTGGAGGATGAAAAGCTGCACATGTGCCAACAATGTGCACTGGCAGCCCAAAAGGCCAACCGTACCCTGAGCTGCATCAAGAGAAACGTGGCCAGCAGGTCGAGGGAGGGGATTCTGCCCCTTTGCTCTGGTGAGACCTCACCTGGAGCCCTACATCCAGCTCTGGAACTGTTGGAGTGGGTTCAGAGGAGGGGTACTAAAATGATACAAGAGCTGGAGCCCCTCTCCTGTGAGGACAGGCTGAGAGAGTTGGGGTTGTTCAGCCTGGAGAAGAGAAGGCTGCGGGCAGACCTGATTACAGCCTTTCAGTACCTAAAGGGGGCCTATAGGAAAGATGGGGAAAATATTTTTAGTAGGGCCAGCTGTATCAGGACAAGGGCTAATGGCTTTAAACTAAAACAGGGTAGGTTCAGACTAGATATAAGGAAGAAATTCTTTACAATGAGGGTGGTAAAACACTGGAACAGGTTGCCCAGAGAGGTAGTGGAGGCCCCATCCCTGGAAACATTCAAGACCAGGTTGGATGGGGCTCTGAGCAACCTGACCTAGTTAACGGTGTCCCTGCTCACTGCACGGGGGTTGGACTAGATGACCTCTAGGGGTCCCTTCCAACCCCAAACATTCTATGATTCTATGAAAAACAAAAGATAGGGCGCAAGTGTAAAAAGGTCCTGTGTGTTTCCCCCCACCTCAGTAGATCTTTCCACAAAACTGTTTTGTGGATAGGTTTCTTTCATTTTTGTTGTTGCAAGCTAGAGGGAGCCCACCTGCTAGACTTTGATTTAGCTGAGCTCTTATGTCATCTTGGATGCATCAGCAGAAGGTAGTGATGAGTGGGTCAGAGTCCGCCAGGCCTGGGGGCTCTTCCCCCACTGACAGTGAAAAGCAGCTGAGCCTTGAACATCCTGAAGGCAGGAATCGTTACAGCACGAATCCCTTCCAACCCAAAGCATTCTACGATTCTACTAAGGAATCCTGACAGAGGTTATACACAAAAGAGAATCCTGCGGTGGGGACTTACGAACATCTCCTCCCCCTACTGTGCAGAGATTTCGGGGATAAGAACAAAAAAATCACTCCTTCAAGATTCTGCTGCTGCTTCTTTTTTTCCTCCCCTTTTAGGATGTCATATGGACATCAATTACTCCATCACAATTATGATGTAAGGAGCTGTTTGGGACTTCCACAGAATTCCTGAGGCTTTACTTATAAGACAGCAGGTCTCCCAGCCCCAGGTGACACACATACAAAGACACTCGTTCTTTTCATTTTACCGCCTAGCTAACAGAGGATAACTCAGCTGACCTTCTATTTTCCATGTAGGTGAGCACCACCTCTGCTATGAAGAGGGTGGGTTTTTCACTGTCCAGTCCTGCTTCCCCCAGGGCTCTCTCCAGCTCAGACAGCTCTGATAAATCCACTCCCAGTAATTTATAATCCTCTCCAGAAAAGGTAATGACTCCTGGGAGACAAATATGATACAATCTCACTACAGTGCTGATGCAATACTGAGACCAAAAGGGACAAACAGAAAAATCAATCCCACAGACAATCATTCACAAGGCTGTGCCCATCAATTCAGTTTCTTTGGGACATGTATAAGAAAATCCCCATCGCTAAATGAACCATAAAGGGACAGTGTCAAGAAGCAACCCATTAAGTGCAGATCTAAAACTCCATTATTGCAATGAAAATTTCTCATAGATTTCTCATAGAATTATCACATTTACTATAACAACCAAACTTTATCATATTTACTTTAACAATGTTTTTATGGACCCACTATAATTCAGAATCAAATCTTAAGGTCTCTCATCTATAGACCTTTCAGTTTGGGCTAAGAAAGTACCATTTGTTAAGGAAAATTCCATAGAGCTTGCTGTAACTATAGGGTTAAGATGAGATTGGGGTAGGCATTGTTAAAGAATGGGCATATATGATTATGCCTTCAGTCCATGATAAACTGCTCAATTGTCCCCTATACAGCTCCCTCTATGGCTGGGTTAACCACCAGCCGAGCTGAATCAGTAGAAGAAAGTTAGCAAATAGAAATTAACGTTAAGCAATAGGTATTTTAGGAGTTTTAGACTTAGAGGTAAGGTAAGGATGTCTTGCAACTAAGGTCAAGGGTTAGAATTTAGAATAAGTTAACAAAGAACACCAAGCTTTTGTGCTACCAGAGGATGAAGACAAAGACATTTGAAATGGACCAGATGAAGCAGAACTGCGACAGGACTGAGACGGAACGTACCAGCAGAGGAAAACTGGTAACTTTCTACTGACCAAGAAGAACAGAGGAACTGAGAATGCAGTGGAAACTTACAGTAGCCTTTGTCTATTATGTAATCATGTTGAAAAGGTATATAAGGTGTAATGTGTATTTTTTACATTGCCACTGGCTGAGGTGAGTTGTGAATAAATGCAAACCTAGAGTAACCCAAACTCTGGTGAAATTCAACAACAGAATTTGAATGGTTTGCCCCACAACCATAAAACCATTCTCAAGTTTTTGGGGGTTTGTTTTTTAAATAATTTCATTTCTGTAAAATGGCATTGAATCCTGAGCCAGCACATGCTAGCTCTCTGCAAACACCAGGACTAGTCTCACAGGTCACCATTCTCAAAAATAAGTTCTAGTTATGACTTGCAAGCATTATCATGGCATACCTGTGTACTCCGTAAAAATATCATAAGCTATAGTTTGGTTGACCAAAACCAAATCATAAACAAAGCAAACTGTAAAGTACCTTTAGAAATCACCTGCTCTATTTCTCTGTACCAGAGCAATCCTACAACCATACCTGTCCTGAGAACTGTTAATCTACACTGTTCTGAAAGGCATCCATTACTGGAGGCAAAATGGCCTTCTTCAGAAGCCCATCCCAGTGTTCCCTGTTAATTTCTTCTAACAACTAACTTGTCTATCCATCACTTCCGTCCCTCTGGACACAGAGAATAAGGTATTCCCAACTCTTTTGTCACACGCCTTTTACTTGAAGTACTTGAAGATTAGTGGTACGGACAGAATTATTTGCCACAGGATGCTGCCGATACTAAAAACGTGAATGGATTCAGGAGGAAACTGAACAAGCTTATGGAAGAGCTACTCACCAAGACTTGTTCGACTGCTCACGGGAGCCAGGGATTTGTGCTCTGCACCTAGCTCCGTAGCTGTCTTCCATCCATCTGTATTTAAGTTGATTATTGCAGTCTAAACGTAGCGGCTTACGTATGTCCTTATTGTATTTGTATTTCATTCCACATTTTCTAGACCATTCACGTACTTTGTCAAAATCCTACTCTCATCCACCATATTGCAGCTCTCCCAGTTTCTTGCTGGTTTATTTTATTTTCACCTTCTATAGCATATCATCTAGAACGTTAATGGAAACCTTGAAGGAAATCAGATACAGGAGAAACCTCTAGTGAATCCCATACTTTACATTCCTCCATTTTGCCACTGAACTGCCCCTTAGTACTTACCTGGCATAATAATCCTTCCAGTTCACAAAATCACAGAATCACAGAATCGCAAGGGTTGGAAGGGACCTCGGGAGATCATCTAGTCCAACCCCCCTGCTAAAGCAGGTTCTCCTAGAGCATGTTACACAGGACTTCATCCAGGCGGGCTTTGAATATCTCCAGAGAAGGAGACTCCACAACCTCCCTGGGCAGCCTGTTCCAGTGCTCTGTCACCCTCAGAGTAAAGAAGTTTTTCCTCATATTCAACTGAAACCTCTTATGTTTCAGTTTGTACCCATTGCCCCTTGTCCTGTCGCTGGACACCACTGCAAAGAGTCTGGCTCCGTCCTCGTGACTTCCACCCTTAAGATATTTGTATGTGTTGATGAGGTCCCCTCTCAGTCTTCTCTTCTTCAGGCTGAACAAGCCCAACTCTCTCAGCCTTTCCTCATAGGGGAGATGCTCCAGTCCCTTTATCATCCTAGTTGCTCTCCTCTGGACTCTTTCTAGGAGTTCCTCATCTTTCTTGAACTGGGGAGCCCAGAACTGGACACAGTACTCCAGGTGGGGTCTCACCAGGGCAGAGTAGAGGGGGAGGATAACCTCCCTCGACCTGCTGGCCACACTCCTCTTAATGCACCCCAGGATACCATTGGCCTTCTTGGCAACAAGGGCACACTGCTGGCTCATGGTCAGCTTGTCATCCACCAGGACTCCCAGGTCCCTCTCGGCAGAGCTGCTTCCCAGCAGGTCAGCCCCCAGCCTGTACTGGTGCATGGGGTTCGACCTCCCCAGGTGCAGCACTCGGCACTTGCCCTTGTTGAATTTCATCATGTTCCTCTCCGCCCAACTCTCCAGCCTGTCCAGGTCCCGCTGAATGGCAGCGCAGCCTTCCGGCGTATCAGCCACTCCTCCCAGTTTTGTGTCATCAGCGAACTTGCTGAGGGTACACTCTGTCCCCTCGTCCAGGTCATTGATGAACAAGTTGAACAAGACTGGGCCGAGTACTGAGCCCTGGGGAACTCCACTAGCTACCGGCCTCCAACTGGACTCTGCCCCGCCGATCAGAACCCTCTGAGCCCTGCCATTCAGCCAGTTCTCAATCCACCTCACTGTCCACTCATCCAACCCATACTTCTTGAGCTTCCCTATGAGGATGTTATGGGAGACAGTGTCAAAAGCCTTGCTGAAGTCAAGGTAGACAACATCCACCGCTCTCCCCTCGTCTACCCAGCCGGTCATGCCATCATAGAAGGCTATCAGATTGGTCAGGCATGATTTCCCCTTGGTGAATCCATGCTGGGTACTCCTGATGATCTTCTTTTCATCTACTTGCTTGGAGAGGACACCCAGAATGAGTTGTTCCATCACCTTTCCAGGGACGGAGGTGAGACTGACCGGCCTGTAGTTCCCTGGGTCCTCCTTCTTGCCCTTTTTGAAGACTGGAGTGACATTGGCTATCTTCCAGTCCTCAGGCACCTCTCCTGTTCTCCACGACCTTTCATAGATGATGGAAAGTGGCTCAGCAATGTCGTCTGCCAGTTCCTTCAGCACTCGCGGGTGCATTCCATCGGGGCCCATGGATTTGTGGGTGTCCAGCTTCCTTAAAAGATCCCTAACCTGATCCACCTCGACCGAGGGAAGGTCGTCCTTTCTCCAAGCTTGCTCGCTTACCTGCCAGGACTGGGGAGCCTGAGGGCCAGCCTTGACAGTGAAGACTGAAGCAAAGAAGGCATTCAGTAGCTCCGCCTTCTCTGTATCTTCTGTCACCAGGGCACCCATTTCGTTCAGCAGCGGTCCCACATTACCCCTAGTCTTACGTTTACTGCTGACATACTTGAAGAAGCCCTTCTTGTTATCCTTGATGTCCTTTGCCAAACTTAGTTCCAGGTGAACCTTGGCCTTTCTAGTCGCTTCCCTACATGCTCTGGCAGCATTCCTGTATGCCTCCCAAGTGGCCTGACCCTCTTTCCACATTCCATGGAGCTTACTCTTTTCTTTGAGTTTCTCTAGAAGCTCCTTGTTCATCCATGGAGGCCTCTTGCCTCGTTTACTTGATTTCCTATTCACAGGGATGCACCGATCCTGAGCAATTCTGCTTATATTCTATAGTAGTTTCATAAGGGTCATTTTTTCGTGCCTTGGAGAGCAAAAAAAGTCAGGTAACATAATGACTGATGTTTTATTACAGTCAAGACACCTAAGAGTCATACCTTCTCTCCTACCCATAAAGCCCATAAACCACAGTGTAATTTAGGTTGAAAGGGGCCTTTGAAGGTCATCTAGTCCAGCTCCTTGGTCACAGCAGAGTTACCCATAGCAGGTTGCTCAAGGCTTTGTCCAGTCAAGCTCTGTCTCCAAGGCTGGAGATTCCATCACCTTTCTGGGAAATCTGTTCCCATTTTTAACTACTCACATGGCAGAAAAAAAAAAAATCTTCATCGTATGTAACTGGAATTTCCTTTGTTGGAACTTGCCACCATTGTCGCTTGACTATTTTCTTCATGCCTCCAAGAAAAGTCTGGCTCCATCTTTTCTACCCTCTCCCATTAGGTAGCTGAAGACTGCAGTAAGACTCACCTCCCTCCCAACCTCCTCTTCTTAAGGCTGAACAAACCCAGTTCTCTCAGCCTCCCCTCCTATGTCATGTGCTCCATCACTTTATCATTCTCATGACCTCTCACTGGACATGCTGCAGTTTGCCTCTGTCTTTGTACTAGTGAGCCGAAAGCTGGACACAGTACTTCAGAAATTATAACAGAAAGAAACTGAACTTGGTTTGATATAATCTGCTCCTGACAAGTCCATTCTGGCAGCTATACATCTTCTTGTTATCTCCCAATGCTTACAAGTGATTTATTTGTTCCAGAATTTTTCAGAAAATGAACATGCTTTTCACCTACAACTTCAGAGTTCCTCTACCATCGTATCTCACTTTTTAAAGGCTGAAGCTATGTTTCCTCCTTCTAAACATTTAGTACCTAGAAAACCTTAGATAAATATCATACCTAATCCTTCTCCTCCAGTATCTCCCACCAGTGCTGACAACTCTTTCATTCTTTTGATCAGAGTAGCTTTTTGGCATGCCACATTTGGGAAATCCACCTCATATACCACAGTGTGATGCAGAAGACCCATGTCCTTCAAACGGAAGTATAAGGAGTCAAGGCCAGCACCTAAAGAAAGGATCTGCAGGGAAAGTATCAGGAAAAGTTAGACTCAACTCTAGCAGCATCCTGAGCATCTAGTGTGAAAAATATTCAGTAACATCATCTGTAGAGTGACAAAATCAGGCAATCTCCTGCAAGAGGCGTAGGTATTGCCCCCTCCCAGATATCTCTGTTGAAGTAACGAATGGACAGCCACATTAGTGCCAGTCAGATTCTCTATGCTCTTCTGGAAAGGATCACAACAGATGCACTAACAAGCTACTGCAGTGCCAAGATACCAAAAAGACTTTTCACACATCTAGTGGAAACTGCCAGTACACCCCAAAAAAGAAAATGCACCTGTGTCCTAGGGTGGCTTTGGGTCTTCAGCAGAAAGTCTTGAACACAGTGATCTACAGCACGGGCGCGGATGTAATAACCCCTGTGGAATGAAAATCAGTTGTAATCACTGTCCAGGAACCCTATTTCTCCAGCACTGGCATCCTCCATTTCAAAACCTGATTTTTCCTCTCTCAGCTTCTACCCAATAACCCCACATTTATAGACCTGCACTGGGAGATGTCTGGTGATTTTGTCACATCTAGAACTTATTAATACGTATAGATCTCCTGTATTCATTAAGTGTATTAACCAGCAAGACTATGGATAACCCAGAGAAAACGTGTAGATATCATAGCTTGACCTGTTCCATTTTGCATAAATAAATATTCACTGGATGAAAAAGTATGAATCCAGACAGTTAGGATGCTCCCCTGCAATGTAGGTGGCCAATACCTGAGTTCCTGCCCCAAATCAGATGCCATAACAATATGAAATTAACTCCTTTACTTACAAGGGGCTGTTGGGTATAACAAAATGAATGACAGTGTGTGCAAATGAAGTGAGAGAGGAACAAAAAAGGGAAGAGAAGCAAAGTCAGGAAAGGAATTTCATTCTCTGTTTTTGAATGATTGGAACTAAATAAGTCTAACCCCTGCAAAGTGTTTACTGTTTGCCTAGTCTGGCAGGGACTGGTGCCTCTTCTTCCTTGGCATTCTCCTTTAGTTAGTTTCATCGTGTCCCCATGTTACCAGTTCCTATCACCCCCTTGAACAAGCATGTTATCATCCCCGCACCTCACAGGGACTAGAGATTTCACTAGATATACTAAGATGTCCCAAAATTCACTATGACAGCATTGACAACTGCAAGACTCTACTTAGTCTGGCATGCCAGTGTCATGTGACAAGTCAACACAGGCATGGCTTCCTGACCTGATGAGCAACAGTTGTCTTCAGAGGCCTGCAAGCTTCTGCTTGAATACACGTCTGTTTTGGGGTTTTTTTTCCTGAATGAAACTCCTTTGGCAATTCACAGTAATTTTGATTGGATTAAACTATTTGCCTCATACTATCTAAGCTCCACTACTATATCAGCATAGAACCCTCTACACATACACATTAAAACATTCATGCTTGTGTCTGACAAAGCTCCAGAGAAGACCTACTGGTCAGACCATGGATTCAAAATATAATATTATGTCATTTAATAATAATTTAATAATATTTTTTTCCTGAGCCACCAAATACCTTATTAAATTTGTAATGCTCTTGAGAATTAATGAGAAAACTATTGACATGCTAACATTTTGAGTACGTTTGTTTTCAAATCTTATCTAGTTTTCAGAAACATTGAATACCGAAGTTAGGAACCAGTCTGGTGACATATTTTACTTAGGACAAAGCTTTCCATTTTTACCCATAAGCCATGTAAAATTACACTAACAGTCTAAAAAGATTACATTACTGAAAGCAGTGCTCTGCAAGTTGCCAATCTGCCCCTACGTGTACTTTCCTTAAAATGCATTTAAAAGAGCTGTGCCTTAAATGGAAGGGACGCCTCAGGAGGCCTGGGGAATCACTAGGGCCCTTCTGCACCCCAACAGAAGGGATGCTGCGAGCACCACGCACGCCGGGCGCGACCCACCGGCATAGCCACAGGAGCCAAGGGCCCCGCACAGCACCTGCTCCTCACCGGTGTACAAGTGGGGCTCGCCGCCGCTGCCGCCCTACCAGGTGCCGCAGGAACCGGTCCTGGATGTAGCCCCGCGCCGCCGCCGAGCACTTGCTGACGGCGCTGCTGCCGCCGGTGCCCTGGACCTGCCGGGACAAGGACACAGCGCTGGCCGAGAAGCGCCCGGGCCTACCGGGGGGGACGGCAGGGACAGGCAGCGCCAAGGGGGCTCCGAGGGGAGGGGAGGTCAGTTCCCGCCGCGCCGCCGAACGCCGTTCACGTCCCAGCCTCCCCCCTCCCCGCGTTTGCCTCTCCTCATCCCCCGAAGCCCGTCCAGGCCCCGCCACCCCAGCCGGGGCACCGGCTGCGCAGAGACCCGGCGAGTTCCCCGCGCGGAGGGGCGGCGGCGGCGCCCGGCCGGGGATCACTCACGGCAGCGGGGCGCGGGGCTCCCGGTCGCCCGCGGCCCATACTGCGCGCACCGGGGCGCCGCGCTACAGCGACCGGAAGCGCGACCGCACCGCCGGGCGCAGGCAGTGACGCGAGGCGCCCGGCCGGGGAGCGTCAGGGGCGGGAAGCTGCCAGTGGAGCGCGCCCCCTGGCGGGCCCACCCCGCCCCGATGCCGGTCCCGCCCCCGGGGCGTCCTCGTGGGATCCCGGCCTGGCCCGCCCCTGGGATCCCGATCCCCGGGGTCCTGGTTCGGCCGCCCCACTCCCAGCGCTGCCGCCGCGGCACCCGGAGGACTTGCGAGTGCAGTCGCGTACCTGGGCCCGGTAGCGAGGGAGAGCCAGGAGCACGTCGCCATGGCAACGGGCAGCCTCCGCGCGGTAAGGGAGGGGCGAGGGGAGAAGCGCTGCGTCAGGAGCAGGGTGCGGGGCTCCCCGGGGCAGGGTGCGGGGCTCCCCGGGGCAGGGTGCCCGTCTCCCTGGCGGGGTGCGGAGCTGCCCCGGGGCATGATGCCGAGTTCCCTGGCGGGGTGCAGAGCTCAGTGGAGGGGTGCAGCAGGACCCGCAGTAGTTCTGCCCATGCTCTGTTCCTGTGCTGCACTTTAGAGTAGAGCCGGCACTGGTGACTGCGTGTGTTTTGGGAGGTGGCTTCTTGGGGGTCCAGAAGCTGGCAGTGTGGAGGACAAACAGGCAGAGGGCCATGGGAGTATCTGGGGTAGAGGCGGTGAACGTTTCATGTTAATTCTCTTCAGGATTTGTACTTAGAGTTGTAGAGGAGCTGTGGTAGCCTGAGCTATGTAAGATGTCACGAGTACTACGCTTACTTCCTATTCAGTGTCTCTACGCATCTTGCACTCCACAAATTAGTATATTGTGCATTAAATAAGTTATAATCTCAAAATGCCACTTTTATAGAGAATGGTCGTATGCGTGTTTCTAACTGGGACCGATAAAGCTCAGTCCTCAGCCCAGTGCTAGCATTTCGTCAACAACCACATGAAAATTTTTCTCTGAGGTGTATTTTGTCAGTGTTGCCTTTTAGGTCATTCCTGTCATACCTGAAGTAGCCAGTCCTAGCTGCTGCAGTTATAGTGCGGGATACAGTACATTATGGTAGCTCCTATATTTCTATTTGTATTCTAGATGTGTGCACAGTTTCTGCAGAGATCAAGGCTTCCTTTTCCCTTTTCCTAGCTGTTCATAATTTTGTTGATCTTGTCTCATCTCTGGGATCTGGAAATGATGTTTTGATTTAGTTACAGGTTAAGACTTACAGAGAATGCTAGCCCATCCTGCTGGCACTTCAGATCCTGCAGGATTTCCAATTATACTAGCATCCTGAGACTTATGATGGAACAAAACCCATGGCAGCAAGTTGGGAACTCACTGCATCCAGCCGTCCCAGGAAGTCCTTTCCAGTCCTACGTTTCTATAACCATAACAATCTTCTGTGCAAGCCCTGTGAGAAGACACTGAAACATGAACTGGACACCTTGGGTTTAAGACAAGAACACAGACCCAAATAGTTTTGTAGGGGAGGACGGGGGGGCTGGGAGGTTAGTTTCCTGTCCTTAGTACAAGGCACTGCATGTGTGTTGCAGGAAGGGAGTGTCCATATCAGATTTCCTTGGTAAAGGACGAGAAGGTGGTGTGCAGCCAGTCTTGGGTCTGTGTGTCCAGTCCCTAGTTGTCACAGATATAAAATCCTGTAATCAATCATCATTTTGTCAGGCTCCAGTTTAGAAGCAGATGGGATTTTTGCTTCTATGTCCTTCTTAGTTTGGAAGGATGTTTTGGAGTCTGGTTGCTGTAATAGCTAGAAATCTCCTCCAGATTTCTTGCTGCATATATTAATGGCCAATTTATATCCCTTTATTCTTGATTCACAGTTAGTCTTAATCTGAAATTGTTCTTTCCTGGCACTGACTCCAAGTGTACAAGCAGATAGATTTATCACCTCTTGGTCTGTGTTTTGCCAGACTAAGGCTAGCTAAACAAGTTCTGCTAGTGGGAAGTAGAAAGCTTTCAAACACATTTCTGAGAGGGGATGAATGCTGTGTGTGGAGGGTATGCTGTCACAGACCTGGCACTTCCCTCTGGGTTGGACATCTTCACAGGCTGACGGCCGGGGGGGGGGAGGGGGGAGGGGGGGGGGGGGGGGTGCATACCTCTTCCCTGGTGTGTATGGGCAACCTTCCTCTGCCTGGTCTCTCCTCCCACTC
Source organism: Nycticorax nycticorax (assembly GCA_023375905.1). Lineage (NCBI taxonomy): Eukaryota > Metazoa > Chordata > Aves > Pelecaniformes > Ardeidae > Nycticorax > Nycticorax nycticorax. Next base: position 45,264 of record JAKFQP010000564.1, read on the forward strand.
CTCTGAAGATTCCCCTGGGGCTCTGCACGATATTCAAAGCTTGTGAGGAATGCACAACTCACCCCAAATAACAGAAAACACATAGCAGAGCAGCACAGGCATCTAGGGGCCCCATGCTGCTCCCACCCCCAACTGGGCGGGCGGTCTGAGGAGGGGGGAGTACATAATGAAAAGCATTTGCTGCAGCAGCTATCTATAGTCTTTTGTGTTTGGGAGCGGGCAAGGGACAGGCGTGGCCCTGCCTGCCTGACCTCAGAGTTGACGTCAGAGAACCCCAAATGAATAACAGGGAGTGCTTCAGAAAGAGAAGCACAACCAGGCTACCCAGCATGGAAGGTGAGACACCAGTACCGCTAAGCGAGAGAAGAGATAAAATAGGAGGTACTGTTTCCCACAGAAGGGTACTCTGTGTCCACAGTATGAAGACTCTGGCTTCAATTCAGGTTGGGCCAAACAAGTTTGGGTCTTTCTGTGTGCTGACTCAGCAACTCAAAATCTGCTTCTGATCTACTACAAGCATTTTCCCTTACCTTCCTTAACTGCTTGGATGCATGCTGAAGGTTAGCAGTTGCAGCTTGCACCTGGGAAACAGTTCTAGGAATGATAAGAAGGTTACAGGTCTGTGTTGTGCTAAGCAGTAGGACTGTGCCTTAAAAATATTGCCATCCAAAATACTTGGTTCTAACACTACTGATACTGTCCTGTTGCTCCCAGTCACTGCAAGAGTGGAGGGCTGGATTCATCTGCCAATCTAGGACAATGTGGTAAGAATTGGATCCAGGAGAACATATGGTATGAGTCTTAGATCTTGATCATATTATTGTAATGTAATACCACAGAGAGGCCTCAGTGACAGGGCAAGGCCTTGTCAGGCCACTGTGGCAAAATTTAGAGATAAACAGCGTAACTTGTAGTCTCATGTGCTCACCGAAGTCTTGAGTGTACAACCTAAATACTTCATAAAATACATCTGTGTCATCAAAGAGGCTGTGATTAACAAAACAAGATACAATCACAGAATCATAGAATGGTTTTGGTTGGAGGAGACCTTTAAAAATCATCTAGTCCACCCCCCTGACATGGGCAGGGACATCTTTCGCTAGATCAGGTTGCTTAAAGCCCCGTCAAACCTGACTTTGAACATTTTGAACACAAGCAAAGGAACCAGCTTCCTAGTTGTCGTTAAGAATGTAAATCTCCCATATCCCATATTTGTGATGTAAATCTCACATATCCCAAAAAAATCCATCACTGTCAAGGAAGATATTGTGATTTTGTCATTCTTTGGTGTTCAGTGGAATCTTTTCTTCTTCAAAAAGAGTGATGGAAAGGAAGTTCAGAAGATATCGCTAGATACTAATGGCAGTGATGTTGGAAATGGAGAGAAGAAACAATCATCCTGTGTCTTGTCACAGAAGTTAGGAGGTGCAGGAAGCAGCTGTAAGGACTTTTAAAAGATAAAAGAAGTGGTTTGGTTTATTGCCTTGTAAAGAGGGTGCAGTAGGAATGGGGAAACTGAGGTAAGGATATGGCTAAAACACTAGCCCAGAGGGATGACATTTGCACTGGTATTATAATGGACTTAGATTTGTGAATCAACATGGAGGGTGAAAAGAACCAGCTGAGGAGATGTGAGGACAAAGAATGTTGAGGTGGGGTTTTGTTTTCTTTTGTTTTTGTTTTGCAGAGATCTTGGACCAAAGTTTCCTTGGAAATGACCAGTGCACTGATATTTATAGGAAGAAAATGACATGTCTCGTGAAATTGTTGGACACTTAATACAGTATCAGCCCTGGCCAAAATAGTGGAAGGGTTGACTGCACGTTGTAAGAGGGAGTGATGATTGCCATTAACTATACAGCCAATATACATTTCTGAGCAAGATAATACCTGTCTGTTTGGAACACCACCAGTGGAGAGATGTTGATATCCTAGGAGGTTTGCTTCCCTGTTTTATTCCCACATAATATTGCGTTTTTTTAAAATCTCCTGGTTAATAATTCAGACCTTCATTAAATGTTGTTCATTCCATGTTAAAGGACAAGATCTTGACCTTAGGCACTGCTATGATCAACTCTTTCTGAAAAACTGCCAGAGCTTTCCAAAAAATGTCTTGAAGTCTTTATCCTTGCAGGAGGATGCTCCCACGCTTCACATCAAGTGGTACCGACCCCCACTCTGCCTTTCATCTGCTTGGTAGGAGGCACTCTTCATCCCTTTACCCACCACAGAGCTCCTGTACTACCTGCTGCTTTCCCCATTACCAAATGTATCTGTTGCAGTTACATTCAGTGATTCTCTACATTCTTTGAATAAACACGGATTGGGGTAAAGCAGCCGTGATACTTCTGATAAACTGATATGGCACTTTATGCTGTATTACACTTATGTTCATGCTATTCAAAGACCTTATCACACCTTCTCAATTTGCTTTTTCTCTCTGAACAGGTTGAACTTCAGTTTGAGTTATTGTCTGGTGTGGAGTTTTTTCAGAGAGGTATGAGCAAGATAGGAGCCTTTAACTTCCATTGAGGGAAGTTTCAAAAGAAACCTTTCTCTGTGTGTTTAGAGGCCTGATGTACGGGGGTGCTACTCCTGCAGCTGCTTTAATCGGCAGACTCAAGCCTCTCAGAGCTCCCTCCGTGTTTTAGAGATAAAGACCCTGCCTTGTTCTTCTGTCCAAATGCAAAAATTATACACTGGCTGTTTGATAGTTTCTTTGGTGACTTGAAAGCCTTCAAAATGTGGCTCCTATATTGTTTCTTCCTCAAATCTGTCTCAGTTCCCTGTCTGTAAAATGGGGATAAGACCAAATTTCATACCTCCAAGGAGGGAGGCATGAGGAAAAAAAAAAAGGAATTTTGGCACATCAGAGAGAGATAAGGGATTTCTGTAAGGCATTTGTCAGTCATACATGAAGAGCTGGTTAAACACCAAGCAGTAATTCATCAACTTTTGACTTGGGCTCTGTTGCTGTATTTTACAATGGATGATTGTCAGCCAGCAGGGTTGTTTCTAGAAGAGTCCCACAGAGCAGCTCGTGGTTACAAATTGGTGGCTGTGTCCTGGAAAGCAGGAATTAAAGGATTTATTGATTGCATTAGATGACCAGTAGAATAGGAGTCCTCAGTTTGATGAAATAGCTAAACCAAAGGGTATTTGAAGAGTGTATAAAAAGGACATAGAAGAATCAAATCAAATCGAATCAAATAGAATAGACTAGAATAGAATAATAGGATAGTTCATTTGGAAGGGACCCACAACAATCATCTAGTACAACTTCAAAGAAGGACTGGTATTACAAATGTATATTTCATTAGTACAGCTATTACTGGCATAATGTCAGTGTTCTGGGATCAGCATTTCAAACCCATTCTGGTTACAAGTTGAAAGGCGTTCTGGTTTTAGGTCTCCCCTATATTTAGAGATTGAAGGCACAGAGTCTCTTTAGTTTTAAAATGGTTGTAAAATTAACCAGTACGGAACTACAACAGGGCTTTCAGAAAATGAAGTGCAATCTGTATTTGGACTGTGAGTAAATTTTGTCAGGGTTGCAGGTACATGATGCCTTCTGTGTTCCTCTGGCAGGTGACATTATTTCTTACCAATTTCCTGATGTTTCAAAGATCACCAGTATTCTATTGTCATGTTTGCCAGCAGACACAGTGCTGCTTTCCCCAAATTAGAATTTCCCATCCACACGATGTTAAAACCAGAATCTCGTTCACCAGTTTCTTCCTAGGAGACTCAGATGAACTGGACTAGCAAAGGGAAAGTATCTCTATAGTGTCCTAACCCCCGGTCCTGCAACTTCCCGTTCTCTCAGCTTCATCCTGCTATTATCTCTGCTCCCAGAAACTCATAACCTAACACAGACAACTAGTCGGTCTCCAGGGAGTCTCTGGTCCATGAATTTGGCCTTGTTTATAGCATCTGAGCCATGACGTCATCACTTTGGGGCCCCACACATAGATGGCAAAGGAGGAAACAATATAAATTATGCTGGCCCCTGCTTTCTTGTGGTGAGATCTGTCCTTGCCAGAAACTTCTAGCCTTTGTTCTGGGCTGGGAATGGGTTTCATAATGGAGAGGGAGGCACTTTCTATTCTGAGTGGAGAAAGCAGTACCAAGGAAGGTTTTAATTAACTCCCATCAGTGCAGAGCAGCCAGGCTGTTTGCAGTTGCAGGAGTTGATGAACAGTGCAGTCCCAGTCCAGTCTATTACAGTGAGAAGGGCTGCAGGAATAGAGCATGTTCTCACCCCATGGCAAAGAGGCCCTTGTTGGAGGATGAGACCAATTCTTAGTAAGATCCAGAATGGAGCTCTTCCCAAGAGGAGAGGACTCTGCCAGACGAGGAGCAATAGAGTAAAGCAAATACCAATTAGAAATGGAAGGGAAGCACAACAGGCTTTTCTCACCTTTGTCCCATCTCTCAACTCTTCTTGAGGTGACATACAATGGAGGATGGCACTATGGGCTTGACCTTCTAACCTGTCCTAAGAACTAATGTAGAGCTTGGGCTACTGCTGTTCGTAACCTAGCAGGGAATGTTGCAAACATGTGGAAGATGTTCTTGTCTTCATTTTCATGCCTTGCCTTGCAATCATCCTCTTTTCCTCCAGGGTAGCCTGGTACAGTCTGGCACTTTGAGGTCCTGCTATGAAAATTATTTGCTCAGCATTTTTCAAATGCTTTGAGGGAGGGTTCTTGTTTATGTGGCAGTCACACTTTTTTATTCCTCCTGTCTTGCTGATGCTAACTTCTTCGTCTTGTAACTGTTATCTGTTAATGGTTCACATTACCTTTGCTAGATCGTTTCTCTGCCTTGTTTTTGTTTTCCCATTGTAAGCATAAATCTAAATCCTGCATTCCTATTGCAAGAGCTGCTCCTTCCTTCCCTCTCCCTTTGTTTGATTAATATTTCCTTCCATCTTTTCAGCTTACTCATCAGGTCATGTTGCTGATTTTGACATCGCCTTGCCTTCACCTACTGTTTCTGAAATGCCCTCTGTAAAAAATACATCTGTCCCTGGCATCTTCATGGCCTCCCTGTCTATGTCTTGAGTCCTTCAGAGACTTCGATGCCTTTATTTGACATTTCTCAAGGTCTAAACTCCTGATAGATCATGTTGCTTGAATTGGGTCAGGTTGTGGGGGAATGCTGCACTGCTGCTCTCCCACTGCTCCCCCCTCCTCTTCCCTGCTTCCTTCCCTCTTTCCTTCTTCAGAGCAATGCTGTGTTCAGCTTTTCAGTGTTGCTGTCACCAGGTCCACCCTGAGAGCCTTTCTCTCTTCTTTCGATTTCTGGCTCTTTCTCTTCTTCTGCTTACAGTCATTGCTCACACTTCTTCACTGGCTAATACTCTTCATGCCCTGTTGTCCTCTACCCTTGATTAATTTTCCCCTTCTCTTCCGTTACAGGCTCAACCCTGAAAGTCCTCAGCCCTTATACACTCCTAGGATCTCTCACCTCCTGCACTGGTATTAACAAACTCCCATCAACAGTCTGAATTCTGCCACTTCACTGCCTTTCCCCCCACTCTCATTTTGCCATCTTCCTAGTTTAAAATGGGAAGGTTAGAAGTTTTACTTACTCCCTTGTCCTCAATTTCAGGTTCCTTTAGCCTGTTTTAGCACATTCCTCCTCCTCCTTTCAGTTCTTACTTTGTAAGAGCTTTCTGCTTCCTCCCACAGGAAAGGAACAAGAAATAACCTCTTATTTCTCTTTGCCTTGCTTTCGTTCTCCTCTTTCTTGTCTCCATCACAAATGCAGAAATTTCTTACCTACTTTATTCTGTTATTGTAATCCTAGGTAACATGTTCTGAGGATTTCAAGTGCAGCACTTCAAAGAATTTATGTGACTCTTTCATCATTTGCTCTAGAAGGGAAGACAAAGTTTGTAGATGGTATTTTACAACAAATAGTGAGTCTGCGGCACAGCGGGCTCTGGACTTCGGCCTCCAAGGCTACAGGATACAATGTGAGTGAGACATAAAACCTGTGGTGCACAAAAGCACTCAGGCACAAAGCAAGTCCTGTGAGATGTGTTAATTTTCTGTAAATGACACTTAAACCTTATATTTTGCTTCTTTATTTGAGAAATAAAGAATCAATAGTAAGCATAAAACAGAAGACTTGTAGTTGTGTGTAATGTAGGTGAGGGATAATGTTTCTGAGAATTAGGGAGTTCTAAAAGCTGCATATTGTTCTGTCCGTCACATGGCTGTGGCAGAGGATGATAAAGCCACTGCACATCCCAATGTTTCCTAGGTGAGTGATGTTGGATATATTGTCTCTCTAAGTGCAGATCTGGACACTGGATGGGGCAGACCTGGGAAAGTGCTAAGAAGAGTCTTTCACCTTTGACAGTAATGAAACTAGAAAATATTATTCTCATTCTATATTAGAATAGAATAGATCTACTTGGAAGGGACCTACAATGATCCCCCAGTCTAACTGCCTGACCGCTTCAGGGCTGACCAAAAGGTAAAGCATTTAGGGCATTGTCCAAATGCCTCTTAAACACTGACAGGCATGGGACATCGACCACCTCTCTAGGAAGCCTGTTCCAGTGTCTGACCACCCTTTCTGTAAATAAATGCTTCCTCATGTCCAGTCTAAACCCCCCCGATGCAGTTTGGAACCATTCCCACACATCCTGTCCCTGGATGCCAGGGAGAAGAGCTCAGCACTTCCCTCTTTATGTCCCCTCCTCAGGAAGCTGTAGAAAGCAGTGAAGTTGACCCTCAGTCTCTTTTTCTCCAAACTAGACAAACCCAGAGTCCTTAGCCACTCCTCACAGGACATGTCTTCCAGCCCCTTCATCAGCTTTGTTGCCCTCCTCTGGACCCATTCCAGTACCTTCACATCCTTCTTAAATTGTGGGGCCCAGAACTGCACACAGTACTCAAGGTGAGGCTGCACCAACGCTAAATATAGCGGGATAATCCCCTCTCTTGACCAGCCGGTTGTACTGTGTTTGATGCACCCCAGGGTGCAGTTTGCCCTCTTGACTTCCAGGGCATGCTCCTGACATATTGAACCTGCTGCCAACCAGCACCCCCAGGTCTCTTTCTGCAGGGCTGCTCTCAAGACACTCTTCTCCCAATTTATACTTGTGTCCAGCATTACTCCATCCAGGAGGGAGAATTTGGCTTTTGGTTTTGTTAAATTTCATGCCATTGATGATTGCCCAATGCTCCAATCTATCTAGATCCCTCTGCAAGGCCTCATGTCCCTCAAGAGACAGCACCTCCCAGTTTAGTATCATCAGCAGACTTACTAATGGTGCACTCAACTCCTGCATCCAGATCATTGGTAAAAATACTGAACGGCAGTGGCCCTACGACTGAGCCCTGAGGAGCACCGCTGGTGACTGGTTGCTAGCCGGATATAGCCCCATTCAGTACAGCCCTTTGAGCCCTGCTGTTCAGCCAGTTCTTCTTACTACCCACCCATTTTCTCAGCCACACTCACATTAGAGCAAGAGCCTCACCACTGTAACAGTGGCGCATAATATTCAAATCAGCCTTAATAAAAGGTGAAGCAGGAGAGCTCTTCAGTTCCCTGCCTCCTAGTAGATCAATGCCTGAGTATGTAAAAATTAATCTTGCTCTGCACCATGCTAACAGGCAACTTTTGCTATTCTAAGAAAAAACCCTCACAGTTAAGATTCACAGAAGAATTATAACGAGGAATTAGGTCACAAGAATAGAGAGAGAAACATGAAGTGTTACAGAAGAGTCTCTTGCAAAGGGAAGGACTATGGAGAAGTAGAAGGTGACTTGCTACAGGATTCTGTGATGCAACTCAAGAGCATCTGAACAGCATCATGAGACTTTAGCTGAGTATCTCTTAGTGATGATCAGGATACACCCACAAAATCAAACCTTGCCCTCCCTCTGCATAGTACCAGCTCAAAGCCTCCAGATCAAGAATAGACCCATTGGATGTTTTACCTTTGGACTGATGCCTTCATTTATGGGCTATGCATTTCACACCCTTCTATATACACGTGGTGGGCATTTCTTAAACTGATGACAGTAACGAAAGAAAACCTTCTCATGTGAGAAAATTTATGCCCAATTCCTCAGTAATTTGGTTGTTTCAAAAATTAAGATAGAATGAAACTACATTTCACTTTCTCACAAAAGCAAGAAAAGGTGTCCTAGCCTGTGTACAAAACTGCCAGTGGCATTCTGGGGAAGTGTCGTAATATGCTTCCTCTTTTCTCACATTTTTCTAGGTATGTGCTGTCAAAGAGGATACTAGGCTAGATGGATCTTTGGTCTAACATACCATGATTATTCTAATGTGTATGTTATAATACATGTAATACATATTAGAATAATGTAGAATAATTTGTATACATATAATTTATATATAAACGCATAGACACCACCACCCCATACACACCTCTCAGCTTTGTCATACTTTTTCTAAGGCATTTTTTTCTCTGTTGGATACTGATGGGGAACATGACAGCTCTTTGTGGGGATATTGTTAGTTTACTGGAGGGTTTTTTTGCCTGCAATTTTAGAACTGAATAGATAGATGTAAGAACTTGCAACACTCTAAGAGTATGTCAGCTCTCGCTTTTGTATAACACAAACACGCAAGCTCCTGAGAAATATTGTGAAGTTTTTCTTTTATAAGGCATCTCATCTTCCAGAAAAAAACCCCAAAAGACGTCCTTATTGAATCACAGAAAGATGCTTAGTGTGTAAATACAGGCCTACACTGTTGAAATAATACTGATTTTGAGGATGGTGGGGGAGAAAGAACCCTTGGAAGTTAAGTTTCATCCAATTCTTGGACAAAGTATTTTTTTTAATGAAATCAGTGCAGGCTCACTGAGTTACACTTGCTATGGCAATACACTTCTGAAAAGTTAGAAATTATACTCAAATGGTCAGTGGAATTGCAGGGATGAATAATCATCTAACAGTGTGACAAAAAAAAAAAATCTGGATTTTTCTGATTCCTCTGCTGTTGTGACCCCTGCTCACATGACCGAACACTTTTTCAGGTTTGTGAGATCCATGATGAATGAAGAATGCTTAAGTTGCTTAAAATCATGCTTAGCCTTCATTAAAGAGCCACAGAACCTGGGTTGGGACAATCACCAGTATCAATACAGACTGGGGGATGAATGGATTGAAAGCAGCCCTGCAGAGAAGGACTTGAGGATGCTGGTGGATGAAAAATTGGACATGAGCTGGCAATGTGTGCTTGCAGCCCAGAAAACCAATTATATCCTGGTTGAGGATTCAATATCCATGTTGAGAGAGCTGATTCTCCCCCTCTACTCTGCTCTGGTGAGACCCCACCTGGAGCACTACATCCAGTTCTGGGGTCCCCAGCACAAGACAGACATGGACCTGGTAGAGTGAGTCTAGAGGACGGCCATGAAAATTATTAGAGGGCTGGATCACCTCTCCTATGAGGACAGGCTAAAACAGGGTTGGGATTGTTTAGCCTGGAGAAGAGAAGGACACCTTACTGCAGCCTTTCCATACTTAAAGGGGCCTTATAGGAAAAGCTGAGAGAGACTTTTTACCAAGGCCTGTAGTGACAGGACAAGGGTTAATGGTTTTAAACTAAAAGAGGGTAGGTTTAGATTGGATATAAGGAAGAAATTCTTTACTATAAGCGGTGAGACACTGGAAAAGTTTGTCCCGAAAAATCGTGGATGCCCCATCCCTGGAAGTGTTCGAGGTTGGGCTGAATGGAGCTTTGAGCAACCTGATCTAGTGAAAGATGTCCCTGCCCATGGCAGGGAAGTTGGACTAAATGACCTTTAAAGGTCCCTTTCAACCCAAACCATTCTGTGATAACCGCAGAACCACAGAATGGTTGGGGTTGGAAGGGACCTTTGGAAGTCATCTTGTCTAAGCCCCATGCTCATTTAGCATCAGTGAACTGTAGATCTCCTCAGTGAGCTTCTTTAGACTCATAGGTGCAAATCAATTTGGCCCATTGATTTAAAAAAAAAAAAATTATTGCTAGACTACTGTTTATTATCTTCCAATGTTTTCATCTTTTATCTCACACATGCAAAAGAGAAGTTTGACCAACTATTCCTTCTTGCCATCACTAACAGTTTTACTATGTCCATGTAACAGACTCCCCTTTGCTGGACTTCTTTTGTTCTTAGTTTACCACAAAAACAAAAGCTTTAGTGTCATCAGGGTTTTATTCTTTCTTTTTCCTTGGGTTCAGTTTTACATGATCCAGGAATTATGTCACTTAGAAATTATCTATTTCCCCTTCCCAACTGCCTCCTTTTCTGTTTGCAGGATACAGATTTGACTTATGCCAAAAGCAGACATGTTCCCATAATTAAAGCTTTTTTTTTTTTTTTTTGCAATCCATGGTAATGTGACACTGAATATTCTCACCCTTGAAAACCTCCAATCCTTGAATCTTGTTGATCCTTTTGTTTAATTATGTCTTGCAATTATAAGATCTACAGCCTAATTTCATGTGTAACCATGGGTTTTATCTTCAGAACAGTAGGATTCAAATTAATCTGGGATATAGTTACTAGCTATTCATAAATCTTAAAACCACAAGAAGAGTACTGTAAATCAGTCTGTCATCTTGTACAACACATGCCATAAAGCTTCCCTGAATTATCTTTTCCTTGACTTACTAACATACATTTGGAAAAAAACCCAAAACAAAGCAAAACCACACACAAACACGTTTTGATTCAGGAGTTACCAATGACCAGAAATTCACAGCATTCATTAGTTAAGTTGTTCATACTGTTCGTTACTTTGGGCTGTTAAAAGATTGTGTCCTGCTTTTGAGCTGAATTGGTCTGTTTTATAAGATTCCATCCAGGACAGTTTTGCATTCTGTTACAATCAAGCTGACATACCTGTAATTGTTCAAAATACTTTTTAAAAAATCTCTTCCTAAATATATGTACTGCATTAGACATTTACCAAATATTTCACCTCTAGTGTGGTAGAATTGGTTCAAACTCACTTCCATTATCAATTGCTGCAGTTATGTATGCCCATTCTTTCCATTTGGGGATGCAGAGGCAATGTAAGAACCAAATTAAAATGAAATTCTAATTAATTGTTTCCATCTGAGAAATGAGCATTTCCATATCCTTATTACTACTAGCTCCTGGGCATTTGAGACCATGCTTCTCAGGTGTAGAAATCAGCTTCTTCCACTTCTATAGATTCTAAGTTTATTATCTTTTTCCAGTAGTCTTTCATCCAGGGAAGTCTGGTGCCTTAGCCAATGAAAGCATGATATTGGGCCTCGGTTCAACCACAACAACAAAACAAACAAAATGGTTGAAATTTTAGACCAATAAAACAGGTAATGGGATTCAGAGTGCTGTAGCTTCAAAGGGAACACCAAGAGACACATTAGCCAACATGCTGGGATCCACCAGCAATGTGAAAGCTCACAATGTTTCAGAGGGTGGTATTGGCTGTAAGAGGCTGGTGGTAAGCACTGTGGAGATATTTCAGTGATTCTGTATGAGAGATGAGTAGGAAGCTGGAAATCAAGAACACATCTTGTAGATAATTGGGATAATGGGATTTATGTGGGCTGGTCTTGTCTATTGCCAGTCCCAAGTAGCGACAGACAGAGTAGCTTGTCTGATTTCTGAAAGAGCTCTTCGTGCACAAGTAGCAGTTCAAGTCAGTATTACCAACCTGCATTGCTGCAGGGTGAAATGCAAATGCTGCATACCTTTGGGGTTTCAGAGTCATCCAGATTGTTTATATCCCTTACTTTATATTGGTCCATCAGTTCAGGAAAACAATTTCTATTTTGTTTGGTCAGTTGTCAGTGTCCAATACTCTCTGACCAGGTTCCTTAGAAATTCCACACAAGGAGGGTTTAATGTTTGATAGCAGATTTACTTATTTGAAGATACTTGGCATTACATGGGATTTGATTTAGCAGAGTGATACAGCAGTACACTGAAATCACAACAGAAGCATAATATAGCAATTGCAATATGCAGTTGAATCTCAATTAAAATGTGATTCCCATTACCAGTCTCTATATGTTCACTGTCACAATGCTGGGCACCTCCAGTTGCTGGGGAAAGGACAATGGGTTGAAGCCAACTCGAGCCCATTGCTCTCTTCAACTTCATTTTGTTGGTTGCTCCGTTGTTATACTCTATGTTGGGCTAAGCCATGTATATACTTAGCCCATGCTGGTCTGGCTAGCTCAGGAAGACATTGACACCTATTTGATTAACTCACGGAAAGCCATGTATACAACCAGTTGATTAACTCAACCGATACCTCCTTTATCTAAAACAAAGGCCACTCTCCAGTCCCCTTTGTGTTAAGTTCAGTTTGCTTTGCAATAGCTGCGGTCAGGCCCTGTATTCTTCCCTGAGCTTCAGGATTACATAACCTGTGGCCACCTCCTCTGAGCCTTCTTGCGTTGTAGGGATTTGTTGATCAGTCCTATCAGCTGACTCATACTCAGTTTTGTTCTCAATATTCAGTTACCACAGTAAAGCAAAAAGAAGGCTGACCGAATAGCTAGCCACATAAACAGGCTGGAGAGCTGGGCAAAGAGGAACTTGATGAAGTTCAACAAGAGCAAGTGTCGAGTGCTGCACCTGGGGAGGTCGAACCCCATGCACCATTACAGGCTGGGGGATGACCTGCTAGATAGCAGCTCTGCTGAGAGGGACCTGGGAGTCCTGGTGGACAATAAGCTGACCATGAGCCAGCAATGTGCCCTTGTTGCCAAGAAGGCCAATGGCATCCTGGGGTGTATTAAGAGGAGTGTGGCCAGCAGGTCGAGGGAGGTTCTCCTCCCCCTCTACTCTGCCCTGGTGAGACCCCACCTGGACTACTGTGTCCAGTTCTGGGCTCCCCAGTTCAAGAAAGACGAGGAACTCCTAGAAAGAGTCCAGAGGAGAGCTACTAGAATGATAAAGGGACTGGAGCATCTCCCCTACGAGGAAAGGCTGAGAGAGTTGGGCTTGTTCAGCCTGAAGAAGAGAAGACTGAGAGGGGATCTCATCAACGCATACAAATATCTTAAGGGCGGAAGTCAAGAGGACGGAAGCAGTCTATTTGCAGTGGTGTCCAGCGACAGGACTAGGGGCAATGGATGCAAACTGAAACACGAGAGGTTTCAGTTGAATATGAGGAAGAACTTCTTCACTCTGAGGGTGACAGAGCACTGGAACAGGCTGCCCAGGGAGGTTGTGGAGTCTCCTTCTCTGGAGATATTCAAAGCCCGCCTGGATGAAGTCCTGTGTAGCATGCTCTAGGTGAGCCTGCTTTAGCAGGGGGGTTGGACTAGATGATCTCCTGAGGTCCCTTCCAACCCTTACGATTCTGTGATTCTGTAAACATAAAACAGGAGTTCCTCTTAGACTGCTGAGTAGTAGTTACAAGAAATACAGGGGGGGAATACAAGGGGGGGGAAAATCCTGTCTTCTCTCATCTCCAGTGTACCTTTGTAGCTCTTCTGTGATGTCTCATTACAACATAGTCTTTGAAATACTAGACAACTTTGTGGCCCTACATTATGGTTGGCAAGTGCATATTCCACACTCCAACCACTGCATCAACTCTGAATAATTGTACTGTTTGTGCTCAAGAAATAGCATTCTCCAGCAATAATATCCTCAGTCTCCTTCTTCCACCCACTGCAAAAAGTATCAACAGCATTTGTAAAGGACAGTAGGGGTGGCTGTTACTTCTACTATTTAAAGTCCATAACGAGTTTCAGTAGTTCCTTTTTTTTCCACTCAGTTTTCTTGGAGGAATTATTTCTATCTTGGCATTACCAACTTCTTTTCATAACATAAACATTCTTTTTAGATTTACATTATTCAGTGTAACAAGTGTTAAGATAAATACATGTGTGTCAAAGACTATGACCACCACCACTGTGCGCTGGGCTTATGTGGCCAGGTGTTGGCAATGGCGGAGCTGCAGGGGTGGCCTCTGTGAGGGGAGGCCAGGGTTGCCCTGTGCTGGACACAGCTGGTTCCAGCCAGCTCCAAAATGAACGTACCGCTGCCCAAAACTGAGCCCATCAGCAATGCTAGTGCCACCTCTCTGATAACATATTTAAGAAAGGGTAAAAAATGCTGGGCAGCAGCTGCAGGAGAGAGAAGTGAGAAAAATGTGAGAGAAGCAGCCCTGCAGACGCCGAGGTGAGAGAAGGAGGGGAGGAGGTGGTTCAGATGCCAGAGCAGAGGTTCCCCCGCAGCCTGTGGAGAAGACCACGGTGACACAGGTTGTCCTTCTGCAGCCCAGGGAGGACCATGTTGGAGCAGATAGCCACCCTGCAGCCTGTGGAGGATCCTATGCCACAGCAGTGGGTATGCCCTGAAGGAAGCTGCAGCCCATGACAAGGAGCCCCTGCAGGAGCAGGCTTTCTGGCAGTAACTGGCACGCCAGGCACCCATGCCAGAGCAGTCTTTTGCTGAAAGACCATACCCTGTGGAAAGGCCCCCATGCTGGAGCATGCGTGAGGAGGAAGGAGGGGCAGAGATGACATGTTATGAGCTGACTGCAACCCCCACTGCCCTGTGCTGCTGGGGTGGGGTGGAGGTACAAGCGTTGGAAGTGCAGGAGTGAAGTTGAGCCTGGGAAGAAAGGGGGCTGGGATAAAGGTGGATTTAGTTTTGTCTTTGTTTCTCACTATCCTACTCTATTTTTAATCAGCAATAGATTAAATTAATCTTCCCCAAGTCGAGTCTGTTTTGCTTGTGACAGTAGCTGGTAAGCAATCTCCCTGTTTTTTTCTCAAGCTACAAGCTTTTTCATCTTACTTTCTCCCCGTCTTGTTGAGGGGGAATGAGAGGGTGCCTTGGTGGGCATTTGGCAGCCAGCCAAGGTTCACCGACTACACCAGTGTTCCATCAGCTGTTCATGGCCTGTTTAGATACAACCATAATACAGAAAACATTGATCCAGTGACAAGGCACTTGGTTTTAAATTAGTTGTGTTTTGGGGACCAGACTACTCAGCTACATTCAATTTCAAAGCACAATATAAGGGAACATGATGACAAATGATGAATGGAGCAGGGTAAAATGATGATCGCTGACTTTTTATGGTGAGGGCCCCAAAGTGGTCAACTAAATCAGGGTAGGGGTCTGCTTGAAGGCTGTTAGTTCCCCGACAGAGAACAAGAGATTAGTTCAAATTATAATACTCCCCATAATACATATATTAAGATGTCTCAGAGGGAAAAGTCAGAAGGAATATTTGAAGCTCAGTGTTGCTTCAATATTTTTGGTGATTTAAAAGTCAGTCAATCATTGCTGATAAAGTTTGCAGATGATACTAATACTGGCTGAACGATAAACAGGTAAGTAAGAAACAATGAACTAGTAAACTGGATCCTCTCAAACAAGGTTGCTCTTAATACAGAGAAATGCAAAGCATTACCATGATTATGGGGCTGTCCAGAAAAATAAGGGCTGAAATGGTTTACACTTGTAGAAGACAAGCCAGTTAATACTCAGTACTGGAGCAAAAAGAGCTAAAGCTACCTTTGGATGCATGGAGAGAGAAGAAATGCCTGAAATATAACCTGAAAGAACGCACCCACAAGTGGTGAGGGAGCTGGATGACACCACTGCGAGGCCACTCTTGATTATCTTTGGAAGGTTGTGGTGACTGGGGGAGGTTCCTGAGGGCTGGAAGAAAGCAAATGTCCCTCCTAGATTCAAGGAAGGCAAAAGGGAAGATCCAGGGAACTACAGGCCAGACAGCCTCAACTCAGTCCCTGGGTAGATGATGGAGCAAATCTTCTGAAAACCATTTCCAAACACAAGAAGGCAAGAAAGTGGTCAGGAGTAGTCAGCAAAGATCTATGAAGAGAAAATCATACTTGACTAACCTGATAGCCTTCTACAATGAGATGACTTGGTGTAGGAGGGGAGAGCAGTGGATATTGTTTGCCTCAACTTTAGTAAGGCTCTAGTTGTCCCTGCTTTGATCAGGGGAGGTGGACTAGATCTCTAGGTGTCCCTTCCAACTTCAATTTTGCCATTCAGCCCCTCTTATGAAGATCGTATATATTCTGGTTTGGAGGTACCCAATCCCAGTTTGTGAAACAAATCTTTGTAAAACCAAGGTCTATTATGAACTCTCTCATTTTTCAGCATTATTTCCTTCACTTCTCTATTTCCTGTTTGTCCTTCACTTCTTCATTTATTACGGAGAATAATTATATGGACATAGCCCACATTTTCCACTGTTCGTTAAGGTGTCCCACCTCATTGACACTGTCAAATTGAAACACAGAATTTCGTTCAAACATACAAAAAGACTTTCTCTTGTGAGGGGGGGTCAAACACTAGATCAGGTTGCTCAGGGATGTTGTGTAGTTGCCTGTCTTGGAGGTATTCAGAACAAAACTGGACACAGTCCTGAGAAACCTGCTGTAGTTGACACTGCCTTGAGCAAAGGGATTTGACTAGAAGTTCTTCAGATATCCCTTTAAACCTTAACTATTCTAGGATTCTATGATTGATTACTGTCTTTCCATCAGCACAAACACTCTGCCACTGTCACCTGACACTAAGGGGGCAGTCATCAAGCACATTAACATCAGGGAGGATAATCACAGAGTCATACAATCATAGAATCATAGAGCAGTTTGGGTTGGAAGGGACCTTTAAAAATCATCTAGTCCAAACCCGCTGTGCCATGGGCAGGGTCATCTTTCACTAGATCAGGTTACTCAAAGCCCCATCCAGCCTGACCTTGAACACTTCAAGTAACCAGATGGGTTAAACACTTCTCATGTCACCTTTAAGAACACCTGCACAGGATATTTTTTGTCCTTCTATTTAGATTGCGTAATAATTTCTGTAACTGCAGCAAATGTTAGTCCCACAGCTATTGCGTGGAGTAACAGTTTTTAGAGCCAGAGTGTTAGTTTCCCCTTCAAATATTTTTTTTTTCCCCACAAGCCTTAAAGTGATTTTAAATTGAACATTTCAAAGTTTATGATCCTCTTCTCCTCTGTGATGTTCTCTTTGATGAACATGAACAGGGAAGGATCCTATCTGTGACTGATGGTGGAAGTCTTTGGCAGCCACTAAATTGCCTTTGGGTTACAGGGACACAAAGCAGACAAGGAACAAGTTCCAGTTTATAGCGTTTATAAACAAAATCTAAACACCTTCCAGAAGTTCATTAGGCAATACTATAAAACCTCTCTGATGTGCTCTACTGACAGTGTCCATGAGGTGGGGGATGCAGTAAGGAAAGGTGGAAAAAATGGGGCATGTCTACATAATTGTCCATCTATAATAAATTGAGGTGAGGCTGACTGGCCCTGGATCTTCCTTTTTGCCTTTCTTGAATCTAGGAGTGATATTTGCTTTTTTCCAGTCCTCAGGAACCTCCCCCAGCCACCAAGACCTTTCAAAGATGATCAAGAGTGGCCCTGCAGTGACAGTGATGTCATCCAGCTCCCTCACCACTTGTGTGTGTGTTCTTCCAGGTCCCACGGACTTGTGTAAGCCCAGTCCCTAACCTGACCCTCCTCACTGAGGGTAAGTCTTCCTTGCTCCAGAGTTTCCCTTTGGTCTTAGGGACCTGGGATTCCTGAAGGCTGCTTTTCAATGTCCTTTGTCACCAGGGTGCTTGCCCCATTTAGCAGTGGGCCCACGTTTTCCTTAGTCTTCCCGTTGCTTCTGATACACCTGCAGATGCCTCTCTTGTTGCACTTCACATCTCTTGCCAGATTCGACTGCAGGTTGGCTTTGGTTTTCACTACCCCGTATCTGCTTGCTTGGATAACATCTCTATATTCCTCCTGGGTTACCTGTCCCTTCTTCCAGCTCACAGTGCCTCACAGTGGCCTGAGTTATTTTTAGGTATGTAAGAATAATTAAGATGGCTCATAAACCAAACTTACCTTCTTCCTTCTGCTAGGTCAGTTGTGGCCCTTACGGGTTAGGTAAAGCAGAACCAGCTAAGTGGTTGTTTATAGCCTGATTCTGCTGTTGGAGGAGCTACAAGGCTGTGATTTAACCTGGAGGTTTGAGTAACTTCTTAAAGTGTGGGGTAGGCTTATATGTGCGTTTTTAACCTATGGGATGTTTTTGGATTGTGACTTGGATTGATGTTTGATGTTAGCTAATGGTAACATCTTTGTCAAGTTATGTGCACCATAGCAGCTTAAACTGCAAATTAATTATTTTTTTCGGTGTTTTAAATGATCTAAACACGATACATTTAGCACACATGTGGTCTGTATCTGGCATTTATAAGTGATGCTACAACACAAATGACTAATATTCATGAGGTTAAGACTGTGCAATACATAAACTTGCACTAGGTGGAGCTGTATCATACCAGATCGTTCCTTCCTTCCTTCCTTCGGGGCGGGGGCCGGGAGGGAAGGCGGAGAAAGCAGAGATAATGTGTGTTTGTGTCTCATCCTCTGTAGTTTAAGAACCACAGCTTCCTGTGGCTATTTGTGGCAGGTATATTTAGTGCAGTTCAGCTCTTACATATGCACGCACCACATTTAGCATGGGCTGTTTGGTCAGTGTGCGCATTGTTGCCAATTCGCCTGCTGGCACGTACAAGACCATAGCGTATTTGTGGGATTTCTCGTTGCATCCCAGCGTGCATCGATTGTGGATGATGAACTTAATTTGTCACAGGCAAAAAGAAGGTTAGGCCATCTGCATTTTTCTTCTTCCTGGAGGAATCATCAGCTCTTACTTCAGAACCTGCCTCTCTGTGACAGACCAGAGCTTGAACGCAAGCTCTTGAGCGAGGAGAATGCAGGTATAGATGGGTGATTACTGGACAGTCCCATCACCCCTGCAGACTCCTCCCAGTTCCCTGCTGCTAGGCAGAAGAGTCCAATGGAGTCGACAGCATGTGGGTGAGACTTGACTGCTGATCTCAGAGCCTTTCCTTCCTGAACAAACATTTTCCATTCTGAAATAATCACCTCCCTATATATAGAAAGCTCTTCCAAAGCAAAAGCCATGTTCTTTGGGAAGGGATATTCCTGAAATTGTTTTCTTCTTTTTACAAAACACTAGCAGGCCCTTTGCCATCAGGCTTGTATCTGTGAACACTAATTGATCAAAGGTACATGTTCACCTCACAGGAAAGTAATCTGGAGTCCCCATACAGCTCCTGTGCTCCCCACCCCCACCCCATGGATTCTGAGACCATGCCTGTAATCGCAATCCACTGTATTTCGGAAACCACCTCCCCATCTCACTTCCTCCCAGCTGATTTTCAGGGGAACAGAAGGAGACTTGTTTGCTACCAGGGAGGAAGTCCAGGCCTTAGTGAGCAGCTTTCTAAGAGGCACCTATGAGAACGGTGTGCTTTAGTCAGCGTGTACTTGTGGAGGCTGCTGCCAAATGAGGTCACCCTGCTGCAGGAACGTGGATGAAGAGGTTCCAGAAGAGGAGGATGGAAGAAGCCAGGACAGGAAGTAGAGCAGTCAGCAGCGCAGGGCTCAGCTCAGTCAACTCCCCGCTCTGGAAACGGTGATTTCAGTTTTGTCTTGGCACACAGACTAAAATGTATTAGATGGTTTCCTTCTCATCATTCTCTCATTCCCTTTTCTCAACATAAAAATCATTCCTTGGTTTGACACTGTTCAGCTGTCTCCTTGGGGAGAGTTTAATGGGGCAAGCAGCACACAGATTGAGAGGGCAGTTCAGACACTAGGACCGGGTGGCACTGAGACTTTTGGGAATCACAAAGCTCACAGAACCTCGGGGAGAGACTCCTCTTTCAAACCCTGAAACTTTTGCTGAGCTAGCGCATCTCTTGAGAAAGTTCATAGAATTCCATGTTGAAGGGATCTCAAGGAACATCTGGTCCAACCTTTCTTGGCCTAGACAAGATGGCCCAGCACCCTGTCCAGCTGAAGATGGACAACCTTGACTGCTAGGAATCTGTTACACCTTTTTCTTAGCTATTCCAGTAATTATTTCCTCTTTCCATGGAACTGCTGCTCTTTACTTTTACTTTGTGTAAGTGTAGGTCCACCCCATTGCTCCTGTTCTGCTGTCATTTGCTGGATTGAAACATTATACGCCATCAAAAATTTTCTTTTTCACAGATCCTTAGAAGTCACCTATTTTTTTTTTAATCCTTTTGAAGCTCTCCATGCGGAAACTTGTTCTGTGAATCTTGACTCACTCTTATAACTCTTCTCTGACCACTTTGAGTTTTCTACAGTCTTTATAAATATTGAGCATTAAATTTACATCACTAAAGCTGCAGTAATATAATTTCCCTATTGCACTGCATGCTTCTGTTTAGTCAGTCCATACTTCCTTGCAGATTATTAGTCAAGATACTAAACACTGATAGAAATATTAAAATTATTATTATTCCTTGGTAGGAAGATTATCGGCTTGGTAGGAATAATAAGCTGTGCAGATACTGAGAAACAGCAGCCTATATACAGTAGTTCTCCCTGTTTATAGAGACCTGTAGGTTGAATGTGAATCAGCTGAGGGCACATTGTTGCAAAAACAAACTAACATCATATGAGATGGCATAAACAGGAATACGACTTGCAGGATGCATGAAGTAACATTTCTGGCTCTGCTTTGCTGTGATAAGGCCTCAGCCACAGTCCTGTGTCCAATCTTAGTGCACTTCAGAGAATGTAGACGAATCTGAGAAAGTCCAGAGGAGATGATTAGAGGTTAAGAGAATACAATATGGAAAGATTAAATGCTCTGGGGAAGTTTAGCTTAAAGAAGAGTGAGAAGATATGATAACCACCTTGATTTGTAAAAGACAGCTGCAAAGAGAACAATCTATTTCAGTGCTCATGACAGATAGTACGAGAAATAATGAGTTTAAATAAGAGCAAAGAAAATTTAGCACTGACTAGATTGACTGGCAGGTTTATGAAATCTTCATTATGGGAGGACTTTAAGACATAGTTAGGTGCACATGTGCTGAGCACAACAGGGGCTTCTGGGTTCAACTGAACCCTCTTTGAGGTATGGGAATGAAGCAGCTGACAGATCTAGATTTTTTTTTTCCTACTGTTTAAAATCTGCCTATGCTGTTCAGAAAGTACCTGCAGAGAATGTAAACTGCTGTTTCACTTGTAGCCCTATGCTTCCATGCTCTTTGTTCTACCTACCTACTTGTCTTCACTTTTGATTATTTTGTCTTCTGGGCATGAATTGTTTGATTGCTGCACTTGAAGTCTTAACCGTTAGACACTGCTATAACTTAAAATAATACCATATGAGCTGTTTGAGAAGTCCCAAGCTGAATTACAAGAGAGCTGCTAGTTGGGAATGCAAGGAACTGGCAAAATTAAGAACAAGTCCTGGGCTGGGACAGATTAAACAAGGAGCACTGGGACTCCAAGCCTGCAAGATGCATGGTATAATGTCAGTTCAAGACAAGGAGGTAGCAAGGAGCAACATTTTAAGACCAACTATTTTGCAGGTTTTGCTGTGCTAGAGAATTTCTCTAAAAAAGGAGGCAAGGTTGACAAGTGTTCAGGGCATTTTGGACTGTTACAGGTAGAGTGCTGGAAAATAGACTGTGGGAGCCCTTACCAGGCCACCATGAGAAAGATGGGAAGCAAAGGGAGGTGACTGCTGGGTGTCCTTACTTCAAGCATGATGTAGCATAAGTGTGATGTCAAGACCACTGCTCAATCCAGCTGCTTCCAACGCTGCCAGAGCTTCACCAAATTTCCAAGATTGCAAACTTTCTCATAAACAGATTATCAGAAACCATGAACTCTACCAGCTGTGCCCTAAAACCATCCATCACATGCAGTCCAGGGAGAGGACCTTACATTCATGGCTCCAGCTTGCTCAGGAACAAACCCTATGGGACAGAAATATGTCTGTTGCAAGAACTTTATGTGACAGGAGCTTTGCGTCCATCTAGACAAGCAGGAGATGCAGAACTCTTCCACTGTAAGATTCACAGCTGTCTAGTCAGGTTATATCCAGCAGCATTGCACTAGCAGCATTTCCTTTTGACCAGGCTGTGAATATAGAGCTGTAAAGCTGAGGTACCAGCTCTGTTTGCTAAGTGAAATGATTTTGCAACTCTTTCTCTATATTTCATGGATTTCAAGGGCCTTCTAAATGGCAGAGGCAAACTTGGGTTCTCACCCAAAAAAGTACTCACTCCCTCCCTCCCTCCCTGCCCCACGTGGCCCGGCCATGTATGTTCCTAGCAGGTGCCTGCCTTCTTTTATTTTTAACCTTCATTCTGAATACAGGAAGCCTTTGCTTGCTGTGGAGATCTGGGAATCACAGCCTAAGCACATCCTAGAAGGATTTCCTGTTTGGGACTTTTGAGCCAGACTCCAGCCTGCAAGAGTGGAAGCCTCTGAGCAACTTAGTCCTGCTGGGCTACCTGCCAGGTTGCTC
The DNA here is from genome assembly GCA_023375905.1 of Nycticorax nycticorax. Lineage (NCBI taxonomy): Eukaryota > Metazoa > Chordata > Aves > Pelecaniformes > Ardeidae > Nycticorax > Nycticorax nycticorax. Next base: position 67,654 of record JAKFQP010000564.1, read on the forward strand.
CTATCCGGTTCGGGAGCAAGATGCCATCTAGCAGGAAGGCGCTAAACTGCCAGACCACTTCCCACCTGCTATGGATAAGGGTGGGAACATGCAAAGCCCAGTCTGGGTGGGGATGTGCACAGCTCCAGAGTCAGGGCCTTTGTGGTGGCAGAATAGCAACATGAGAGAGCGCACAACATCCCATTACATCGCAGCATTTGCCCATAGATCCAGGGATACACAAAGCATGCAGGGAGCATGTTTTCTGTGCTGCCTTCCAGCTATGCTTTGGTCACTGCTGACTCGTTTGCCATGTTTCACCAGCTCCTATTATTCAGTTTCTGAAGTTCACCAAAAGCACCAAAATTCCAAAGGAGTCAGTCATCTTCAGACTTTGCTCCCTCATCCATACACTGGGCTCCTTACCATTAATAATTCTATCAAAAGGCATGACACAGCTGGGAACCTTGCAGTTCTGTCCCAGCTTTTACTATACCAGTAACCTTCTGCCCTGAATAGTTGAAGACTGTATTTCTGCTCTTGTTTCTGTGTCTTAGTTGCTCTCACAAGGCATAGCTTGACTTACGTTCTTTCTACCGATCCACACACAGCGCCAAAGATACTTGCATGTCACAAAGACTGTCCGAGGTCTCTTTGAATGTCCAAGCACATGGTATGGATCTGTTCTCCCCCCTCTCGCCAAGGGGCTCCAAGAATATATAGCAAATTAGAATTTACTAGGAGACTAAAAGGAATCCACTGATTTCCATGTCTAAGTAGAGGCAGCACTCGTGTACAAATTGCAAGTCTGCGAGGAGGGTTGTTTAATGATCTGGGGTAATGCCGTGGGACTGAAGAATAACAAACATCACAGACACTGAAGAAAGGAGGACTGAAGTGAGTGACCTAGGAAAATGCAGACTGCTTGCAGTAATATAAATGATTCAAAGCAGATTTTAAAGGGAAATGATAATTTGAAAACATGACAATAAATGGCAAATGTGATCAAATGCAGCAAGTTTGCCAAATCAGGCCAGCCTAGCACATTAGACAACTTTCTTTATAAGTAATTTTTTGGGGGCCAGGAAAAAAGGTTGATCAGACTATCTGAACTGCAGTGTTAGAGTAATACATGATAAATTATTTATTCAAACGGAAAAGACAAAACTTAATATGAAAAGTGTAAGATGTGGAAGACTGGCAAAAAAAAAAAAAAGGATTAGCAGTAAATGAGGAGTTTTATGCGTGAGGAAATGCACAGTCTTTTCAAGGATCAGTTTTGGAGCTCATCTATTTAATTTTTTCAGTAAAGATTGCATGAGCCGTCTGCTTCTCCAGGAGAATGCTGTGGGAAACTGTGTCAAAGGCTTTGCTGAAGTCCAGGCAGACGACATCCACAGCCTTTCCCTCATCTACCAAGTGGGTCACCTGGTCATAGAAGGAAATCAGGTTGGTCAGGCAGGACCTGCCTTTCACGAACCCATGCTGGCTGGGCCTGATCCCCTGGTTGTCCTCTATATGCCTGGTGAGCACACTCAGGATGAACCGCTCCTTAACCTTCCCCGGTACTGAGGTCAGGCTGACAGGTCTGTAGTTCCCCGGATCCTCCTTCCAGCCCTTCTTGTAGATGGGCATCACATTTGCCAGCCTCCAGTCATCTGGGACCTCCCCTGTTATCCAGGACTGATGATCAATGATGGAGGGTGGCTTGGCAAGCTCCTCTGCCAGCTCCCTCAGCACTCTTGGGTGGATCCCATCCGGCCCCATAGACTTGTGGATGTCCAGGTGGCATAGCAGGTCAAAGAGTGCTTCCTCCTGGATTATGTGGGGTTTATTCCACTCTCCCTCCCTGTCTTCCAGCTCGGGGGGGCCAGGTACCCTGGGGATAACTCGTCGGGCCGTTAAAGACTGAGGCGTTAAGTATCTCACCTTTTCCTCATCCTTAGTGGCAATGTTCCCCCTTGCATCCACTAGAGGATGGAGGTTCTCCCTGGCCCTCTTTTTGCTGTTAATGTATTTGTAAAAACTTTTTTTATTATCCCTTACAACAGTGTCCAGGTTGAGTTCTAGTTGGGCTTTTGCCTTTCTAATTTCCTCTCTGCATGACCTGACAAGATCCCTGTACTCTTCTTGGGTTGCCTGCCCCTTCCTCCAGAGCTGGTAAAAGCTCTCCTTTTCTTCCTGAGTCTTAGTAAAAGATCCCTGTTCAGCCAGGCCGGTCGTCTTCCCCGCCAGTTCGTCTTATGGCACACAGGGACAGCCTGCTCCTGTGCCTTTAGACTTCTTCCTTGAAGGATGTCCAGCCTTCCTTGACCCTTTTGCCCTTCAGGGCTGTCTCCCAGGGGACTCTCCTAAGCAGTGTTCTGAACAAGCTGAAGTCTGCCCTCTGGAAGTCCATGGTGGTGGTTTTGCTGACCCCCTTCCTTACCTCACCAAGAATCGAAAACTCTACCATTTCATGGTCGCTAAGGCCAAGATGACCTCTGACCACCACCTCTCCCACCAGTTCTTCTCTCAGTTAGGTTGCTCAACCTGATCTTGAGTGTTTCCAGGGATGGGGCATCTACCACCTCTCTGGGCAACCCGTGCCAGTGTTTCACCACCCTTATATCCAGTCTAAACCTACCCTGCTTCAGTTTAAAACCATCATCCCTTGTCCTATTGCTACAGGCCCTGCTAAAATGTCTGTTCCCATCTTTCTTATAACCCCCCTTCAAGCACTGAAAGTCCGCAATCAGGTCTCACCAGACCCTTCTCTTCTCCAGGCTGAACAACCCCAACTCTTTCAGCCTGTCCTCATAGCAGAGGTGTTCCAAGCCCCTGATCATCTTTGTAGCCTCCTCTGGACCCGCTCCAACAGTTCCATGTCCTTCTTGTGCTGAGGGCTCCAGAGCTGGACGCAGGGCTCCAGGTGAGGTCTCACCAGAGCAGAGCAGAGGGGCAGAATCCCCTCCCTTGCCCTGCTGGCCACGTTTCTTTTGATGCAGCCCAGGGTACAGTTGGCTTTCTGGGCTGCCAGTGCACATTGCTGGATCATGTCCAGCTTTTCATCCACCAGTACCTCCAAGTCCTTCTCCACAGGGCTGCTCTCAATCCTTTCATCCCCCAGCCTGTACTGATACCAGGGCTTGCCCTGACCCAGGTGCAGAACCTTGCACTTGGCCTTGTTGAACTTCGTGAGGTTCACATGGGCCCACTTCTCGAGCTTGTCCAGGTCTCTCTGAACAGTATCCTGTCCCTCAGGTATGTCAACCGCACCACTCAGCTTGGTGTCATCTGCAAATTTGCTGAGGGTGCACTCAATCCCACTATGTAATTAATGAAGGTATTAAACTGTACTGGTCCTAATATGAACCCCTGACGGACACCACTGATCACTGATCTCCATCCAGACATTGAGCCGTTGACCACTACTCTCTGGAGGCGGCCATCCAGCCAATTCTTTATCCACTGAACAGTCCATCCATCAAATCCATATGTCTCCAATTTAGAGAGAAGGATGTTGTGGGTGATCATGTCAAAGGCCTTACAGAAGTCCATATAGATGATGTCAGTAGCTCTTCCCTTGTCCACTGATGCAGTCACTACATCATAAAAGGCCACTAGGTTGGTCAGGAAAGACCTGGCCTTGGTGAAGCCATGACGGCTGTCTCAAATCACCTCCCTGTCCTCCATGTGCTTTAGCATAGCTTCTAGGAGGACCTGTTCCATGATCTTCCCAGGCACAGAGGTGAGGCTGACAGGTCGGTAGTTTCCAGGGTCCTCCTTTCTACCCTTTTTAAAAATGGGTGAAATTTTCCCCTTTTTCTAGCCACCTGAGACTTCACATGACTGCCATGACTTCTCAAATATCACAGAGTGGCTTGGCAACTACATCAGTCAATTTCCTCAGGACTCTGGGGTGCATCTTCACAGAATCCTAGAATGGCAGGGGTTGGAAGGGACCTCAGGAGATCACCCAGTCCAACCCTCCTGCTAAAGCAGGTTCACCTAGAGTAGGTTGCACAGGACATTGTCCAGATGGGTTTTGAATATCTCCAGGGAAGGAGACTCCACAACCCCCCTGGGCAGCCTGTTCCAATCTTGTCAGGTCCCATAGACTTATGTATGTTCAGGTTCCTCAGGTGGTCTTCTCTTACAGTGGGAGGTACTTTTCTCCCCCAGTCCCTGCCTTGATGTCCATCCACTCGAGAGGTGTGGGAAGAGAGATTGCCAGTGAAGACTGAGGCAAAAAAGTTGTTGAGTAGAATCAAGGAATCGTAGATTCATAGAATCATTTAGGTTGGAAAAGACCCTTAAGATCATCGAGTCCAGCTGTTACCCTAACACTGCCAAGGCCACCACTAAACCGTGTCCCTAAGCACCATTTCTACACATCTTTTAAGTACCTCCAGGGATGGTGACTCGGCCACTTCCCTGGGCAGCCCCTTCCAATGCTTCACAACCCTTTCTGTGAAGAATTTTCTCTTAATATCCAATTGAAACCTCCCCTGGCGCAATGTGAGGCCGTTTCCTCTCGTCTTATCACTTGTTACTTGGGAAAAGAGACCAACACCCACTTTGCTACAGCCTCCTTTCAGGTTGTCATAGAGAGTCATAAGGTCTCCCTGCAACCTCCCTTTGTCCAGGCTAAACAACCCCACTTCCTCAGGTGCTCCTCATAAGACTTGTTCTCTAGACCCCTCCCCACCTTCGTTGCCCTTCTCTGGACACACTCCAGCCCCTCCAGGTCCTTCGGGGAGGGAGGGGCCTAAACTTGACCCTAGCATTCAAGGGGCAGCCCCACCAGTGCCCAGCACAGGGGCACAGTCACTGCCTTGCTCCTGCTGGCCACACCACTCCTGATACAAGCCAGGATGCCGCTGGCCCTCTTGGCCACCTGGGCACCCTGCTGGCTCATATTCAGCCACCTCTCGACCAACACCCCCAGGTCCTTTACCGCCGGGCAGCTTTCCAGCCCCTGTGCCCCATGCCTGTAGTGTTGCATGGGATTGTTGTGACCCCAGTGGAGGACCCAGCCCTTGGCCTTGTTGAACCTCACCCAACTGGCCTGGGCCCATGGCTCTAGCCTGGCCAGGTCCCTCTGCTCCCCCCCAGCAGATCCACACTCCCGCCCCACTTGTTGTCATCTGCAAAAGGCTGAGTACCTCAGCCTTCTCCTCATCTGTTCTTACCAGTTTGCCAGTAATGTCCATTGGGAGGGCTACACTTTCTTTGACCTTCCTTTTCTGGTTGACATATGTGTAGAAGCCCTTCTTATTATTCTTCACGTCCCTTGCCAAATTTAGCTCCAACTTCGCCTTGGCCTTCCTGACCCCATCCCTACACAACCAGGCAAGGTCCCTATACTCTTGCCAGGATACTTGTCCCTGCTTCCACTGCCTGTGCATTTCCTTCTCCCCCGATGGAATGCACCCATGAGTGCTGAAGGAACTGGCAGACGACATTGCTGAGCCACTTTCCATCACCTATGAAAGGTTGTGGAGAACAGGAGAGGTGCCTGAGGACTGGAAGATAGCCAATGTCACTCCAGTCTTCAAAAAGGGCAAGAAGGAGGACCCAGGGAACTACAGGCCGGTCAGTCTCACCTCCATCCCTGGAAAGGTGATGGAACAACTCATTCTGGGTGTCCTCTCCAAGCAAGTAGATGAAAAGAAGATCATCAGGAGTACCCAGCACGGGTTCACCAAGGGGAAATCATGCCTGACCAATCTGATAGCCGCCTACGATGGCATGACCGGCTGGGTAGACGAGGGGAGAGCGGTGGATGTTGTCTACCTTGACTTCAGCAAGGCTTTTGACACTGTCTCCCATAACATCCTCATAGGGAAGCTCAAGAAGTATGGGTTGGATGAGTGGACAGTGAGGTGGATTGAGAACTGGCTGAATGGCAGGGCTCAGAGGGTTCTGATCGACGGGGCAGAGTCCAGTTGGAGGCCGGTAGCTAGTGGAGTTCCCCAGGGCTCAGTACTCGGCCCAGTCTTGTTCAACTTGTTCATCAATGACCTGGACGAGGGAACAGAGTGTACCCTCAGCAAGTTCGCTGATGACACAAAGCTGGGAGGAGTGGCTGATACGCCAGAAGGCTGTGCTGCCATTCAGCGGGACCTAGACAGGCTGGAGAGTTGGGCGGGGAGGAACATGATGAAATCCAAAAATGGCAAGTGCCGAGTGCTGCACCTGGGGAGGTCGAACCCCATGCACCAGTACAGGCTGGGGGCTGACCTGCTGGGAAGCAGCTCTGCCCAGAGGGACCTGGGAGTCCTGGTGGATGACAAGCTGACCATGAGGCAGCAGTGTGCCCTCGTCGCCAAGAAGGCCAATGGTATCCTGGGGTGCATTAAGAGGAGTGTGGCCAGCAGGTCAAGGGAGGTTATCCTCCCCCTCTACTCTGCCCTGGTGAGACCCCACCTGGAGTACTGTGTCCAGCTCTGGGCTCCCCAGTTCAAGAAAGATGAGGAACTCCTAGAAAGAGTCCAGAGGAGAGCAACTAGGATGATTAAGGGACAGGAGCATCTCCCCTACAAGGAAAGGCTGAGAGAGTTGGGCTTGTTCAGCCTGAAGAAGAGAAGACTGAGGGGACCTCATCAATACATACAAATATCTTAAGGGCGGAAGTCACGAGGACAGAACCAGACTCTTCTCAGTGGTGTCCAGCGACAGGACAAGGGGCAATGAGTACAAACTGAAACAGAAGAGGTTTCAGTTGAATATGAGGAAAAACTTCTTTACTCTGAGGGTGACAGAGCACTGGAACAGGCTGCCCAGGGAGGTTGTGGAGTCTCCTTCTCTGGAGATATTCAAAGCCCGCCTGGATGAAGTCCTGTGTAACATGCTCTAGGAGAACCTGCTTTAGCAGGGGGGTTGGACTAGATGATCTCCCGAGGTCCCTTCCAACCCTTGCGATTCTGTGATTCTGTGATTCTTGCCCTTTAGTTTGACCAGCAGGTCTTTACTCAGCCATGTTGGTCTCTTGCCATACTTTCCTGATTTCTTACACATGGGGATAGAGAGCCCTTGCGCTCTATGGAAAGTGTCATTAAAGATCTACCAGTTCTATTAGCTTATTTCCTGTCATCGAGGACCTCTCTAAAGGCACAATTTTTTATACACAATGGACAGCAGCCTTGTGATCACATCAACAACATCTTTCAGCACCATCAGTCCTATGTATTTGATTAATCTATAAAAAAGTAAAAGTGAATGCATTTGAACCCATATCGGTAAAGGTGTTGCTGCAAATACCAAAGTGTTAGAAACCATGGAGAGTATATGACTACATCACAATGTGGATCTTGGTCTTAGAATCACAGAATCGTTTGGGTTGGAAAAGCCCTTTAAGCTCCCCCAGCCCAACCGTTCCCCTAACCCTGCCATCCCACCGCTAAACCCTGGCCCTAAGCACCACGTCTGCCCAGCTGTTAAATCCCCCCCGGGATGGGGACTCAACCCCTTCCCTGGGCAGCCCCTTCCAGTGCTTGACAGCCCTTCCAGGAAAGGATTTTTTCCTAGTGTCTAACCTTAGCAAAGTGGAAAATATTTGGCCAGAAGCTGGAAAATGACCCTAGTTAGAAACCACAGAAGAGGAAGAATACCTGTGTGTGAGTCACATGTAAGATAGTAAGATGATGCAACTGTAAAAAAGCAAATGTCATCCCTAAGTACAGCAAGCAAGACATTTCCAGTAGAGAAAGGAAGCCTTCCCTTAAAAGCTTTTCTATAAGGTGCAGATGATGTCGTCAGAACACAGTGGGAACTCCAATCTAGAAGACATACATATGGAAGAGCAATGAGGATAACCACAATGGATAGCTGATCCTAAGAGCACGAGGTTTGTTTCATTTAGGAGAAGAGATGCTGAATGATAAGCTTACTGCTGTTTCTGAAAATATCTGGGAGGGAATAAGGTAATGTAAGAAAAAAACAATTGTAGACAAAAATGAAGATAAATAAAGACACGATAGCTGAATCAAGGCTGAAATGTCGTTGTTAAAACTGGAACAGACACAAGATCATAAGGACCATCTCATTGGGAGTCAGCTTAAGACTCCCGCTAGTCCAGACCCCCAACAGTGGCTACAAGTGGATGCACGGGAGAGTGTGGAAGAACAGAAGAAGCATGCGCGCGCACACACACACAGCATCACATAAGTACACCTCCAGACCCAACTCCTTGCGAATCACATGGCTTCATGAACTGAAGGTGGTTTACTCTATGCAGGAACCCTCAAAGAATTTCTCTTCTGTGAGCTAATCCAGGCACCTCTTGGGCTGATATAAATCTCAAGCATCCACAGTGTTCTAAGGCAAGACATTCCCCAGGTCCACAGCCCCTCACATGATGTACCACCTTCTTTTGTTTGTTTTTGATCTTGGCTTCCATTAGCCTCTTTTCATGCTTCTTTTATATTGGAAGACACAATGAACAAAATCAGCTCCACAGAGCTGAACAAAATCACCTTCACAGACCACTCATGATTTCATTGTCCTCTTCCCCATTTCCGTTGTTTGTCTCCTTTCCAGAATGGAGACTAAATTGTTCCATGCATTGAAGCTGATCTGGACCATTATCATCCTTGCTCCCCCCTTCTGAACTTTTTTCCTGCCTTCCTGTGATCTTCTGAAGATAGATGTAGGAGGAAATAAACTGAATATATTATAGCTTGGTGAATTTATGGTAAGAATTGTAAGATGTGCTGTTGAGGGTCAAAAGGATTTGGTTTCTCTGGGTACCTTTAGATCAGTAAAAGTAATCCAGAGTCACTTTTTATTTCTAAATCCACCTCAGCCTATGTGATATTCAGGAAGGGATGCAGACACGCAAATCCTGAAGAGTTCCTTCTCTATGAAATTAATCTGGTGGTCCATATTCTAGTGGAAGGTGTCCCCACCCACGGCAGGGGGGTTGGAACTATATGGTCTTTAAGGTCCCTTCCAATGCGAAGTATTCTATAATTCTATTTATTTAAATTGATTGTCACTGATGGAAGAACATAGACATTTTCCTGATGAAGCAAATGGAGCTGTGGCCTTTATCGCACATGATCGTAGCAACGGACCACCACAGCCAGTAGCCAACGGCAGTCTCTCTACTAAGAAATTAAGGAAGGCCCAGTAGTGATTATTGGCCTGGAGGCTGAGTGGCCCCCAACAGATGCACCAGTACTGCTGTGACCTGGCCTGTCCGGAGCAAAGAAAAACAGTCTGAGTGGAGAAGCTGAGCCAGGGAGACAGACGCTGTTGGAGAAGACTAGACAGTCACTCACCAGAGTCTAGGTTTGTCTCTTAGTATGGACTGGTGGAGCCCCAGACACTTGTAGTGCAGGCACTGCCGGTGAGTACCTTCCAGCCTGGACATTAGAAGTCCTGGTGTGAGTCAAGGTGTTGGTAAGGTTACAGGTACTTGGACTCTGGGCTCTGTGCTCAGGAACTGTGGTAGAAAGCAGAGAATGGGCTGTGCCCCTGCGATCGTGTCCCCACATGCCCCCTAATGTCACCCACTGCCTCCCTCCATCTCCTGCCCAGCCCTTTCCTTGCCCTGTCCCGTCCCACCGCTGCCTTGCCTCTTGCGCCCGCCTACCCCTTTCCATTCCCCCGGACTCCCGGAGCCTGTTCCTTCCTCCCCATCCCTCTTTTACCCCGGCTCCAACCCTTCCTCCCACTCCGTGCCGGCCTTCTCCCCCACGCTGCTCCCTGCACCCTTCGTGCCCCACGCCCCGCCACGCCGTCCCATCGCCCCGGACCCCTGCCGGGGCCGCTCCGGGGCCGCGCTCCGCCGGCGCGCTCCGGTGGCGGGGCGGGGATGGGGGCGGTGGGGGGAGCGGGGGGCTGAGGGCGGCGCTGGGTCGGGTTTCAGCAGGAGCCTCCGCGCCGAGCCAGCTCCGACCCGCCGCCTGCCGCCGAGCTCTCCGCGGGGCGACCGCGGCACCGGGGCGGCCGCGGCAGCGGGAGGCCGGCAGACCGAAATACCGGGGCGGCCGCGGCACAGGAGGGCACCGGAGCGCTGGGGGTACCGGAGCGGCCAGCGGTACCGACGCGCCCGCGGCACCGGAGCACCGGGGTACCGGAGCGGCTGCGGGACGTCTTGGAGGGGCCGGATCCTGCGGGATGTGAGCGCCGCCAGCGCGGGACGCGCGGTGTAAGTGCCAGCGCCGGGGACCGACCCGCTCCTGCTGCCCTGCCGCCCTCGCCCGGTGCTCTGCACGGCGGCATCGCCGCACCCCGGGCCGGGCCGAGCCGGGCCGGACCGGGCCGGGGACTAGGACCGGGACCAGGACCAGGACCGAGACCGCGCTTTGTTCTGCCTCCGCTGCGCAGACAATGGGGCGGGGGGGGGGGGGGGGGGGGGGGGGGGGGGGGCGCGCCCGTGGCGGCGCAGCACCACGGATCCGCGGCCGGACCGGCCTCGCCCGCGGCGCGACGGCGGCGGGGCCAGCGCTGGCAGCGGAGGAGCGGGACGGTGCGGGCGCGGGACTGCCGCCGTGGGTGCCGCCGCAGGGGCAGAGCCGCCGCCGGGCGGGCGCTCAGCGGTCGCGGCAGAGGAGCCGCGGAGACGCCGGGCGGGGATTGCGGCCGCGAGCGAAGCGGGGACCGGGGCTGGCAGAGCGCCGGCACGGAGACTGCACTGTGCGGGACGCCCGGGAGCCCCCGGGGACGGGGACAGGGAGCGCCGGCAGGCGGTGGGCCCGACGGCTAGGAAGCCCCAAGCGGGGCGGGAAGCCCCAAGAGCCGGGGGGCCCGGGCTGCCCGGGAGCTCTGAGGGAGAGAGAGCCCTGACAGCCTGGGGGCACCAGTGGACAGGGAGCAGACAAGTCCCCGCCGCACCTCTGCGATGGGTACACAGTATGGCAGGGGCCAGGTCAGCGCCGAGATGCGTGTGGCTGGGATTGTGGGCACTAGCTAATGCATGAGGAAATTTTATCAGAGCTTCCTTTGTGGGGGAAGTGTTTTCAGAGACAGGACAGCCTGCAGGAAGCCCTGGTGTGGCACAGAAATGGGATGCAGAGGGATGCAGTGGAGCTTGACTGCATCCTCATGAGAGGAATGGTCACCACCACTGGTCACTGCTCAGAGCTGGTGTCAGAGGGAAATGAGGCTGCGTGGCTGGGCTGGGAGTGAGCAATAGGGTGCTAGTCCTGAAGGGCTAGATGGGAGGTAGTAGGAGGGCCAGGAGGCCTGGAGATGACTGTAGGTAGAGGAAGACTAAGTAGAGGTTGAAAGTGAGTTGTTAGCCTAAGGCTGCACTACAGGCAAGCCTGGGCTGGGGTTGGTTCTGAGGGCAGATAATCTGAAACGCTTGAGGATGAGCTCTGTGTGAACATAGAAGAGAAAGTATATTCCAGGTCAGTGACTGGTGCTCAGCAAAGATTAAATGGTCTTCTGAATCCTTCTTCATCTGGACTGGAGCCTCAAAAACATCATTACATGAGTCACGGCCTCTCATGTGAGATTTTGGGTATGGCATCAGCAGCATCTGCAGCTTTGGTGGAGCTTTTGCACAGCAAGCACTCCGACATCTGTTTGTGGCATGCACAGTGGGTGCCATCTTTCCAGCTTCTCTGCTGGGGCCGGTGTGGGCCTGCTTCCCCTTCCTCATAGCTGACATGAGATGCGGGGTGCCACTGGCAGGCAGGAGTGCATGCAGTGGTCCCTCTGTAATTCCTTATCTTTTCTTTCTAAATGTGATTTACCCCCTGGTGCCCTGGCCTGTCAGCCCTAGGCTTGGAGATGCTTATGTATACTGCAGCTCACTCCATTTCAGATGCCCTTCCCGCCAACCTCCTTACTATGGCTCTAACCCCAAACGCCTCTCTGGACAGATTCTCGTGCTAGCAGTTTTCTTCAGAGGCTTCTGCTGCCATTTTTGCTAGGGAACTCAGTGCCCGATGATGGGAGGGACAGAGCGGGAGCAGGGCAGTCTGGCTCACGTTACACAGCCTGGGCCTGGACCAGTCAAGCCACCCCCTAGTGCTGAGCTATCTGCTAATTGGAAGCAGCTGTTCAGATTTGGTGACTCTGCATCCACTGAGGTCACTGCTGTCTTCCTCTATGACCCAAGTCTGCAAACTTCATAGGAACAGAGGGCTGCTAGTGCTGTGGATGGCCGCCTGTGCATCCTGGATGGGTGCAATCTGGCAACCTGGCAGTCGCATCTCTTACCCAAGAGGTAGCTGGGCTGTGAAACCACCCACTTGTATCCAGGGAGGATGGAAAGGGAGAAGTTTACGCAGACTTTCATCACCGGTTCCCAACCCTGGGGACCCTAATTTCTGTTCCCTGGTTGCTCCAGTGCTCTCAGCTGCTCTTCACTCCCCAGATTTGCTTTTCAAGTTTCTCTCCTCCCTGCCAGCAGCCCACAAAGCCTTGCTGCACTCCCTTCTGCTTCTCAAGAGCCACATCACTGATCAAACCAGGTGGTTTTTGATTTGGTTTGGTTTTTTTCCCCGTATCTGTGCCCTGATCTGTTCCAGGCACTACCCAAGACCATTCAGCTTCATCCTGTCCTCAGCCACTGAGATTGCCCCAGGAAACCTTGTCCCTCTACCCAGTTTTCTACTCTCCTTTTTACTTAGTTTTTGCCTAACCCCCTGCCAAGGCTTCAAACCCTCTGCCCTCTACCCTCCCACGGCCTGAGCAACTGAGTCACAGTTAGGATGGTGCAGTTTCACCACAGAAGCAAACTTGGACCCCATTCCCCCAGCACTGCATGTTCTGGATGTACGCAGTTACCCCTTCAGCTGGGGAAATTCAACTCGCTCCAGCAGAGAGAGGGAGACCTGTCTAGGACTGCTGAGTTAGGGGAGATCCCCAGCTAGCAGCCCACAGGGACAAAAGTAACTTCTTTTGACTTCTGCTTCTAAGAGATAATAAGAGTTTGTACTTGCTAGATGCAAGAGGAGTGTGTGGCTTTCCTGGCTATAGAGCTCAGACACTGGATGCCTACTGAAGCAAACACACACTTCTTTGTATGCAGAAAACACTTTCTAGTATTTTTCTTTCTGTCACTGACCCAGGATTTCCGTGGGGAAAAAACGATCAAAACAGCTGACCCAAGGTGAGAAAGAGGACCCAGGAGTAATCATTTTACATCCCCTGAAAGGGTTAACACTGCTGTAGGGTTCTTTAGATCAAGGGCTGACATTCTTAGTCCCCAAACTAGGCAATGCCAGCCACCTCCATCCCCCAAGACAGGGAGGTTTCTGCCATCCTGCGTCTGACATGAGCGGCTCCTGAGTGTGGTTATGGGACCAGCAGCAAATGCTTTCAAGAGTGTCCAAGTGTGAGCTCATGCTGCCGCCATCCCTGCAGACCACTAAGCCTCGTTTACCGGGGGCTGAAAGCAGCACTGGGGCTGGTGTTCTTCACAAGCTCCTTGACTGCTGAGTTCCCCTGGCTTTTCACAGGGAGGGTGGGCAGAACCCTGGGGGGCTGACAGCCTTAGGGCACTGGGAGCGTGTCCAGTGTGTCCAGTAGTGGTGTTGCTGCAGGGAGCTGCTCCTCCCTGCTCGTCCCTCCCCCACTGCTGCAGTGAAATGAAGCTACGGCAGGGGGAAATGGAGTGAAGGAGCCAGAATGAGCAAGGAGCAGTGAGAAGGAGACAAAGGAGAGTGAGCAGTGGAGGGTGTGGGACCGGGAAGGAGCCAGAGCAGCTGGCAGTTCAGAGGGAGTTGCTGCGTTCCTACTGTACTGCCACCACCCTCCATGGTACCAGCTTGGGGCATCCACAGATCTCTGTGCCAGGCCAAACAATGGGCCCTGTCTGATTTTATCCTGGGCATTCCCAGCTGTGGGTACATCCTTTGCAATACAGCCGTTCTGATTTATTGTTCACTGGATGTCAGCCCGCTCCAGTTCTGCTGCTCCCTCCCAGGGACACCAGATTTGCACTTCATGGGGTTTTTGGCACCTATAGCCCTGTGGTCCTGAAAGGCCTATGGAGGGGGGGGTGTGTGTGTGTGTCACAGTCGCTTGTCGAACTCTCTCCCAATTTGAGAACAGCTTTTTTCAGGGTGGAGAGGTGCTAGGCTGCTTTTTGTCCAAAAATCTCCGTCCTCTTGCAGACAGCCTCTCTCAGCCTCAGAGGAAGCATTCAGCTGTTAAAGGCACAGAACACTCTGCTCTAGGGCAGCTGGGTCCAGGGTTGCCAGGAGGGCGAGTGGCTGGGAAGAACGCTTAACTACATAGGAAATAACGTGATAGGGTACTAGCTGCTGAACTCTGCACACTGTCAGGTGTGACCGGCTTGGCTGACTCTAGGTGCCATCCCAGGCCTTCATTCCGGGCACCGTCCGCTCGGACACATTTTCACCTTGACGCATTGTGAGGGATAGGTCATACAGAGCAATCGGGCAAGCAGGTACGTGGCAGGCCTTCCGTGGTTTTTTTCTGTCCTTCCTTTGCTGTTCCCTCTTAACCAGCATCCTCTGGTCTGCATTCCATGCAGGATTAAAGCGCACACTGCAAAGGAGATCGAGCCACCCTCTGCTCTGCAAGTCGCTAGCAACGGAGCAGATGAAGGGGTCAGCCATGCTTCTGTTGGAGCTGCTAATTCTTGGGAGCCTGAGAGCAGGGAAGGGCTCTGCCATCCTGGGCACCCTGGATCTACAAATAGATGAGGAGCAGCCAGCTGGCACCATCATTGGGGACATCAGTGCTGGCCTGCCCCCTGGAACTAGTGCCTACATGTATTTCATCTCAGCACAGGAGGGCAGTGGTGTTACCACTGACTTGGGGATAGATGAGAACACTGGTATCATCAAAACCGCTCGCGTCCTGGACCGAGAGACTCGGGACCGCTACAGCTTCATTGCTGTTACCCCAGAGGGCATCACAGTAGAAGTGAACATCCAAGTGAATGACATCAATGACCATGCTCCAGCCTTTCCCAAACAACACAGCACCTTCCAGATCCCAGAGCACACGCCTGTTGGCAGCAGATTTCCCTTGGACCCAGCCTTTGATGCTGACAGTGGCCTACTCAATACACAAGGCTATGTGATTAAGGGAGAGAATGTGGGGCAGGCCTTCCGCCTGGAAACACGTCGAGGACCCAATGGGGTCCTTTATTTGGACCTGGTGGTCAGCAACGTCTTGGATCGGGAGAACCGTTCATCATACTCGCTGCTGTTGGAAGCCTATGATGGTGGCTCTCCTCCCCGGAGTACCCAGATGACGCTGGATGTGTCCATCCAGGACATCAATGACAATGCGCCTAGCTTCAACCAGAGCCGCTACCATACTCTCATCTCAGAGAATTTGAAACCTGGCAGCAGCATCCTGCAGGTCTTTGCCTCTGATGCAGATGAAGGTGACAATGGGGATGTGATTTATGAGATCAACAGGCGGCAGAGCGATCCTGACCAGTACTTCACCATTGACTCCCGGACCGGAGTCATCAAGCTCAACAAGGGTCTGGACTATGAAGTAAGGAAGGTGCATGAGCTGGTGGTGCAGGCAAGGGATAAGGCTGTGCATCCTGAGGTCACCACAGCCTTTGTCACTATTCATGTGCGTGACTACAATGACAACCAACCCACCATGACTATAATCTTCCTGAGTGAAGATGGCTCCCCTCAGATCTCTGAGGGAGCCCAGCCTGGCCAGTATGTGGCACGCATCTCTGTTTCCGACCCAGACTATGGCGAGTACTCCAATGTCAATGTCACGCTGGAGGGAGGGGATGGCAAGTTTGCCCTCACTACCAAGGACAACATCATCTACCTTATCTGTGTGGACCAGCTTTTGGATAGGGAAGAAAGAGACTCCTATGATTTGCGGGTGACAGCTACTGACTCAGGAACACCCCCACTCCGGGCAGAATCAGCCTTTGTGCTTCAAGTGATGGATATCAATGACAACCCTCCACTCTTTGACCAGCAGGAGTACAAACAGAGCATCCCCGAGGTTGTGTACCCAGGCAGCTTTGTCCTGCAGGTGACAGCTCGTGACAAGGACCAGGGTCCCAATGGGGAGGTGCGGTACAGTATCATGCATGGCCGTGACACCCACTCCAGCTGGTTTGCCATTGACCCTGCCACAGGTATCATCACCACCGCTGCCCCACTGGATTATGAGAAGGATCCTCAGCCTCAGCTGACTGTGCTGGCCACAGACAGGGGAACCCCTGCCCTCTCTTCTTCAGCTGTGGTGCATGTGGCCCTGCAGGATGTCAATGACAACGAGCCAGTGTTCAGGAGTAATTTCTACAATGTGTCGCTGAAGGAGAACACCCCTGTTGGGACCTGCTTCTTACAGGTAGGTACAACTGTCAGGAACTGAGCTTGAGGAGGGCATGGCCAGGGCTGTACGAGGCTTGGGATGGGAGACCTGCCACTGAAGGCTGTTTGGTGCAGTGATCATGGCTTAGATGGGCAACGGTTGCAGCAGGAATGCTAGAGCAGAGATCCCTACGCTCAGCGTGAGTCAGAAATGGGACAGGGCACTGTTATGCCCTTTCTGCGTGCGAGCACTGGGTGATATCACTGATCCTGGGGACACCCCTAGAGGATGTCCTTTGTGCAAAGTACAGTGTTGACCTCAGCTGGGATTGGGGCCCACAGTGTCAGACCTTGCTTGCACAAGTGTGGGGCTGCCTTCCAGGCCAGGACACCCAGAATGGCGCTCAGGAACATGGGGCAGACCTCTAGGAAGCCGCTTGTGGCCAAGCTGCTAACTTCTCTCTCCCCCTGTGAGGTCAATAGCCTAAGTTCATCAGTGTTTGTAAGGCTGGTTGAGAACATTAATTATGCACAATTGGCATTGCTATATTACCTTGGAAACAGCAGCTGTGGTACCTGAGCCGAGAGAGACGTGCCGCACCAGCCTTCCTGTGGTGAGAGGCCACAGGTGAGGCCTGGAGAGGTGCTGCCCCTCTGACAGGGTCTGCGGACCGCAAGAAGTGCCACTGATGCCTTTTGCATTTTCTACACTTTGGATTCCCTGCATTTGCTGTCCCAGCTCAGGCCCTGGAGCCCTGGCTGCTGGAGGCAGGCGATGCAGCCCACCTGAGCCGGGATGGGGAGATGTGGGGCTTGGGCCTGGCAGTGGGGGGCTGGTGGGGTGACCCAGCAAGGCGCTGCCAACCCAGGCAAGCACCCAGACTGTCAGGGCAAGTGCCTGTGAAGTTTGGGGTACTTCGTTGCTGGAGTGGTGGGGCACTGGGACGCTGGCCAGGGCCATGAGGGGCTCTGGGGGCAGGTGGTGAGCAGTGCCCGCGGGGCCCGGAGGGGGGAGCGAGGGGGAGCAGGAATTCTGGGGCCCATGAGACAAGGCAGGAGGAGGTCCTGTAGCCTGGCCAGGGAAAAGGACCTTTAGATGGGCCTGGAGGAGGAAGCGGAGCTGGCAATTCAAACTGGTCTATGGGTGTGCTGCGGGTGCCCTGCTGGGGCGCAGCGGGCATTGAGTGTGTGAGGCATGTAGGGTGTGTGATTGCGGGGGACTGACGGTATGGGATAGGAGAGCTGGAGAGGGGCTTGGGTGGGTGAGCGCAGGGGACAGGGGGGAGGAGTGGGGGGGGAAGGAGGAATCGGGTGCAAGAAAAGGCCAGGTGTAGAATAGAGAAGGGACATGGGGCAGGGGCAGGTTTAGAATGGGGCAGATCTGGGGGGTAGGGGGTGGGTCAGGGTGGGATTTGGGGGGAAGTCTGGGCAGAAGAAGCGGGTGGGAGATGAGGAGGAAGATTGGGAGTGGAAAGATTTGGGGTTGGTCTGTGCAGGGCAACACCCCACACTGTCCCAGGTGGGTGGGGATGGGGACAGGACCAGGGCTGGGGACAGAGATGGGAGAAGGGGTCAAGGGTGGGGGTGGGTTCAGGGACAGGGTCCCTGAGTGGAGGAGCCATGTGTCCCTGGGTGAGCATGGAGGCCCCGGGCATGTGCAGGGATGTCTCGGCTGCAGCAGCCCCTGAAGGGAGGCCCCCCTCTCTCTCCTTCTCCGTGCCTTCCTGCTCAGTGCCGCTTGCCGTGTGGGAAGGCGTTCTGGAAATGCAATTGGAGATGGCGGCTGGGCTCCTGACTGCGAGTGCGGGGACAGGCAGTAGGGAGAGAGGGACCTGTGGAGGAGCTGGAGCAGTGCAGGGCCATGGGGATGGCACAGAGAAGCTGGTCCAGCGCATGGCTGCCTGGCCATGGTGAGACCGGTGTAGCGCAGGGGCGAGCCCAGCTCCACGCTGCGCAGGGAAGGTGCTGGCCTGGTGGACGGCAGCAACAGAGGGTTTGGCCAGATTTCGATGGTCTTGGCTCAGCCCTCATGTTTCGTTTGGAAACGGCGCGTCTGGGCTGAGCGCAGGTAACTCCCGCGTGGCCTCGGCACAAAGCAAACAGCTCACACATCTGCTGCTGCTTCCTCTGAGCCGGGAAACGTGAGAGGATGGGAAAGGAGGCTGGCCAGGCTGCCGGCTCGGCACTGGGCCGCAGCAGGAGCGAGCCAGGTCGGTGAGCCGGGTAGAGCCGGGGCAGGGAGCCCGGGTCTCAGAGCACCGCTGCCTGGTGTGGCCACCCCTCAGCCACGGCATGCCTGTTGCCCCGGACAGGAGGGCTTCGGAGGTGCTGTGAGGGTCCACAGTGGCCAGCAGCCAGCACTGTGTCCCATGGGGTCAGCCCATGTCAGGTGTGCTGCTCCACAGCCCCTGTGTGCAATTGCTCCAGCTTGACCCCATCTGTCTGTGGCATCAGGGCTCATCCTGCCTTGGGAGGTTAAAGGGTCTCTTGTCAAGGCCTGGATTTGGTCCAGACCTGCATAATGGTCATGAGAGCTTAGGCCATGCAGGACACAGGACAGCCTCCAAGGTCAGCACGGAACTTAATGGGTTCGATTCTCCATCGGACTGCCATGTTTCTAAGCAAAAAACCCTGGGAGGACCAGGTCTATTTTCAGATCGTGACGTCTGCTCTCCGTGGGCAGGACAGAACTTCTCCATGGCGAAGTGGGGAGTACGTTTGTGTGACCAGAATAGACCTGAGGAGTGGCTGCTGGTCTCCTGCTCCCTTGCACACCCCATGCTCTCTGCCAGGTCAGTCTTTGTCTTTGATGTACAGAGACGAGCAGAGCAAGTTGCTGGCCTGAGCTCCTGAGAAAGAAAATGGATCTCGTAACATCTTCCTTATTTATTAATCATGTTTATCATGTGCCAGGTCCCACAGTAGTAGACTCTGCATGAGCACTAAGCAAAGGAAATAGCAAAGTCACAGTTCAAGTCTGAGATGAGAGAGAAACACCAGTGGAGAAGGAGCCCAGGGAATCAGTGAACACGACACCAGCAGAAAATAGAGCAAGGGATAGTCGCTAACTGGTTGTCTCTGTTTCCCTCTGTGGCCATGAGTTGATAATATAGAAGCTTTAGGGCTCATCGGACTACATTCAAATGCTAGGGTTACATGATGTGAAGCACTGTTCTGGTATAAATTCACCCTGCTGGCTTAAATTTGTTTTAAACATTTGACTTTGTACCAGCAAGCTGCATGCATGGTCAGATATTGTCCTTCTGGGCCTTTCTAACTTTTCATGCTAAATCAAGTATTGTCTGTCCTCTGGCAGCCAGCATAAGGCACAGAGAGCTGGGTAAACCCCATGTTGTGAGCACAGACTGATTTGACAGAAATGTGAATGAGATGAGATGAGATGAGATGCGATGCGATGCGATGCGATGCGATGAGATGAGATGAGATGAGATGAGATGGTGGATTATTGATTCTTGCATAGATCCAGTATTCGTGATTTTGGAACCAGGGTTTACATATTCCCTTTGCGTTCATACATACAGTTGCTGGGGAACAAGAACGTCAGAAATCAAAAGCTGACCAGCAACACACCTACAGTACAATCTTATCTTGCAGTTTTGAGGACAAGTTTGATGACGTTTGAAGTTTGAGTACTGATTTGTGATTCTGCAGGACTGGTTGTGCCACATGCACAGCACCGGGACAGCCTCTTGGGCTGTGCCCCAGATAGAAAGCTCCGCAGGAAGTGCTGTAGGCTGGACCAGGCCACGTATACTGCGTTACTGACAGAGGGTCTTGACGGGGAAACCTGATGTGGTTATGCTGCTGAAGGGGGCAGCTGTGAGAGGGCATGGGGCTCACTGTGTGTTGGGGACTGAACAGCAAGAGGACTAATGCTCACCGACTTTGCTGCCAAAGAGAGTGGCGGGCGGTGGGGAGGACATTACTACATGCATTCGTTTTCTTGGGACAAGGCATTTAGCTAACCTATTTTCAGACCTTTGCACGACATAAAACAGGCCTCCCCCTCCTCAGAAGCAAGGAGGGAAGCTTCCTGAGGCAAGACGGGGAGACACCGGTGAGCTTGCTGGGGAGCAGTGCGAGGGGAGGGAGTGCAGCATGCTTCGGGAGAGCAGGCTGTAATGCGGGAGAGTCTGGGGTACACAAGGAGTGGGGACATGGGGGAGATGCTGGTACATGGGGAGGTTGTGGGGGAGGTGAGCGCTGTTGTTACCGCCAGAAGAGCTGCATTTGTTCCAAATTCCTGTGAAAGTTATTTCCTTGCGCTGCCAGCAGCCTCCTCCTGGGCTTGGCACAGCAGCCAGCGCCATGATTAATTCAAGTAGCATTTCCCCTGGAGCTGCAGCAGCTTTTCCACTGCAGCCGAGAGGCCCCAGCCCCTCGCGCTCCTCTCCCCCCATGCTCCGCTCCTCCCCCAGCCCCCTCACACAGCTCCCTCCTTCCTCTTCACCGATCCCCAGCCCCCTCGCAGCTGCCCCTTTTCCCTCACCTCTGCTTCAGCCCCAGGCCCCCTGTAACTCCCCTTCCTCCCGGAGTCCTTGCCCACACCCTCCCTCCCAACGTGCCCCCCCCAGCCCCACACCTGTGCACGCTGCCCTCCAAAGTGCCAGTCCCTGCACCTCCCCTCCAGGAGCCCCAGCCTGCCAGCATGCCCCCCTCCTCACTGCCCCCCACCGCCCCGTCCCTCAGTCTCTGCTCCCTCTTGTTTGCTCCATGCCCCTTGCTTGCTGCCAGCTGCTGTTGGCCTGTGCCCCCCAGGGACCAGGGCTGTTTTGCCCCCAGGGCAGCTCTCACTGGCAGGGCTCTCCCTCATCTGCATGACCCTTGGGACGCTCCAGCCTCTTCCCACTCCCCACCCCTGCCTCCTCCCTCAGGGTCCCCCTGCTCAGCACGCTCAGTCTCACCTGCATATCTTGCCCACCCATGTCCCATCCTGCCGTGTAGACCTGCTTGCTGAGCACTCCCTGCCTGAGCTCTGCACAGCCAAAACCCAGCCCAGCACCCTGGTTTGGAGTCCTTGGTGGCATCAGTGCCCCCCAGGAGGCCATGGCCAGACCCTGTCACTTCCCACCCTGCACTGTTGCTGACCCACTTGAGCCCCCCCCAGCCTTGAGCACTCATCCTCTGCAGAGGCCCAGCTTCCCTGCCCTGCTCAGCTTCCGAACTCCTGCAGGCTATGCTGGGGCTCCCAGTGCCCTGTACCTCCCTGCTGGGGCTCCCATTTCACCTCCCTGCTGCTCCACCAGAGAGAACACACCAGGGTGCCCCCGTGTGAGCCTTGCTCCTTGTCTTTCCGTGCCTTTCTCTGCCCTGGCATTCAGAGGCACCAGGACTCCCAGAAAGGCAGTGGTCACCGCCCCAGGCTCCTGCAGCCTGTGGCCCAGCCTCCCCTTCCACAGTCCTACCTCCCTGCCAATGTCAGTGATTAATCTGTCTCCCCTCCTCCCCAAAACCAAGGGGTTTACCCCATCCCAGAGTAGTGCTGGAGGCCATAAGCTGCCCCTGTTCTCCATGCCTTACTGTCTGTGGCAGTAGCAGCCCTGAGCCTGTCCATGCCCAGGCTGTGGCTGCGGGGCCACCAGCCAGAGCCCTTGCCCGTGGCCTGTAGCCACCGGGCTGTGGGGAGCCAGCGGTGCCAGCAGGCAGCGCCTGCAGCTGTGCAGAGGGCTCCCCCCCAGACGTGGTGCTCCCTGCAGCCCCAGGGTCTGACCCTCGCCTCGGCCACGTGTGCTGGACAATCGCTGGGGCCAAACCCTGACCCCACTTACTCCCTTGAGGCCTGAGCATGCTGGAGGCTGCGATGCAGCCCGGGAGCCAGAGGCAGCTCCTGAAATAGCAGCCGTGGCCACTCCCTGGCTGCTTTTAGCTGGTCAGCAGCTGTGCCAGGGCTGGGGAGGGCAGGACGCCTGGCACACACTCAGGCGGAGGGAGCCGTGCGTGGGATCGTTGACCACACTGGCGCCAGCCTCCCCTCCTCTCCCACCAAGAGCCGTCACTCTGAGGGGCGGGAGCCCAGAGCCAGATGTTTGCCAAAGCCACAGCGTAACATGTGCGTAGCAGAGATCCAGCCAGGGCAGGGCTCCAGATGAGCTCCCTGCCTGCTGACTGCGCTCACTGGAGATGGGGAGGACAGCCAGAGAATGGAGGCCCGAGCTGCTGAGAAGCCCTCCATCCCTTTCCAGCACTGTAGACTGTGTAGGGGGTACATGGGTCAGCAGTAAGGCTGGGAGGGCAAGGGATGGCTGTGTTTGAGGGGCTCTGGTGTTGCCTTCTAGATGGGTCTGTGGGAAGGAGGAGTCTTGATTCCTACAGGTGATGCAGCTGAGGACCCCAGTGTGGGGCTGTGCTTCTCTGTCCATCCCTGACTCTGGGGAACATAAGAGCTTTGTGATGCCTTGGCTCCACTCTCCCCATCTGTCTTGCTGGGGCACCGGGGGGAGGGCACGAAATAAGAAGGCCTCAGCGCCCATCTTTGTCCTCCCCGCTCTCCATGCAGCGGGAAAAGTATACCTGCCCTACAGCAGTCACAGCTCCCTAAGACTGGTGCTCTGGTTTCTTTCTGCCTAACCCTGAGCCATCTTGCTGCTCCTCTTTGTCATCCACTTCTGCTCTACTTTGGCCACAGCATGCCCAGCTGCAGCAGCCGCAGGGTAGAGAAGTGAAATCTTCTCACCAAATGTCCAGGGAAGAAGGGGCAGGTAGCAGATGCTGCCACACAATGCTGTGAGGGCTGTGGTGCAGGGCTGGTGGAGCAGGTCAGCTTTCTCAGAAGGATTAGAGCTGAATGGTGAGCTGGGAGGTTCAGGAGGGCCTTTGGCTGGAGATAACAGAACGGTTAAGTTTGGAAGAGATCTCTTGAGATAACCTAGTACAACCCCCCTGCTCAAGCAGGGCCATCCAGAGTTGGTTGCCCAGGACCATGTCCAGATGTTTTTTTAATACCTCCAAGAATGGAGACACCACCACCTCCCTGGGCAGCCTGTGTCAGGTCACCCTCACAATGAAAAAGTGCTTCATGATGTTCAGAGAGAACCTCCTGTGTTTCAGTTTGTGCCCATTGCCTCTGGTCCTGGCACTGGGCATCACTGGGAAGAGCCTGGCTCTGTCCTCTTGGTAACCTCTTTCATGTGTGGATGACATCCCCCCTGAGCCTTCTCTTCTCCAGGCTGAACAGTCCCAGCGCTCTCAGCCTTTCCTCATAGCAGAGATGCTCCAGTTCCTTCATCATCTTGGTGGCCCTTCACTGGACTCTCTCTCATACTGGGGAGCCCAGCACTGGACCCAGCACTCCAGCTGTGGCCTCACCAGTGCTGAGTAGAGGGGCAGGATCACCTCCCTCGACCTGTGGGCAACACTCCTCCTGATGCCGCACAGGATACTATTCACTGCCTTTGCAGCAGGGGCATGCTGCTGTCTCATCTTCAGCTTGGTGTCCACCAGGACCCCCAGGGCCTTTTCCGCCAGGCTGCTTTCCAACTGGGTGGTCCCAGTATCTATTCTTGCATGGGGCTGTTCCTCCCCAGGTGCAGGACTTTGCACTTCCCCTTGCCGAATTTTAAGAGGTTCCTGTCTGCCCAATTCTCCAGCCTGTCGAGGTCCCTCTGGACGGCAGCACGACCCGCTGGCCTATCAGCCACTCCTTCCAATTTGGTGCCATCAGCAAATGTGCTGATGGTGCACTTTGCCCCATCATCTAGATCATTAATGAAGATGTTAAGCAGGACTGGAGCCAGTAATGACCCCCGGAGTACACCACTGGCTACTGATCTCCGAGTAGACTTTGTGCCATTAATCACCACTCTCTGGGCCGAGCCATTCAGCCGGTTTTCAATCTACCTCACTGTCCATTCCAGCCCATTCATCAACAGCTTGTCTATGAGGATCTTATGGGAGACAGTGTCAAAGCCCAACTGAAGTCCAGGTAGACAATATCCACTGCTTTTCCTTCACCTACCAGGTGGTCAAGTGTGACTTCCCCTTGGGTGAAGCCGTGCTGACTACTGATGATTTTCTTGTCCTTCATGTGCCTGGAAATGGTTTCCAGGATTAGCTGCTCCATTGTCTTCCCAGGGTTCAAGGTGAGGCTGACTGGTCTGTAGTTACCTGGATCCTCCTGTTTATCCTTCCTGAAGATAGGAGTGACATTTACTTTCCTGCAGTCTTCTCCCAGACATTATGGTTTGGCAAAGACTACAAGAGTGGCCTCGCAATGACGTCTGCCAGCTCCCTTAGCACTCGTGGGTGCATCCCATCAGGGCCCATGGACTTATGCATGTCCAGTTTGCTTAAGAATTCACTGACCCGATCCTCTTCAAGCAAGGGTACATCTTCCTTGCTCCAGTCTTCACCCCCGTCTCTGGGACCTGGGATTCCTGAAGACTGGTCTTACTAGTAAAGGCTGAGGGAAAGAAGGCAGTAAGTACCCCAGTCTTTTGCATGTCCTGTCTCACCAGGTCCCCCATCTCCTTCAGCTGTGGGCCTACATTTTCCCTAGCCTTCCTTTTGTCAGCCATGCACTTATAGAAGCCCTGCTCCTTGACTTTGACATCCCTTGCCAGATTCAAATACAGCTGGGAATTGAATGCAAACAGCTCTGTTTTCATGTAATTACAATGCTCAGTTAGTGATTTCAGCAGAAAATGCCCCAGATGTATTCCCTGAGCCCCTCCATGGTAGCAGCCTCTTCTATGCCCCTCAAAGAAAAGCCTTCAGGACACAGCATCAGGTTCATTCCCCGAGTTCCTTAACACATTTGTGATTCTATGATTTTTAATGCAAAAACAACAGCAGCGTAGCCCAGCCTTACGCTACCACTACACCATGCAGTTCCTTTTGCATTTACTGTTCTATCCCTTTTCCCCCTGCCTCTCATCCTTTAGGCCTTTCCCAGTTCTCCCTGGCACACAGATGGTGATTGTGCCAAACCGTAGCCATTTTATTTTAACGTTTTGCATTTTCGTGTGGTTTTCAGTTCGCACATTTCTCCTGCTGGCATTCTATGCTGTCATGATGCTCCCAAGTCTGAGTTTACAGTATTTGGCTAATCACGTCTCCAAGTATTCACTGTTTGTCATGCATATAGACTTGAGAACATCCTCAGACCTTTTATAGCGGTTGCAAACAAATTCTGTAGACATGGAGAGGCTGCCCAATGTACAAAACATCCTGCTGGGGTTGGCCTGTAAGGGCTCCCTGCCCACTCAGCAGCTGTCAGCATTTGAGTGCCTTTGTCCCCTCTCCCCCATCCTGCTCTGGGGCATGGCTGCAGCACTGATTAACAACTGCCTATGCTAAACATCTTGTCCCCAAAGCCTGTAGTGAAATGCAACTTTTCCCCTAAGGATGCACTTGGTTTCCGGCCCTGGACTCAGTCTCTTCAGCCCTTGATCTCCAGCTGGACCTCCAGGTTGCCGGCTTCCTTCAGCAGCACCAGGGTGCTGGCCTCTGCTTCAGGCTGTCCCCTCGTATTGAAGTGGCCTCTCCCTTCTCCTGCTTCACTTGTTTAGTAAGCAAAACCCGAATTCCCTTCCATTGGGTTTTCCTTTGCAGCCCCACTCTTGGCCTGTGCTGCTACACAGCGTGTCACTTGTTATTCCTTGCATTCTCTTCTTATTTGCCTTAACTGGTGTAAGGAGGAAACAACACAACCCAAGCATACAGCCTATTTCCAAATAATTTTTAAATTGCCAGCCTGTCTTGTTAGGACTCAAGTATGAGCTAGGAGTGACACATTAACTAACAACGGGCGCAGGATCCTGCTGACCACTGCTGTCTTTTGCCTTAGTATAAACTTACTCCAAGCCAAATACAGTGGGTGTCTTGTGGCCCTTGGGAAAGGGGGTGGTTCGTGCTTCCTTCTCCCTTCCCCAGTAAGTAGTTTCTCTCTTTGGATACGTATCACCTGGGAACTCTCAGCCTGTGCCAGCATGAGGAGGCTTTACCCTTGCTAGGACCCAGGAGTTGGAAGAGTTGTATGAAAGATGAACCCTGGACATGCTGGAACTGTGGGAACGCCCAAGGCAGAACTTCAGGAAGTGCTAGAGATGGGCCCAGGCTTAGTGCAGGGGGTCAGTGAAGCCAAGGCATTGCTGCAGGAGAGAAGCAGCCTGCAGGCGAGGTTAAGGGGACAGAGAATGAGCACATGAACATGTGTACATTCTGCTGTGTGACACTGGTGAGTGGAAGCTTTGTGGGATGTACTATATTGAACCACTGTTGTTTGCAGTGTCTGGGAGTGTCACTGCATGTTTATGTGTCTAGGGGATGTAGATTATGTTGGAAAGACCTCCTGGGCATCTGTACCTGTCATGGTTCCCCACTGGATCTCAGCACGCTGTGACCCCTGCTGTGGGTTATGAACAGAAGTGGGGGGCAGCTGCAGAGCCACATGGTTGTATCTGCATGTGGAGGGACACTAGGGTACTCTGTGCCTTTGGCTTGGTGCAAGGCTCCTGCCCTCTGGTAGGGTATCTGAGGAAAACCCACCTAGTCCTGCAGCCCTCTGCCTGTAAGACTAACGGGGATTTGGGGACCGTGTTGCTGGAGCCCTCCCGAATGCTTTGCATTTGCCCAGCCCCATGGGCACAGGAAAGGAGTGCATGGGTTCAGAGGAAGAACTGTGAACTGTCCTGTGTGTGTGACTGGGAGAAGAGGCGGGGGAGCATCTGTTGCTGGGACCGGACGGATTTGCTGCAGCAAATCTGGGGCTGCTGCTGAGTGTGTAAGAGTTGGAAGTCCTGAGGCAGGGATCCTATGATGTTCAAGATAAAGGGCCGTATAGCACAGGCTCCACTGAGTGCTGGACAAGGAACCAACGAGCAGCTCTAATACAGCAGAGCAAAGCTCTGTACAGCAGAGTAGGCTGCTTTACCAGTGTGCAATAGCCCGTGCAGGGAAAGGGTGCAACAGCTGGATCATTGAGTCACAGGGTAACTCGGATCGGAGAGACCTTGGGAGGTCTCTGCTCCCACCTCCTGCTTGAAGCAGGGGCAGCTGCGGGGTCAGAGCAGGCTGCTCACAGCCTCATCCAGTCGCGTCTTGAAACCCTCCGAGGACAGAGGCTGCACAGCCTCTCTCGTCAATCTGCTCCAATACTGGGGGGTCCACACAGGGAAAAACTTTCCCCTGTATCCAGCCTGAAGTTCTCATTTCAACCAATGCCCACGGTGTCTTGTTCTTCTGTCATGCACCGCTGTGAAGAGCCTGGCTCTGCTCCCTGGATAAGCTCCCCATCAGCGCTGGCAGCTTGCTGCTAGGTCTGCAGCCTTCTCTCCTGAAGGCTGAGCAAGCCCCGGTCCCCCAGCCGCTCCTTCACGGGCAGGTGCCCCAGCCCCTCGGCAGCTCAGTGGCCGCCCCTGAGCTTGCCGCAGTTTGTCAAGGTCTTTCCTGTACTGGGGGTCCAAAACCAGATGCAGTGTCTCAATGGGGTTTAGCAAGGGCTGAGCAGAGGGGAGGATAACCCCTGCCCTCGATCTCCTGGCTGTGCCCCTGTTCACACAGGCCAGGATGCTGCTGGGCTGTCCTTGCTGCCAGGGCGCGCTGGGGCTCATGTCCTGCTCGCTGCCCACACAGACCTGTAAGACATTTTCCCTGGAGCTGCTTCCCCAGCCTGTGCTGTTGCAGGGCTGCTCTGCTTCCCAGAGCAAGACTTGGCATTTGTCCTTGCTGAGTTTCATGTGGATCCTGTTGGCCTATTCCTCCTGCCTGCCCGAGGCCCTTGCAGTGCAGCCCTGCCCTCCAGCGTGCCGGCTGCCGCCCCCTCCCTGGGGTAGTGCCATCGGTAACTTTGGTGAGCGTGCACTCTGTGCCTGCACTGCGTCGCTGCTGAAGGTGTGAAGCAGGAGAGGTCCCCGGGCTGGTCCCTGTGGTGCTCCACTTGTCATCTGCCTCCAGGCCAAGCACAGCTCATGAACCACCACCCTCTGAGCCCACCCCCCCCAACCTGTTTTGTACTCACCTGGGTGTCCAGCCCTCCAAACCGTAATGTCATTGTGGGAGAAGGTGTGAAAATCCTTCTTAAAGTCACAGCAGTTGTCATCCACAGCTTTCATCCCTTCAACCACAGGTCCCATCATTTCATTGCAGAAAGCAAACAGGACGGTCAATCCGTGCTGGCTGTTCCCCTCCCAGGCTCCTCCATGTGGCCAAAAACATGCTCCAGGAGGACTCATTCCATGATTCTCCCAGGGACCAAAGTGTGGCTGACCAGAATGTAGATCCTCAGATCATCCTTTTGGCCTTCTTTGAAGGTGGGGTACAATATTTGCTTTCCTCCAGTTGCCAGGGATCTCCCCTGATCTCCATCACATTTGAAAGAGCAGCCCTGTGAGTCTATTTCTGTCAGCATCCATTGATGCAGCCTGTTGGATCCCATGGATTTGTTTGGATCAAGTTCACTGAAGAAATCCTGACTTTGTCTGGTAGCTCTCTGAACCCTTTCAAAGAGCGCGGAGGCCTTGTAGACCTTGTTGGTGATGACTGAGGTAAAGGAGTTGTGTCTATGTCTGCTGTCACTAAGTCACCCACTGCATTCAGAAATGGGCCTTTTAGTACCAGTGTAGTGGGTAGAGGCTCTTAGCATCCTCAATTTTCCTTGCACATCTCAACCCCGCTTGAACTTTGACTTTCCTGACACCATCCCTACATGCCTGGGCAATGTTGAAAAATTCCTCCTTTGTAGCTTGTCTCTGTGTCCACCTCCCATATGCTGCATTTTTGCATCACACCTTAGCCCTAAGGTCCCTGCTTAGCCAAGGCCATCTGCTGATACATCTCCTTGTTTTCCTGAGTACTGGGATGGACTGTTCTTGTGCCTGGAGTATGCTGTCCTGAAGGCTTGCCAGCTTTCCTGAGTTCTCTTGGCCTTCAGAGCTGCCTCCCATGGGATCCCTCCCACCTACCAGTTCCCTCTCTAAGCTGAAGTCTTGCTTGAAGCCCAGGGTCTGTACTCTGCTGCTGTCCTTCCTCACTCCCTGTAGGATCCCGAACACTACTACTTCATGGTCACTACAGAATGGAATAGAATTGTTTGGGTTGGAAAAGCCCTTCAAGCTCCCCCAGCCCAACCGTCCCCCTAACCCTGCCATCCCACCACTAAACCCTGGCCCTAAGCACCTCGTCTGCCCGGCTGTTAAATCCCCACAGGGATGGGGACTCAACCCCTTCCCTGGGCAGCCCCTTCCAGTGCCTGACAGCCCTTGCAGGGAAGGAATTTTTCCTAATGTCCAATCTAAACCTCAGCCAAGGCTACCACTGATTACCACATCCTCGGGCAGTTCTCCCTTGCTAGTGAACAGCACATCCAGCTGTGTGTCACCCCTGGTTGGCCTGGGAAATGGAGTTTCTTTGTGAGACCCAGGGTCTGTAATCCAGAGGCTTCCCTCAGGTACTGCTGCCTCCTTGGCACACTGTCCCAGCTTCCACTCAGGGATTTCCTGGCCCAGCATTGATGCCCTTGTGTTTAAAGCCATTTGTGGATTTTTCTCTGTGAAGCTGTGCCCTGAAGTGAGGAATTGCACATTTTTTGCGTTTTTGTTGAACACTGCGCTGCTGGGGAGCACCCAGCTGCGTCTGGCCCCGAAGCAGGCGCTGCCAGCACACCCACACAGGCTGAGGCCGTGCTGAGCTGCCTTGCCTGCTGCCCGGCCGGGGGAAGGCAGACACGAAGGGACATGGAGCGCCTCAAGCCCAGGCTGTGCTCTCCAGGCCATGGTCAGGTGCTGGCTCTGCGTAGCCGCAGCAGAACCGTGGGGCACTGGTGTATGGCCGGGGGTTATCCTGGACAGGGGGCTGTGGAGGAAGCTGGCAATACAGGGAGGTGATGGAGGTGTCACTGGGGGTGACAAGAGAAAGGCCCCAGTCCTAGCGCCCGTGGGAGCGTCTCTGTGTGGGCTGGGACATGGTGGAGCTGTGCAGGGCACAAGAGGCAGGTAGGGATGGGGTGTGCTGTGGGACATGGGAGAGGTGTAGGCGCCTGTCACAGGCTGGAGCTGGCCATGGGTAGCACGGTGTGCAGTGGTGGGGACACCAGTGCTGCCCTGGGCTGAGTGGGCTCTGTGCGAGGCTGTGTGAAGGCTGGGCTATCCCGGGAGCGTGCTGTAGGCAGAGCAGGAGGACAAGGCGTGGAGGAAGAGCAAGGCTCCATGTGCTGTGCACAGCTGCAGCAGGTTCCAGATAAATACCGTGCTTGCAGCCAAGCACATCTTAACAAGGCCGAAAGGCAGGCAGGAGCACTGGCCTTGTGCTGCTCAGAAACCCTGGGCTCGAGCGGGATATTCAGCAGGACCCTGAGTCTCAGCCTCCCCTCCCTCTTCAAGACCAAGGAGCTGAGTGCTGTCAGAAACGCATCCCAAGTGCAACAGGAGGCATTCATGCAGCCATCACCTCCTGCTGGCAAAGGATTTCCCTTTGGAGAGTGGAATCCTACAGGATAGAACAGGAAAGCTACAGCCCAGAAAACACCCTGACCCTGCAGCTGGTTTATCCAGGGAGGGGCTGGGTTGCCTGGTCCACCCACCAATTCCAACACAGAGAGGGTTTCTAAGAACAACTGCCCCTTAGTCTTAAAAGGGCAGAATCAGACTTGGGTGGTAGCAGTGATCAGGAGTAGGTCTCCAACAGAGAACAGAATGAACCATAGAAACAATTCACCTTGGCTTCCTCCTGACTGCTGATCTGGCTGGGTCTGTGAATGGAACATCTGGACCCTTGATGTCAGAGCTCCAGGGTCACCGCACTCCCTGCCTCACGGAGCACCCTCTGGAGTCCCAACAAGGAGAGAGAGTGCTGGGCTCTGGCACTGCTGCTGTCTGACAACACGTCACATTTTCACCCAGTGCAGGGAGTCTCCCTACACTTGCGCTTTGTGAACAGTTCTGTTCTTGGCACATGGGGTTGCAGCTGCACATGCTGGGCAGAAAGACCGCATGCGCTTCACCTCTGCACATTGCACCTGGTGTATCCGTGGTGATCCTGCGAGCTTGTGCAGGTGTCCTGTGCGGATGAGGTGACCCCCACAGCTTTGTCCATGTCTCGTATCTGCATGCTGACCCTGCAAGCTGATGCAGGTGTCTTGTTCCCAGCTGCAGCCGCCGCCTCCTCTCCTTTCTCCTCTCACACAGCTCCAACTGGGAACAGCCAGTCTTGGCCCTGGAGGATGTTCAAAGGAGCCGTAGGTGAGTGTGCTGTAGGGGCTCCATTCAGGCTCAGAGCTCTGACTCCTGCTCCCACATATTCAAGCAGCAGGTCTTGCACGACCCCAACTGGAATGTGTCCTGGGCTGTCCCACAGACACCTGGACCCCCAGTTCCCTCTTATTTCTCAGGCAAACATCAGGGGCCTCATAAGTAAGCTACAGTAAAGGCAGCTGTCGATCCAAGATTTGGGGTGCGTGCTAAGTACAGAGCCTCAGGCTGCCCTGCATTAGCTTCTAGCAAAGTTCCTAGAAAAATATCCAGACTTGATTTCCAGGAGCGGTGAAATCACCACAGGCCTTGATGAGCCCTTTTGGTGGTTAATTATCCTCACAGCTAAAAATGTGCACCACGTCCCAGACTGCATGTGCTCTGCAGTCTGCAGCCATGGGTCCCAGCTACGCATGCCAGCTCGGCTGAGGTGTCCGCCATACCTAGTGGCTTATCGAACCCTGCGCTGCCTGTCCAAGGCGTCCCCAGGAGGCATCACCCCAGCCGCAGCGGGGGTCTGTGCTGCCTTCGGGGCTTGTGCCAGGCCCTGCTGAGTGTGGGCTGGCCGCAAGCAGGTGGCCAGCCCCATCCCACAGAACGGACACAGAGGACGTCAGCGGTGTGCAGGCACTGCCGGCCTGCAGGCAGGGAGCTTGGGACAGGGGGTGCCAGTCATAGCCCCGCTCCCTCTCCAGATGGTGGCAGAGGCACTCATCAAACCGCCCGGCCGCCCCACGCTGAGCTGCTCCTTCAGGTGTTTTGTTGTTCCTGTGGCTTCTCTCTGGGCATGCGTTTAGCACCACCATTCCAGGTGAGTCTAGGACCAGACAAAGACTCCAGTAGTGTTTGCAGTGGTGGTAGCAGTGACATGACCTCTCCTGGATCCTGTGTGGGGTTGTACAGGCAGGGTTTGGGTTAGACCATTGGTCCACAGGCAGCCCCACCGCAGGGTGGGGAGGTGCAGTGCTGGACACATGGGAACAAGGAACTTTTCTGAGGGTGCCTTGCCCTGGCTCTACAGCTGGGTTTGCTTCTGGTTCCAGGCTGCCGGCTCCATGAGGCAGTCTTGCGGGGAGAGGGCTCTGGGTACCAGGGAGCAGCCAGGGACATGGTGCTGGGCTGCATAACAGTGAGTGCTCCTCTGCTTCTCCCCTGTCGCCAAAATCTGACCCAGCTCCTGCGGCAGAAAGCTGGATTTCCAGATAGCTTCCCCTGTGGGTCTCTCCCTTAGGATGGCAGCCATCAGAGGATGGTTAAGGAGGGAAGTGAGGCTGTTCTGGAAGCACCAGAGCCCTTGGCCTGAGGAGCCTAAGGAAAATACCTTACTCTGTTGCAGACCTTGCTGCTGTGCAAACGCTGACATGCATTTTAGAGCACTTTGGGAGTGAGCAGCAGTTCATCTTGAAGGAAAGAAGTTACTAATTTGCCACACAGTGCCTATTGCAGCCACTGCGGCAGCTTCTCAGTTTCAGGTGCGTTTCCATCTGCAGTGGTGGAGAATGCTGTCAGCTAAAACCCAGGCATGGTACACAGCTCAGGTGTATTGGTGCAGGGCTATTACCCAGTCATAAAACCCAGCCTGGAGCCAGAGTATGGGCAACCTGAGTACAGGTTTCAGCAGTGTCCGTGAGATCAGCGTTACACTCTCAGATGAGCATCTCCACGGCAAAGGGAGCTGGGGCAGGAGGAGGGAGGAAGTTGAACTCGGGGCGGGGGGGCAGGTGGACTCAATGATCTTAAAGGCCTTTTCCAACCAAATGATTCTGTGATTCTAATTTCCCAAAGTGCTTTCCGGCCAGGCTGCTGTCACGGCACCTGTGGCTCTGAGTGCTCTGCAGCTGGAGCGGGGACGGGGGATCTCATCTCATGGTGCTGCTTCTGGCAGCTGCCGCAGGGTTAGGGAGCACATGCTCTGTGCGGGGGGTATGGTCCTCGTGGTGGATGTGCTCTCGGCTTTTCCCCTTGGGCTTCCCCTCAGGTCGCAGGGCAGGAGAGCTGGTGAGGGTGTGTTGCAGGTGCTGCCCACCCTCCCTGGAGGCTGTGGGTCACTGGGCGAACTGGCAAGGGGCTATCTCAGGCGCTGCCCGCCTCCCTGGGGTGCAGGGCGTATGGTCTGGGGGGAGGGAGGTCCCACCTCTACCTGAGTGTTTTTTAATTCCCTGGCCCAGCCATCCTCTGTGGCCTCTCCCGCTGTTCCTTCCATCCCTGATGACTGGGTGAGTGGTTCAGGTTAGGGGCCCTGCCCAAAGGAACGAGCCGTTAGCAGCCCCCAGCTGGGCCCTTTCCTTGGCGCGTGTGCAACGTTCCTGCGCTTCTCGCTCACGGGAGCCGAGGCCCCAGCGCTGCTGCTGGGAGGAGCTGTGGCTGACGAGGCCTGAACTCCACTTCACCCGGGCCTGGCCCAGCTGCCTCCCCCCTGGCTCCATCCTCCAGCTTTGTTCTCGGTGCATAGCTCCCAGCTGGTGGATGAGCCATGGGCAGTGGTGCTGGGGGTCAGGGAGAAGGAGCTGTTTGCTGCTGACCTGAGCCCTGCAAGGAGCCCAGGGAGGAACGGGGGCCTTGCAAGCAGGAAGCAGCTTTAATCCTCCTGCTGTGTCTGTGACTGCCATTCACATGCCCCAGGCTCCAGTGGGTGCTGGCTGTCACAGGGCGATGCCACCCTCAGCCATCATCCTCAGAGCCCAAGGCTGCTGGGCACAGAGCTCTGAGAGCGGGATGGAGCCAGGGCCATGGCGAAAAGGGGGCTGGTTTTCTTCCCATCTTGTCTTAAACATCTTTGCAGACAAGAAGGAGCAGAGGGCCAGGGGCAGCTGCTGCGACAGCACAGGTTGCCCCTGGCTGGCCGATCAAGCTGGGTGCAATGGGGATGCTTGGCTGCCAGATCCTTGGCATCTGGGTGAGGCTTGGCCTTTCTGCAGCCCCTCTCCATATGGCCTTTTCCTTTGCTAAGGCAAGTCTGTTGACCTGGGTCATGGATGTTGTCCCAGGGGTGCAAGAAGGGGGGGTATCACCTGAAACAAGGCACCTCTGGTGGTGCAGGGACCCACGGCAGCACTGTAGACAGAAAGCATGGTGCAGCTCTTGTGAGTCTGCAGTGCTGTGCTCGCCCATGGCTGTGGCCCTTCACAGGGACCGGGCCAGCATAGGCTGATCCTGGGGTGCCCTTGAAGCGGGCACTGTCCGTCTGCTTTACTATGGCCAGCTTTGAGACTGTGCAGTGTCTGTGGGCCATGGAGCAGGGGGCAGCACTGGGTTGGGGAGGTAGTGGTGGTGATGGGCTGGGTCTGGCTGGTGATCTTCTCTGTGATGCTGGCCCTGCTCACATAGTGCCTTCCCTCATCCAGGTGACAGCCACAGATGCAGACAGCGGCTTGTTTGGCTCCCTTTCCTACTCCATTGGTTCTGGCATCGGCAGCGTTGTCCCCACGCAGTTCAGCATCGACAAGCACACGGGGCAGCTGTGCACTGTGCAGCCTCTGGATCGTGATGAGGGCACAGCTGCCTATGATTTCACCATCACTGCTGTTGATGGGGTGAGTGCTGGAGAGGCTGCGGGGATGCGATGCTGCTGACTCAGCACTGTGCAGGGGATACTTGTCCTTGCCCCTGCTCTTTGCACCACCTCTGATCTGGTTCTTCCACAGGGTGGCCTGAACTCCATGGTGTATGTGAAGGTTTTCCTGGAGGACATAAACGACAACCGGCCAGTGTTTTACCCGCTGGAGTATGCTGCCAGCATCAGCACTCAGAGCATGCCAGGTACAGCTGTGCTGCGTGTGACTGCCCACGACAAGGATGAGGGGCTGCACGGGAAGGTGGCCTACCGCATCGTCCTGGGAAACTCACCCCCTCTCTTCTCCCTCAACAAGGACACAGGTGAGAGAGCTCAGGGGCCGCCAGAGCAGGCAGCAGTCAGAGCGGTGGGTGTAAAAGCCAGCCTGAGGGTCACTGCTTGTCTGTCTCAGCAGTGCAGTCTGCCACCAGAATATGTCTGTGCCTCTCCCTGCCACATCTTCCCCGCCTTGGCTTCTTGAGCCTCTGGCAGTGCCTTGCCAGACAGAGTCTCTGACCTCTGGTTTCTGCTCCCTGCTCTGTTCCTCATTTGTCCTGTCTTCCTTCCTCTCCCTTGTTCCCCATCCCTGAATCACTGCACCTTCCCTCCTGTATGCTGCTTGCTTTGCCCCATCAGCCTGTATCCTGCTTAGTTTCTTGTCCCTGCCCATTTCCCTTCTCTCCCCCGCTCAGTTTACTCTCCTTCCCTATAACCCTCCGTCACACTCAGTCCCACCTTTGCTCTGCCTTGGTTTGGCCACCAAAGCCAGAGCAGTTTCTGCTGGGAAGGTGAGTGCATGGGCGTATGGTGCCAAGGGCTCTCAGCGGAATGGGAAGGTGTTCTGTGCTCAGCACAGGCATCGGGGGTCTCTCCACACTGGTCTCCAAGTTCCCAGAATGTGATTAGGATGAGACAGACCTACTGGCCATCCTAATGCAGGGCCACCTCTGTTGTAGGGCCTGCCGAGGATGGTCCTTCAGTTCTACATTTCCTCCAAGAGCCTCCCCACAGCCCAGACCCTACCTGCTGTGTCGTGACCCTCACCCTGCACCCCACACCGGGAGCCCTCGTCCCTCCTTTCCCTCTCCCAAGGCCTGCCCCCTGGCTCATTTCCCCCAGTCCTTACCACTGCTTCGCTCAGGGCTGGGCTTAACATTGAGAAAGGAGGATTTGGGGAGGCTTTCCCAGGAGGGCTCCTCTTTACTCCAGTTCTTCCATGGCAAGCTCTGCCCCTGCAACCCATGTCATTTGCTGCCCCCTTAGGTCTTTCAAGCTTATGGTTTGGCCTGTTCCCTTGGTGCCAGGTGACAGGCAGGGGTGCAGGCATGGCACCCTCTGAACTGCTTTCTTCCATAGGTGTCATCTCCCTCTCGTGGTCCCTGAGCGGTAAAGCCAACACCCTGGTGCAGCTGGTGATCTCTGCACAAGATGGTGGGGGCCTGCAGGCACAGCCAAATGCCCGGGTGAACATCAGCATTGTGGAGGGCACAGTCTCACCCCCCGTCTTTGAGCAAGCTCAGTACTTCTTCACAGTGCCTGAGGACATGCTGCAGGGTGCCAGTGTGGGGTCTGTCCGGGCCCAGAACCCTCCAGGTACAGGCTTGTCCTTTTGTATGCAGTCACTTTCCCTGTCCCTGAACCATCTTGAAGGTCCAGTATCACACTTCCTCAGAGAGCAACCCTGTTCTGGGGGCTCCACGCCAGCACAGGGGCACATACACCCAAATGTGTACCTGTGCCGTTGTCACTCAACTCAGCACATGCCCGTACACATGTGCTGGCACACGTGTGTACACACACACTTGCGTGTGTGCATCTGTGCATACACGCACATGTACACAGTGCTGCTGTGCACCCCCTGGCCAGAGTCTGCCACAGACAGCGCTGCCCAGCCCTGCTGTCGTCTGCAGGGGGCTGAGGAGGTGAGCCGGGTACACAAATCCTGCCTGTCTGCATTTCCTTGTCCACAGGTCATGCTGACGACATCTTTTATTCCATCTCCTCGGGGGATCCTCATGGCTACTTTTCCATTGACTCTGCCTCCGGGCAGCTCCGCACCAGCCTGCCTCTTGATCATGAGTCCCAGGCAGTCCTCATTCTGGATGTCCAGGCCCGAAGTGGTTCGCCTCCCGCCTATAGCAACACGCGCGTGAAGATCTCTGTGTCAGATGTGAATGACAATGTGCCCGCATTCCCAGCCCCCTCTGACTCCATTCTGCTGCCAGAGGCCACAGAACCTGGGACGGCAGTGTACACCTTGCAGGCCGAGGACCGTGACAGCGGTGTCAACGGTCAGGTGAATTTTGAGCTGGTGTCAGGAGGTGATGGCACCTTCAGTGTGGAGCGCTCATCAGGGGTGGTGCGACTGATCGGGGCCCTGCAATATGAAGCCAGCGCAGCCTACAGGCTGGCCATCATGGCCCGAGACAGCGGTGTTCCTCAGCTCAGCTCCAGCTTCACGCTGCTGGTGCATGTGCAAGCCGAGCATGACAACGGGCCCATCTTTGACACACTCACTTACCGCGTGGAGGTACGGGAAGGTGTGCCTGTCTCCACACGCTTCCTGCAGGTGCGGGCCCTGGCACGTGATGCGGAATCCATGACCCTTACCTACCACTTGCGTGCAGATGGGGATGCTGCCAGCTTTGGCATCATGCCTGAGAGTGGTTGGCTGTATGTCAAAAGTGCGCTGGACCGGGAGACACGAGACCTGTATGTGCTCACTGTGCTGGCCTCGGCAGGAGGCAGCAGTGCAGGGGGGGAAGCACGGAAAACAGGCACCAGCACTGTACGGATCAGCATCACTGATGAGAATGACAACAGCCCCCGGCTGAGTGAGGAGCGTTACTTCTTCACTGTTCCTGAGAATCAGGCTCCTGGTGGCAGTGTGGGAAGGGTGATGGCAAGTGACCGGGATGCTGGGCAGAACAGCCGGCTCACCTACCGCCTGCTCCAGCATGATCCCAACTTTCTTATCCACACACAGACAGGTGAGAGACTTCCTGGCTTCCTGGGCTGGGGCTGGCTGGGAAGAAAGCCCAGGGCCGGTCAAATGTGATGCGGGCCGGGCCAGTGCCACGACAGAATATTCATCTTCCTACCCCTGCGTGCTGGGCTCCCCAGCAACATACCTGAGCACAGGCTCTTCTCTAAAGAGGTTTTTGGGCTGAGCTGTGTCCCCACTTCTCCCTCACAGGGGACCTCAGCACCAAGCATAGCCTGGACCGGGAGCAGCAGTCAAGCTACCAGCTCTTGGTGATTGTGCAGGATGGAGGAGCACCACCCCGCAGTGCCACAGGAACCATCTATGTCACTGTGCTGGATGAGAACGACAACGCTCCTGCTTTTCTCCATGTGGCCAGTGGTCAGGAGCTGCCCGTGCAGGTAGGGGCAGCAGGCTAGAGCCCTGATGAGGCAGGGGTGTGATAGCCTCTGGGTTTGGGGGCAGGCGTTTCTGCAGGGGAAAAGGGAGTGGGCAGGGGCACACAGGAGGGTTTTAGGGTGGGAGATAAGCAGGCACAAGTGCATCCACGCAGCAGCCAGGGCAGTCTGGTAAATGTGACCGAGATGTGGTAAGATGGTCACGTCTTTGGGAAATACCAACTCCTCTGTGCACAGAGCAAGCGAGGACTGCAGAGAGCTCTGAGACCAATGGGACAGACCAGCAGGCAGAAGCTCTTGGCTCACACATGCCTGCACGGAGGAGAGGCGAAAGGGAGCCCTAAGCCTGACCAAGCAGAGCCAGGGGTAAAACACTTGCGAGCAGGGAGGCACAGGGTGCCGTTAACTTCTAAGTCTCAGAACTTTTGATGTAGCCACTTGACTTTCTGGGAGGTCAGGAAAGCACTGCCCAGCTGGACTTTGTGCTCACAAGGGCTTTCTGAGAATCTGCTGTGGGTCTCAGCCCAGCTCTCCCTCTCAGCACTGCGTGGTGTCAGCGGTCACCCAGGCACTGAGTGTGCTGCAGATCTGGTTGTGTCCGTGCTGCTCAATGGAAGTGGGGGAGGACCAGGCCTTCCCCCCACCCCCAGCTGGCTGCATCTGCTCGGCTGTGGCCCCGGTGGAGTGGCACGTGTGGCAGGGGGCTCGCTGGAGCCTGCCGAGGGATGCTGGCAGCAGCGGGGCAGGATGGGCGACCAATGCCCTGTCCTCATCTCCTCCGCACAGGGTGGCGAGAACCTGCAGCTGAAAGGATGTGCTGTGCGTGTTGCTGACTTCAGGCAGTGGGCTCAAAGCCACTTGCACTGTGCTGGGTTCAAAATGTCACGGTGACAGCAGCCTTCCTCTGCCGCGGGTGCTGCCTGAGCCGCACACCAGAGGCAGGTCAGAGTGGGCAGGACGGCATCACCAGGTCACTGCCACACCTGGGCGGCCATCAGCACAGGGCCCGGGGGACGCTCTGCAGCTCCAGTCAGGCTTTCCCTGTTCACTGCTTTTTCCCTTCCTGTTCCAGGGTGCAGCCTCCCCATGCCCAGCCGCCTTCTTGCATGCCCGGCTGGCACTCTGCTTGCCAAGCTGTCTGGCAGGGCTTGGCCTGGATGAAGGCATCTCTCAGGGTCTGGTGGAGGCAGAGGGAGGCAAAGTCAGTCTTGTCCTCTCTCTGAGCAAGGCTCTGGCCTTTGAGTCACTTCTGCAGGCCAGGGGCCAGCCAGCCGTGGCATTGTTGAGACTGCGGCCCTGCAGGCTCTACAAAATGGCGTTGCTCACACTCTGTGTCTGCCGTCTGCCGAGTGTCCCGTGCGTGGGGTGTCCTGTGTGGGGACACCTGCAGCGCACTCGCACAGCAGGCTCTGCAGTTGATTCCAGTGTTTGGGGGCATGAAGTGCTGGGAGCGTCCTGCGAGAGCTCGGGGGTCTCTTCTCAAACAAAGGCACCGCAAAAGCATACGCACCCATCAGCAGACAGAGCAAGGCTGGGACAGATTTAGAGTCCCGAGGGCAGGTAAATGCTATGACAGTTTTGAGCTAAACAAATATTTGGGCACTTTGGTTTGAACCTCTCCTG
Source organism: Nycticorax nycticorax (assembly GCA_023375905.1). Classification (NCBI taxonomy): domain Eukaryota; kingdom Metazoa; phylum Chordata; class Aves; order Pelecaniformes; family Ardeidae; genus Nycticorax; species Nycticorax nycticorax. The sequence continues at coordinate 107,610 of JAKFQP010000564.1, forward strand.
CTGGAAACACTGGTAGAGAAGGGTGAAGCACAGAAAGAGGCCACTGCTAATCATGGTTTAGGTGTAGAAGAAAGGCTTGGAGGCAAAAGTAGAAACCGAATGATAAATGCAAAGCTCAGCAATTCACTGCAGACTTGCTCAGTGAAGTATTCCTGTAGGTGTTCATTAGGCAAAACGGAGGGAGGTTTCTGTATCATCGCCTTGCTTTAAGCATCAGCCAGAGGGGTAGCTCCCGCTGTAGGGCTGCAAGAGGAGTTTGTCAAGCTCTGGCAGGAGCTACTCAGGAACTGCAGTAGCGATGGATCCTCCCAGGGAATGATCCCTAGGAAAGGGGAGATGGAGCAAAGGGAAGGAGGAAGTGGTCTGTTTTCACTGAGGGGGGATGTCACTGGTGGGTGCCTAGGACTGGTGCTGGTATCCTTGTGATTTAGCATTTCCATTTATCCACCAGAAGAGGTGGTTGCTGATGTTCCTGGTCTGCTCATCATAACAGAGGTGAGGGCTCCCTGTGAAGAGCTGTAGAAGTATCTTGTTTTACTGGTCCGTTAGGAAAGGACGGGAGATGAAATTCACAGTTGCTAACTGGAAGGTGATGCACATGGCAAAAAGCAATATGAGTTGCACTTACGTGGTGGTGGGCTCTGAATTGCTGCTTAAGTTGAGGGAGAAGATTTGGGTATCACCATGAATGCTGTGTGAAAGTGTCGTCTCAGAGCTCAGCCACAGTCCAAAAGGCGAATAAAATACAACGGAGAATGGAAGAAAGCATCATTGCATCTCAGATTCTGCACAGTCTCTGCCCTGCCTCCATTCAACTAAATAAGCAGCAGTGCCAGATTCAGAAAAGGATGTTAATGGTGTCTCCAGTAGACGATGGTTTCCATACAGAAAGAAAATACTTGAACGTTCTTTGGCATGGAGGAAACTTCAGGAACATAGCGGAGGTGTGCCGTGAATGGCACAGAGAGAGTCATGGGGAGATCAGAAGTTGCTTTTTTCACAATACCAGACCCTAGGCAGCTTCATAAGAAATGACCAGGCATCAGCTTTAAAATAAACAAAGGCAGTACTTCTTCATGCAGAACATAATTAAATTGTGAAATCATTGCCAAAAGTTGCATGGGTTCAAAATTAGATGAATTCATGGAAAGAAAAAAAATCCATCAAAGGCTGTTGAACAAAAATACGATCTGTGGCTCAGGAAGTGACTTGGCCGCAGCCTGCTGGAAGCAGGGAGGGTTTCACAGGAAGATTATTCCATCCATACCCTATTTCTTGCATCTCCTGTATATATCCACTGCCAGCCACTGTCAGAGCCATGCCGGTGGCTGCCATGACTCTCTGATCTTTGGTCCAAGCTGGTATTTGCAACAACTTTCTTTGAGGGTAGACATCAGACCTGGACAAGCCTGGTAGCAATTTTACTAAGGCTGAGGTTTTTGCAGGGGCAAGACCACTTCTATTGCTGTTTATTCCTCTCTTTGTGCATGTGAAATGGCATTTGTCCGTGGAGCCTGTGTGGGTGCTGTTCATTTAACTCCTCTGCTGAGTCACCGCGTTCCTCAGATGGAGCTCAATTCCTTGTGAAGAGGAGCGTGACCATGCAGCCAAAGCAGGAGCCCCTTGTATCCTGGCTGAGGGCGACTGGGGACAGCATGGGGGGCAGGCCCTGCCCCAGCCTGTTACAGAGGAGGGGCTGGAAGGGGCCCCCCAAGCGTGGCCCCACTCAGAGGTGTCCATGCAGACACTCCTTTTCATAAACAGCCAAGCTATATTTAGGAGGTCTTCTGCCCCATCACTGCTGTGAAATGCTGTTCCAGATTCCTTGATCGGGTAGTTAGAAACTATCTCTTAATTTCCAGCCTAAACTAATTTCTGACCACTTTATACTCATTTGTTCTTGTGCCAATATTGTGGTTTTGCTTAAATAGCTCTTCTCTCTCCTTGGAATTTCCCTCCCCTCTCCCCAGTGTTTACAGAGTGCAGTCACATCACTGCTTGGCCTGGCTAAACAAGTCCAGCTCCTCTGGTCTCCCCTCCTGACCACCACCAGCATGGTGCCAGCAGCTTGTGCAACAGCATGAATACTCGCCTCCTCTCAGGAGCTTGCAGCTTCTTTCCTTGGAGTCTTGCTTGGATTCCACATCTTTTTCATAGATGCATGGAAGTGGTACCACATAGAGATCACCTAGCGCAGCTGGATCTGCGAGGATGATCCATGCTGTGGGATGTGCTGGTGGGATGTGAACTTGAGCTCTTCTGGTGTGGAAGGGACCACAGAGTCTGTGCCCCGTGCGGAACCTGTTCCACCAGTGAGGGGTGGGTAGGTGCTGGAGGAGGGACAGATCTGCCAGCAGGCATAGGTTGTTCCCTGAGGGTACTCCAAAAACTGGCGGGTGGCGAGGGGCAGTAGTGGGGATGTGTCTGTTTCCATAACTATCCAGAAGAGGTGCTTGCATGCTACTGTCTGTAGTCTCTGTCAGGAAGCTGGTAACTCATCTCGGAGTGTGGGGTTGGCTAAGCACGTGTGTAATCAATGTCTTGATGGTACTGAGGTTCACTGGTACGAAGTGGTGGTGTAAGTGCCTACAGACAGGCAGTTAGCAGTGCTAACCAGGAGCAAAGGAGAGAAGGGACAAGCCCCAACAGTACAGGCGTCCGAGCCCAGGAAGAACTGCCAGCTGTGCTTCCAGCGATCGCAGACCTCCCCAGTGGGAACTGAGGAAATCGCCATCCCTTGACAGGGTGACTGGCCTCTGCTCCTGCCAGTGCTCACACCTCTGCCTCTGCAGCCGAAGGGGTCTGTTGGGGCCAGAGAGGACCAGAACTGTCGTGGAGCCCTGGATTTTCCTAGCTGTAGAGGCTTTGGATGCAACAGGGGTGAAATAGTGTCCTCCCATCACCCTGCCGCTACAGCATGCTCCCACGCTGCAAAGCTGGTTGTTAAACAGGGCAGAATGGGAGGGAGGGCTAGCAAGGCAGAAACTCCCTTTGCCAGCTTTGCTGCAGACTTCTCCACCTTGTCCAGCCTCAGGCACAGCCTCCAGGTCTTTCTGGGGAGTCTGTGCCTTGGGTGAGGTGCAGGGCTGCTGCAGGAAGGTGCAGATCCTGTGCCATGCTCGGGGGTTTGTGGGGGCAGTCTGAAGGGTGCCCTGTGCCACTCAGCTGCTCCCTGGGCTGTGCTGCAGGTGCTGGAAGAGAAGCCATCGGGACTTCTCGTCGCCTCCCTGCAGGCCAAGGACCCTGACGAGGGTGAGAATGGGACCATCATCTACTCACTGATAGGTACGAGCTGCAGAACCGACTGATTGATGCTGTGCTCTGCCTTGCAGCAATCACCCTTGTGGACGGATGGGTGTCCGCTGCCCAAGCCCCGCCACATCGCGGTCCTTCCTCCATCCCGACCTGCCCCCTGCCCTCCCTCCTTCCCGCCTCTCCCTGCAGCATTTCACCTTCTTTCCACAGGAGCCTGGGCAGAGCGTTTTACATTGCACATGGCTACTGGAGAGTTGCGGACTGCCACAGTCCTACGCCGGTCTGACCGTGCTGAGTACATCTTCACTGTGACGGCCAGTGACCGGGGCACGGTGCCTCGCAGTACGTCAGCCATCATTCGCATTCAGGTATCCAGCACCCCAGCTCCTCCTGTCCCTGCACTATCTGCCCCTCTCTCACCTCTTGGAGGACACCACCCTGCTACTTGGCAGCCTCCCTCCCCACCTTCTCACCCTCCGCTGCTTCCATCCCAGGGCACCCTCTGCCCTTGCTCTGCTGTTGATCCAGCCCTAAAGACCATGTGGAGAACCTGGGTCTATCTACCACTGTGCATGTTCTCATTTGTAGAGTGGTCAACAGCATTAATAGTAAGCAGTGCTGCGCTTTCCAGACTGGGACAGCCAAGCCTGTCCTAGGTATGCTGTCGCAGAGACACTAATTCTTCCCAGTGTCTGCTGAAAACAGAGTTCCTGACGTGCTGTCCTTCACATCTGTGTAGCTCTGGCACTCACTGCCCTGTGTATTGGCCATTAGCAATGAGCTTCCTTCTACAGCAGAGACTCCAGCTTCCCCCCAGTCAAGGCACTGTCACAGGACACCCTCTCACATCTTCCTGTCCCTGTTCTTGCAGTTCCCAAGGCCATTTGACGCTCCTTGTTTGATGTTCCGCTGCTTCTCTGTGCTGGCAGTGCCCTCAGCATCATCAGCGAGTTCATGATGTACTCAGCTTTCTCTTGCCCCTGCCCCTATCAAAAGCAAACGTCAACACCACAAGTCACCTCTGCAAAGGCCTGCTACTCATTCTGCTTGAGCCAGTTGATCTTTTAGTCCTTTCTGTCACACAGCCGTACTCATACTGTGCCTTTCCCCCATCTAATGAGTGATCTCCCATGTGCTACTGCATCAGTACCCAGCTAAAACCCAGGCAAGTTAGGCATGGTTTCTTGGGTTTGGGTTTTTTTCATTTTCAGGTTGCTATTCATGTGTTAGGCCACAAGCGCTGAGACCTTGCCTCCCGAGACCTGCTCTCTGCCTGCCCCATGTCCCCCTTCTCCACTGGCTCCCCCATAGGACCTCCTGGCACATGGCACCCTGGCGCGTGCCCCTCACTGCCACCTCTCCTCACAGGTACTGCCGTCCTCCCGGGTGCTGCCACGGCCTGATGCCACCGTGCTGACCCTGCACCCTCTCGAGGGGGTCAAGCCAGGGTCTGTGATCGGCTCGGTGGCACCCCCAGATGCCCCCGTGCGAGGACAGCTGACCTACACAGTGGTAGGAGGCGGTGGGGATGGCACCTTTGTGGTTGACAGTGTGACAGGGGAGATTTACGCTGCCCGGGAGTTGGACTATGAAGCTGGGGCACGGCACGTGCTTCAGGTGAGCGCTGAGGACACGCAGCATGGCTATCCCTCCAGCCGACTGGTGCTGGTACAGATCCATGTGCAGGACTGCAATGACCAGGCGCCCACCTTCCCTGAAGACCCCATCACCATTGTCGTGCCTGAGAATGCCCAGGCTGGCTCGTCCATCTTCACCTTCCAGGCGCTGGACGGGGATGGAGTGGGTCCCAACAGCCAGGTGCGCTATGCCCTGCTGCACCAGGAGCCCCCCGGGGCTCCCTTCCAGCTTGACAGCCACTCGGGGCTGCTGACCCTTCGCCAGGGTCTCGACCGGGAGGCTGCTGCCTCCTTCCTCTTGGTGGTGGAGGCCACGGACCAGGCCCGCAACATCAGCCAGCGCCGCTCGGCAGCTGTCACAGCCCGTGTGTTTGTGACTGATGAGAACGACAACGCACCCATGTTCCTCTCACCTGCTGCTGTCAGTGTCATGGAGGACCAGCCAACGGGGTTCGTGGCGCTGCATGTGGTGGCCCAGGACAACGATTTGGGAGAGAACGGGCGTGTGAGCTACTCCTTGCGAGCAGGCAACAGTGACGGCCGCTTCCACCTTAACCCCAGCACTGGTGAGGGCCCAGGAGGATGCAGGGTGGGCGGCAGGGACAGTGGGGACGCAGGGGCTGAGGGGGGTGCAGGGATACGTGGGGATGCGGCATGGTGCGCAGGAGGAGGGCGTGGGCTGGGGAACCCGGAGGACGGAGACTTGTGGGGTGTGGAGAGCCCCGAGCGTAGCACCTGGTCGGCACGATACTGCTGTCTCTCTTGAGACCTGGCTGTCCCTGGCTCACCCCAGTGCCTGCAGCCTTGCGATAGCTCTGTCCCGGGAACAGTCGGCCCTGGTGCCACGCGGTCCCAGCTTGCCCCTCTCCCTGTGTCCGCAGGTGCGCTCTCCATTGTGCGGGCCCTGAACCGGGAGGAGGTGGTGCAGCACAACCTGACAGTGGTGGCCATGGATCACGGTTTCCCACGCCGCTCTGCCACACAGCTACTGTCTGTGCTGGTGCTGGATGTCAACGATGAGGCTCCCACTTTTGAGAAACCTGAGTATGAAGCACACATCATGGAGAACTTGCCAGCTGGCAGCCCTGTGCTGCAGGTGCTGGCCGTGGACCGGGACCTGGGTGAGGATGCAGGGCAAGGGTGAACTGCCCAGTTTGGTTAGGGGCCCTTCTGGTGATGCGACACCCAGGACTGGGTGAACTCTGCTCCCTCCCACCTGGTTTGGCAAGCCTGGGTGACCATGGAGGGAAGGATCATCACTTGGCCTAGAGATGGTCTGAATCCTGGGAGAAGCTGAGGATGAACACAGGGACTGTGATGCCCTCTGCTCTCCAAGACAATAGCCTTTGTTCCTTGGTGGTTCCTTGGCCCATCTTCCACAAGCTGGGCTGGGATCTTCCTCCACCACACATCTCTGCCCCAGCTTTACTTGCCAGGGAGTAAGATCATCCTCTCCCCCAGCCTGTGTGATCCCTGGGTGGGAAGCCTGGGAGGAGGGAGGTGCAGGGCTGTGAGCCAAATGAGGGGCTCCTGAGGTGGCTGCTGGGCTGCCCCCAAAACCATGTTCCTCCCTGCAGGTGCCAACGGGCAGGTGTCCTACGGGGGTCTCTCTGGGGGGCCGTTCTCCATCCACCCACAGACAGGGCTTATCGTCACCACACACAGCCTGGACCGCGAGGAGCAGGAGCATCACGTGCTGATGGGTAGGGTTATGCTGGTGCATGAGCGGAGCACAGGGAGCACAGGGGAGGCAGATGGGTGTCCCCACGGCTGAGGTAGGGCAGTATTGCAGGGCCAGCTGTGGGAAATGGTGGGGGTTTGTTGGGCACGCAGGGCTGTTGGGCAGTTTGATCATGCAGGAATGCCAGTGATGCCATGCCTGCTGCCCCTGTGATTGTCTGGGCGTTGGCATCTGACAGCCTTGGTAGTCACTCCTGGTCAGCAGGGTAGCCTCCCAGTGCTCTTGCTGTGTTCCTGCAGTCTATGCACGGGATGGTGGCCTGCCCCCCAACCTCTCCAAGGCAATTGTGCGGATAACAGTCGGGGATGAGAATGACCATGCACCGCACCTAGAGAGTGAGTCCTGCTCTGTGGAGGTCCCTGAGAACCAAAGCCGCGTGGCACTCTACACCCTGCGGGCCACCGATCCAGATGGTGGCGAGAACGGGCGCTTGGAATACCACATGGCAGGTGAGGCACACGGGGAGCTCTGTAGCTGCTTTCTCGGCAGCAGGTAAGGGCAGTTCACCTTGGGTTGCCCATGGCTCTGGGAAGTTCTGGCGGTTCCTGTTCCACTTCAGTTCCCTCCTGGTCCAAACCACGTGTAGCTGCTGCCACCTCTCAGCCCTCTAGCTTCCCCAGTAAAGAGCTCCCCAAGATCTGGACAGGCTGCCCTTCCTCATTCCCCAGGCTCTTGTCTGGTTCCCCAGGCTTCGACTAGGTCCATACCACTCTTGGCTGCTCTGACTGTTGCATTTACAGGTTGCGAAGTGAGATCTCTTTGCTGTTACCATGCCATGCATTATCTGGGGGCTCCCTGTGGCAGCAACGCTGGCCTGTAAGCTGAGCTGTCGGGGCCAGTTCTTACACACCCAACCCCCCATATACACACACACAGAGCTGGACCAAGGAGGTTCAGTCCCACTGGGGCCTTACAGAGAGCAGCTCACTCCACCCTCCCTGCCAGGCCACATTGGGATGGACTTCATGCCTGTCCTCTCTGGGCAGCATGGGACAGGTCCTCCCTTGTACCAGTTATAGTCACTCTGTCTTGTTATTCCCTCTCTTCTTTTCCAGATGGAGACCCTGGGCAGGATTTCAGCCTGGACCCAGTCTCTGGTGTCCTCTCCACTGCACGTGCCCTTGACCGGGAGCAAGTTGCTTCCTACAGCCTCACAGTGGTGGTGCAGGACCACGGCACCCCCCCACGCAGTGCCACCATGTCGGTGAACATACGGGTGTTGGACCTAAACGACAATGCACCAGGTTTTGCTCAGGCCGCCTATGTGGTGGAGGTGCCAGAGGACTTGCCTGTTGGTGCCCTGGTGCTGCAGCTGGTGGCTGAGGACCCTGATGAGGGCACCAATGGGCAGGTCTCTTACTACCTGGGCAACGAGTCACTTGGCATGTTCCAGGTTGAGCCACAGAGTGGGCGCATCAGAAGCGCCCAGGCGCTGGACCGGGAGCGCCACCCCAGTTACAGCTTCCTGGCCAAGGCTGTGGACTCAGCACCGTGGGAGCCCAAAAGCGCAGCCGTGCGTGTCACGGTCACAGTGCGAGATGTCAATGACCATGCCCCTGCCTTCCTGCACAGCCCACTCACTGTCAACTTGTCCCGCCACACACCGCTCAAACAGGTTGTGGCCACCATGAGGGCAGAGGACAGGGATGCAGGCGCCAACGCCTCCATCCTGTATCGCCTTGCCACCCCAAACTCTGCCTTTGCAATCAACTCCTACACAGGGGATATCCAGCTTCTGCAGCCCCTGGGCTCACTCAGCCAACGCCAGCGGACACTGTTCATCCTGGCCACAGACCTGGGGCAACCGGCACTCTCCTCTACTGGTGTGGTGGTGATCCATTTGCAGGAAGAGCCCTACCGGGGGCTGCGCTTTCCCCGGAGCACCAGTGATGTGGCCCTGCCGGAAAATGCTGCCCCAGGTATCGGCTAGGTGGAGTGACCAGCAAGTGCTGGGACAAAATGGGACAGGAGGGGAGGTGGGTGCTGGGCTGGCAAAGCTGTGGGAGGCTCAAACCAGGGAGCACTGCAGGGCCTTGGAAAGCACCATTATGCTTTGGGTAGACCCAAGGGACTGCGGGGTTTGAGTGGTGCCCAGGCTGTTCAGGGTGCTAATCCCTGTGGGTTTGCCTGAGGGTCTTCAGATCACTGTAGACGGTCACCGTGCCCAGTTGTTCCAGGAAGGTCTCCAGGGGTCACGGTGAGACCACAGAAAGGCCATGGACAGGCCCCACGAATCCTGGCTCCTGGGCCAAAGCTACCATTAGATCTTGCTTCCTCTGGCAGCAGCGTCCTCAGGCAGCGCTGCGTTCCAGCGGCGCAACACGTGCTGCCCGCTCACCGCCCTGCCCGATCACCGCCCTGCCTGGAGGCTCCGCTGCCCCTCACACTGTTCCGCTCTCTTCCAGGCACCACTGTGGCAAGCATCCAAGCCATGCACACGGGGGGCTCTTCTGGGCGCATCACCTACAGCATCGTCAGCGGCAACGAGAAGAATGCCTTCCTTATCCAGCCCAGCTCAGGTACAGCACCAAGGCCGCCTGGGGAAGCAGTGGGGGCCCCCTGTGCTCTGCCACAGGGCTCAGAGTCCCACCCAAGCCACAGGAACACCATCCACACCTCTATGCCAGTAAAGTAAATAGTGTTAGTATTGGACGCTAACCTGTCGTTGTCCAGAGGTTGTTAGCGCAGCACCATTTTGGTTCCTCCTAACTGGATCTTTCCCCAAAAACTCCTAGGCCAAGTTCAGGAGTTAGCAGAGGCCAGGACCACCACTAAGATGCAATCTGCAATCTGGATGCAACCCCTGCCTTAGATGACAAGTTCAGCCAAAGGATACATCCCAGTTCTGTTTAAATCTTTATCCATGACCTGGATGAGGGGATCGAGGGCACCCTCAGCCAGTTTGCAGATGACCCCGAGCTGGGTGGGAGTGTGGATCTGCTGGGGGGGAGGGGGGCTCTGCAGAGGGACCTGGCCAGGCTAGAGCCATGGGCCCAGCCCAATTGTGTGAGGTTCAACAAGGCCAAGGGCCAGGTCCTGCCCTGGGGTCACCAAAACCCCAGGCAGCGCTCCAGGCGTGGGGCAGAGGGGCTGGAAAGCTGCCCGGGGGAAAAGGCCCTGGGGGGGTTGGTGGAGAGGGGGCTGAATAGGAGCCAGCAGGGTGCCCGGGTGGCCAAGAGGGCCAGCGGCATCCTGGCTTGGATCAGGGCTGGGGTGGCCAGCAGGAGCAGGGCAGGGACCGTGCCCCTGTGCTGGGCACTGGGGGGGCCACCCCTCAAATGCTGGGGTCAGGGTTGGGCCCCTCCCTCCCCAAAGGACCTGGGGGGGCTGGAGCGTGTCCAGAGAAGGGCAGGGGAGCTGGGGAGGGGTCTGGAGCCCCAGGCTGCTGGGGAGCGGCTGGGGGGGTTCAGCCTGGAGTAGAGGAGGCTGAGGGGAGCCCTCATCGCTCCCTACAACTGCCTGAGAGGAGGGGGGAGCCGGGGGGGGTCGGGCTCTGCTCCCAGGGCAGGGGCGATGGGACGAGGGGCAACGGCCTCAAGTTGTGCCAGGGCAGGGTGAGGTTGGCCATGGGGAACAATTCCTTCCCCAAAGGGCTGTCAGGCACTGGAAGGGGCTGCCCAGGGAAGGGGTTGAGTCCCCAGCCCTGGGGGGATTTAACAGCCGGGCAGAGGTGGTGCTGAGGGCCAGGGTTTGGGGGTGGGATGGCAGGGGTAGGGGCACGGTTGGGCTGGGGGAGCTTAAAGGGCTTTTCCAACCCAAGCGATTCCGTGATTCTATGATTCTGTGTTGGGGCCACAGCGCCAGGCACCTGGACAGCCGCACTTTATTCTCTGGAGCTGCTGTGACTGCAGCGCAGCCGTGGATTCATGTCTGTCTCTGTACAGTCCCAATGGTGACAGTAAATGGGGAACCAGTGGGCATTCCACAGGAGCCCTCCCTCTGCACCAGACTGTTCCCTGAGCCAGTGCTGAACACATCAGTGATGCTTGTGGATGGCTGACAACCCAGACAGAGCGGTGAGGCAGGTTGCAGGGTGCTGGACAAGCTGGCATTGTTTGCACCGTGTGCTTCAAAGGGCAACCTTCGAAGGGCCACACATCCCTTGGCATCGGGGAAAGCCTGGCCGAGGGTAGGGTGGGGGGTGCCTTGCTGTGAGGTTGGTGCTTGTCCTGTAGTTTGGAAGAGACTGGGATATCACAGCCCCCAGTATCAAATAGGCTGGGGGATGAAGGCATTGAGAGCAGCCCTGCCGAGAGGGACTTGGGGGTACTGGTGGATGAAAAGCTGGCCATGAGCCGGCCATGGGCGCTGGCAGCCCAGAAGCCAACCCTGTCCTGGGCTGCATCCCCAGCAGCGTGGCCAGCGTTGAGAGGGGATTCTGCCCCTCTGCTTTGCTCTGGGGAGACCTCCCTTGGAGCCCTGCGTCCAGCTCGGGGGTCCCCAGCACAGGACAGACAGGGACCTGCTGGAGCGGGGCCAGAGGAGGCCACGGGAATGATCCGAGGGCTGGAGCCCCTCTGCTATGAGGCCAGGCTGGGAGAGTTGGGGGTGTTCAGCCTGGAGAAGAGAAGGCTGCGGGCACAGCTGATTGTGGCCATTCAGTGCTTGAAGGCGGGTTATAAGAAAGATGGGGACAGACATTTTAGCAGGGCCAGCTGTGACAGGACAAGGGGTGATGGTTTTAAACCGAAGCAGGGTAGGTTTAGACTGGATCTAAGGAAGAAATTCTTTCCAGTGAGGGTGGTGAAACCCTGGCAGGGGTTGCCCAGAGAGGGGGTGGAGGCCCCATCCCTGGGAACATTCCAGGCCAGGTTGGACGGGGCTGTGAGCAACCTGGTCTGGTTCAAGGTGTCCCTGCTCCCTGGAGGGGGGTTGGACTCAGTGACCTCTAGGAGTCCCAACGCAATTCTATGATTCTATGATATGAGAAAGTCAGCCCTCAGAGCCCAGACATCATGCCAGAGCTTCTTGTTAAAACCCCATTCTCTTATGCCTGCTAGATGCTTGGGTTTGGGACAGGATCCCAGGCTGACAGAGATCTTTCTGACACTGTGCTTGTGTCCTCTGCAGCCCATGGCTACTGTGCAGGTCCCTGTGAGCCACCCATGGTACAAGCTGTTGGCACCCTCATTAAGTACTGGCCACTGCAAGTCGCCCATGGGTATGGTGGGAAATGCTCAGCCATGCACAAGTGCCCACTGAAATCATGGTGCCCGTGGCAGCCCGCTGTCACCACGCATCCCCTCAGCTGCCGTATGGGCTCCTCAGCACCCTGGTGTCACTGCGAGCCACTGACTGCACTGTGCTGCTGCTGCAAGCCACAGCGTGGGCGCTGAGAGTGCTGTGGGGAGGCTAGCACAGCACACCATATCTCACGAAGGGTGTCCCAACCCCCCTTCGGGCATGGCCCCACAGAGTGCTGAGGCACCTGAGCTGCAGCTGCAGGCTTCCTGCATCCTGGGCATCCCAGAGGGCCTGATGCCACCCTGCATCAAAGCCATGTGCACAGCCTGACCGCAATTCCTCTGTCACCTGGTGCATGCAGCACCCAAGCAGAGTAACCCCCAGCCCCAAAATGAGCTCTGGAGTTGGCACTCTGCAGTTCCCGAAACCCAGAGTCAACGGGCAGCTGTGCTAAAACCCCAGCCAGGCTCACAGTCTGCGGGAGCTGCTGTGCCCAGGGCTCCCCTGCATGCTCTCAGTCCCGAGCACTGCTGCCCATGAAGGATCAGCCCTCGCACACTGCCATGCGAGCGCGCCTGTCTGAAGCGGCCGTTCAGGAGCGAGCATTTCACAGCGACAGAGCTGGGCCAAAGCTCTGTCTGTGAGGGAGGGGCTGGCAGGGTCGCACCCTGGCCAGTTCTGTCTGGTTCCTGAGCCATCACCCAGGTCTCTGAGCCAGCCGTCACTGTGCTCCTGCGCTACCCAGGTCTCTCAGCTGAAGCCTGTATGGCTTTCATTATAGCCTGGGGGTGAAAGCAACCCCAGGTGACTCCCAGGCTGCCCGTGGGGCTGCCAGAGCCATGCCTGGTCCCATCCAGTCCGGAGCCAGGCTGTGCAAGAGCAGCGACTGCTCAGACCTGCCCGGTGGTCAGCCCCTGAGCAAAGCTGGTGCAGTGCGGCACCACCGCAGCAGCGCCCAGCTGAAACCCTGTGCCCACAAGCTGTCTGGAACAGAGCTCACAGAGCTCTTCTCCTCCCCCTTGCTTTTCCACCCGGGTCTGCAGCCGGACCCTGCACACGGGGACTGTGCTCCCCAGCGTGGGAGGCTGAGGCCAGTCATGCGGAGAGGTCCGCACTTCCTGCTGTCCCGGGTGGGATAAGCAGGGCCCTGCTACGCCATGTGTGGCTGTGACACCCAGCTGCCCTGCTGTGCCGCAGCAAGGCCTGGTGGGGTCACAGAATCGCATCCCCTGCTGTGATCCCTGTCCCTTCATATCCCTTCATCTTGTTCCTGCTCGAGCCACTCGTGCCAATGGGTGTCAGAGCACCCCGGACGTGTCCTGGCTGCACCTCGGCTGCACCTCGGTTGCTGCGGCGATACCACTTCATCTCAATGCGGAAACATTTCCCTTGGGCAAAGAGCCCAGAATGCAGGATTTTTCCCTTAAAACATGTCCCTCCTTGAGTCCTGTTCGTCTGTCTGTGAAACGCTGCCCTGCTTTCTCCCAGGGCAAGGGGCTGCATGCTGCAGCCAGGTAGGGGGTGCTGGAGCAGCAGAGCAAAGGGGGGCTGGCAGAGTGCGGCTCTCCTGCCCTGTGCCAGCTGCCAGGCAGTGTTACAGCAGGCCCCCAGCCTTCAGCTCCGCTGTGACAATGAACCAGTGCATGGGCACCAGCCCATGACGGTTCTCAGCCATGCCCAAGCTCGTCCCCTCTCCAGGGAGGACCAGAGGTGATGCCCAGGGGAGCTGTGTTAGAGCCTTGCATTGGCAAGCATGCTAAAGTGCTGCTGCGGGTCAGACCAGAGCAGGGGAATGCTGCAGGAGCATCCACAGCCCCATACTGCGGCACCTCAGGCTCCGCTGCTTCTGTCCCAGGCAGGAACAACCCTTCAGAAAGTGGGCTGCTTCTGACTGCGCTCCTTGTGTCTCCTCTGGGCCAAGCTAGCCCTGGAGGCAGGGCCTGCCCTGGCAGCCCAATGGCGCCAGAGGGGCAAGGAGCACAGCCGGCTCCTGGCCCTCGGGCTGCAGGAGGTGAGGACAGAGCCATTCTCCAAACCAGGCCGCTCTGCTGGTGGCTGTAATCTGTGTTTGCCATCCCTGCATGTGTGGTTTCAGCTGTGTGCATTGGGAGTCCTGTTACCGCGCAGAGCTGGCAGCAGAGCTCATGTGTGGGAGCTGAGCTTGTCCAAGCCGCATAGCTGTGCTAGGTGCCTGGTGCTGCACCCCTCTTGCCTGGCCAGTTCGCCTGGTGGTTGCACGTAGATGCTGAAACAGGCTGCAGAGAGCGTGAGGCCCTGCAGGACTCCCCAAGACAGGGGTTCAGCCGCAGGAGCACGGTTCCTCCTCATTATGTTTGAACGCGTGCCTGTAGGAATGCTGCTAGTCATTTTAGTATATCTTTTGGGATGCCTCCACCTTTCTGGGTGGGACAGCAGCCCAGGTGCACAGCGGCTCAGGAGGCTAAGAATGGACATCTGTCCTCAGAACCCTAGCAGAACTGCTGGCAGCTCCTACAGTGCCGTTGTAAGGACTTGATCGAGACTGATAGCTGGAGTTGGGTGACTTTGGCCTGGAGCTTGGTGAGCTTGTGCAGCAGGATGGGGCCTGACATGGAGCAATTCTTTTTTAAGCTGCCGTACCCCAGATGGTGTCTCCAGAGTGGGAGGACTATTGCATGCTTTGATGTAAGGGGAAGCTGCCTGTCCTGGGTGAGGTGCAGGATTCGTCACCCAGGGCAGCTCACTGGGCTGTCAGTTTGGGGGGGTGCTCAGAAGAGCTCAGGGTGTTTGTTCTGTCTACTTGAGAATGGGTGGATGAGCAGAGGGCTGGACTGAGTGCAAGGGAACGAAGGAAAAGAGGAGGGATGGATGTGCTGGTGCACCACTCACCCCTCTTCACCCACCCCACCCTGCTGTTTCCCTGCTCCCAGGTGCCATCTCGGTTCAGGACTCCAGCAGCCTGGATTTCGAGGCCAGCCCCCGGCTGCGCCTTGTGGTCCAGGCAGAGACAGCAGCTTCCTTTGGCTTCATGGCCATAAACCTTAACCTGCAAGACGTGAATGACAACTTGCCACGCTTCCAGCTGCAGAACTACGTGGCGTTCATCTGGGAGTCACAGAGCTACGACTCACCAGTCATCCAGGTATCACTGCGGGCACAAGCACAGACACCTGGGCCCCTGGTCTGCCTCTCTGCTGGGATGAGGGGGTGGGGGGCTGTGCCATGGACCTGGGGCTGGCACCTATGGATAGCTCCAGCCTCGGAGAGCTGTGGTTTGCAGGGCTCCCCCACTGCACTGCTGAATCTCTCCTGTGGCTTTGCAGGTCCTGGCAGATGATCCGGATCAGGGGGCGAATGGGCAGGTGACTTACGCCATCAACCAGTCCCTGCCAATGGCAGGCTTGTACCACATCGATCCTCAGACTGGCACTATCACTACAGCTGCCATCCTAGACAGGGAGATCTGGTCCCAGACCCGGTGAGTGGAGACTTGTGCCGCAGAGATGGGGGGGGGCCGAGCGGTACAGCAGCATCCCCAAGGCTGCGGAGGATGCTCTGCTGCTCGGTGCCACCCAAAGCTGTCTCAGCCCTGCCTGTAAAATGTTTTTGCCAAGCAGCAGGAGCTTGGGCTTAGTGTTAACATGGGGAGCAAATGGTATCAAAGGCATGACAGATGGCCATGAGATGAGCCCATGCTCTGTTCAGCCTGGTCTCTGCAGATCTGAGAAGATTGTGAGGGGTGTGGTGGACACTTCAGTGGCTGCATCCATCCCCTTTCCCGCCTGCTTAGACCACATAGGCTCAGTCCCTTCCCACACCCATACATTGCACCCTTCTGCCCTGTTACACGCGCTCCAGGTGCTATGCGCTGCCCTGAACCCTCTTGCAAGTCCCCCTGCATTCAGCCCGGGTCCTCACCGGGTGCACGCACTCTACACATCGTCCAGCCACACATGTATGAGATATACAAACACGACACACAACAAATTTCAGTCTTCCCCTGCCCTTTTACACACGCATGGTTCAGATGCAAGGAACAACTTCTGCTGCCCCACTCCGGCAATGTTCTCTCCCCCATGTGCATGCTCCAAGGGCTGCATGTCTCTCTTCCTTCTTCCCAGGCACGGGGACACCTAGGGCATTTATTCCACTCACACGTCCATCACCATTCCACAATGAGACTCCGTGCATTCCCCAGCACCCAAATGTGCTCCAGGTGCCTGTCTCCCTGCACCCCACAACATGCTCTGCCTGCATCGTCTCCCACACACATTCCAGACACCTGCCCCTTGCTGTGGGTGCACCCACTACCTCCCCTTGCAAAAGCCTCCAGCCATGCGTGCGTCTTCTGTGCCATGTGCCCATGCCAGGGCTGTGCATGAATCCACTGCCCGCCACATGCTCCAGATACTTGTGCCCACATTCGCTGCCTGCTCGTGTGTTCTGGGTGCTGGACACAAACCCACTGCCCCCCAGACCTGCACCTCAGACATCCTGCCCCGGCGCACCATACTCTCAACGTACGCACATCCACTGCCCCACACGTGCACTCCAGATGCTCCGCACTTATCCATTGCCCCAGACACTCCAGATGCTGTTCACGGTTCCACTACCACATGTACACACTCCAACCCTGTGCACACATGCAGTACCCCCTGACATGCTCCAGATGCTGTGCACACATACGTTCCTACTTCACACACATGGCCACGTCTGTGAACCTTGTGCTTGCCCGCAGTTTGGTGGTAACGGCAGTGGACAGAGGGACGCCGCCTCTTGTGGGCTCTGCCACGCTGACCGTTGTGGTGATGGACATCAATGACAATAGCCCCACCATCCCATTCCCCTGGGAGGTGCGGGTCCCAGAGAGTAAGTGCAGCTCAGCCCTGTGCGGTAACGCGTCCCCAACAGCACGAGCTGAGGCGCGACGGACGCCTGTGGGTCAGGGAGAAGCCCCCGGAGGGGCCTGCCCATTCCCTTGCCAAGGGCTGGCTTGTGCTGGCCACGGGCTGAGTTCCCCTGAGCTCTTCAGCACTGCCCCATCTGTGGCGGCCTGGGGCCAGGGTCCCTGTGTCCTGGGGGAACCAACTGAATTCCCAGCTCGCCCCTGGCCCCTGCCTGCACTGCAGGCTCTCTGGCCGCACACACCTACCCTGCCTGCTCTCTGTCCTCGGCCTGTGCGCTCTGTGCCTGTGCCAGCCTTGACTGGCCCTGCCCAGCTCCCACTTCCTTCCCCTTCGCCCCCAGCATCCCCCCCTTGTCCCCAGTGTTCGGGCTCTGGACTGAACTGGTTTCCCACCGCATGAGCCAGGGCTTCTCCGCGGAGATGGGGCTGCCTGCTCATGCCTCGCCTCTCCACAGACACGCTGCTGGGCACCCAGATAGCCCAGCTGACTGGCAATGACGTGGACTCGGGCCCCACGCTCTCCTACACGCTTGTGCTGGATGGTGACGCCATGGGCACGTTCAGCGTGCTGCGGTATGGGGGACGCATTGCGCTGACAGGGCCGCTGGACTATGAACAGCGCAGCCACTACACCCTCACCCTGCGTGCCTCCGACACCCGCCACGAGACTGAGGCCAACCTCACTGTCGTCGTGGAGGACGTGAATGACAACGCACCGACTTTCAGCCAGGGCTTCTATCAGGTACCGTGCACTCAGACGTGCAAGGCGGCGTGGGCTGTCCTGTATGAGCCCCTGGGCTGCTCCTGCCTGGCTCACCAGGCCTGACGAGGCAGAAATCCCCCGAGAATGGGTCTGAGCACAGCCCAGCCCCTCTGTTCCTGGGCTCCCATCCACATCCTGACAACCTTCGTGCCATCACCGTTGCGTGGGCAGGAGGCTGAGACCAGGGATGTTACACTGGGATCAGCAACTGCAGGCCTGCACAGCTGCACGTGGACGGTGCCCGCTGGGATGGGTGGGAATGGTGGGAAGGCCAGAAGCGGTGGGAGATGGGTCACAGCCTGGACAAGTGTTTCTGGCAAGATCTGGCCTGGGGTCCCACAGGGAGATCGCCGGGACAATGTGCTCTGCGTCTGGAGCAGGGGTGCAAGAAGCTGGGAGGCCACAGAAATGCTTGAAGGCTGCGACAGCACAGAGCAGTGGGACGGTCCATTTGCACGTGCTGCTCCGCACGCCAAAAAGACAAGAGCTGCTTGGATTTGTGTAAAATACCTTTTGTGGAGAACATATCAGCTATTAAAGAGTTCTTCAGAGTAGCAAAGCAAAGCAGAGAAAAGGATCAGGAACTGGATTCTGAAGCCGGTTGGGAGTGAGTCACATTAACGGTGCAGGGCGCTGTGCACGTGGGACAGGCCCCCTCTGTGTGCCAGCCATGGCCCTGGCCAGCGATGAGCCGGGCCACCTTGGCAAACGCTGCACTGGCCAGCCCCAGACTTTCTCCCAGCTGTGCTGGCTGGCTCCAGGCAAGGGGGAACGGGCGCCCAAATGAGGGACCCGGTGCTGATCGGGGCTCCTTCCTCTTACAGGTGGCGTTGCCAGAGCACACTCCCGCAGGCAGCACCCTTCTCACTGTGAGTGCAACTGACCCAGACTCGGGGAGCAACGGGGATGTCACCTTCCGCCTGGCCGTGCCCAGCCCTGACATTGCCATCGACCCCAGCAACGGTGCGTGGGGCTGGCTGCTGTGTGATGCCCATCTCGTGGGTTGCTCCGACAGTGCCTGCGCGGGGAGGTGCCCCCATGCTGGCCCAGGCTTGGCCCCTCACCGGGTCGCTGTCTGGGGTGGCCAGTGAGGCAGACGTGGTGGGGTGGCCATCGAGCGCTCCCACCACAGCATCCCGGATGCCTGTTCCTCCAGCCAATAACCCTAACACCCTTCCCGGCTCCCTGTCAGCCCCCATGCTGACTCTGGCTTTGTGCCCTCACAGGGACCCTCTTCACCATCCGGCGTGTGGAATTCAACGCCAGCCAGCCCACCCTGGACCTGGTGGTGGAGGCCAGCGACCATGGCTCTCCCAGCCTCTCATCCTGGACCACAGTGCAGCTCCAGGTGCTGGATGTGAATGACCACAGCCCCAGCTTCCAGGTACCACGCTACAATGCCAGTGTCCCCGAGGACCTGCACCCAGGAACCACCGTGCTGATACTAGAGGCAGGTGACGCTGACCTCTCCCGGGAGAACTCTGGCTTTGACTACACCATCGTCAGTGGCAATGGTGGCAATGCCTTCCAGGTGGAGAGCCGGGTGGCCTGGGCAGGGGGGCATCTCCGCACGCAGGGTGCCTTGGTGCTCGTGGAGCCCTTAGACTTTGAGGCCATCCCAGTCTACAACCTCACTGTGGCAGCCTCAGACCGGGGCCTGCCGCAGCGCAGCACCACGGTGCCTGTGCTCATCACCGTGCGGGATGTCAACGACAACCCTCCTGTGTTCGCCCGAGCCGAGTACCGCACGGCAGTGAGTGAGAGCACGCCCCCCGGCACAGAACTGCTGCGCGTGGTGGCCCACGATGCTGACTCAGGACCCCGCGGCCATGTTCACTACACCATCAGCTCAGGTGACCAGCACAGGCTCTTCCAGCTTCATGAGAGCACGGGGGCCCTGTGCCTGGCACAGCCCCTGGATCGGGAGGCTCAGGCACTGCACGCACTTGTGGTGCAGGCCACAGACATGCCAGGCGGGCACTTTGCACTGGTACCTGTGGCCATCGAAGTGAAGGATGTCAACGACAACAAGCCGTACTTCCCGGTGGAGGTGCTGAGTGCCAGTATGCGGGAGAACCTGCCTCCCGGCACACTGGTCACCACACTGCGTGCTGTCGATGCAGACACTGGTGTCTTTGGGGAGCTGCGGTACACAGTGCTGGAGCAGCCAGTGGGGGAGCCTGGCATGGCAGAGGGCCGGGACGCCTTTGCTGTCAACAGCAGCTCTGGGGAGCTGCGCTCCCGACTTACCTTTGACTATGAACGAGCCAAAGCCTTCCAGCTCCTAGTCAGGGCCACTGATGCTGGCAACGCCTCTGCCACGGTGACTGTGCGGGTGCTGGTCACAGGGGAGGACGAGTATGATCCCATCTTCCTGAGCCCCTCCTTCAACTTTGAGGTCCCAGAGGGCGCCCGCAAAGGGCAGAGCATCGGGCGGGTGCTGGCAACAGATGAGGACGAGGGGGCTGATGGTGTTGTGCTCTACTCCCTGGCAAAGCCCTCACCATACTTTGCCATCAACCAAACCACAGGTAGCATCTACCTGCGTGTGGACAGCCAGCCCCAGGCCGGGGCCGGGCGTGCCAAGAGGGAGCCGCGGGAGATGAGCCTGGAGGTGCAGGCACGCAGCCCCCTGCCTGCCTCCCGCTCAGCCTCCGCGCAGGTCACCATTGATGTCACGCATACCTCCTTTGGCCTGGCTCCAGACCTCAACCTGCTGCTGGTGGCCGTGGCTGCCTCGCTGGGGGTTGTGGTGGTGCTGGCCGCCGTGGCCATTGTGCTGGCACTGGTCCGCTCTCGCCACCGCCGGGGCCGTGAGAAGCCGGAGGGGGAAGGGCCTCTGGGCCGCGTGCAGAGCGGCTCCTTGCAGAAGCTCAGCCGCGAGGAGCCGGCGCTTCCTGGGGGCGAGCACATCTACCACCAGGCCCTGCCGGGGTATGGGGGCGAGCCAGCAGGGCCCTACACGCGGGGCGGCTCGCTGGATCCCTCGCACTCCAGCGGCCGAGGCTCTGCCGAAGCCGCCGAGGATGATGAGATCCGGATGATCAACGAGTACCCGCGTGTGGCCAGCATCACAGCCTCCATGCAGGAGCACATCTCCGCCCGCGGCCCTGACTCCGGCATCCAGCAAGATGCCGACCAGCTCTCTGACATCTCCTGTGAGCCGGCCGCCCTGGAGAGCACCCAGTGGTTCAAGAGCAAGAAGGGCTCCGGGCTGCTGCTGCCAGGGCCGCCCCCGCAGCTGTACCGCGAGGATGGGGGAGGCAGCGCCTTCCTCGGCGTGCGCTGCGGCCTCAGTGTCTCCTCCCAGCCCCAGGACTATGCCTTTCCAGAGGACGGCAAGCCTTCCGTGGAGGGCTCGCTCACTGCCATCGTGGCCAGTGACGAGGAGCTCCGCGGCAGCTACAACTGGGATTACCTGCTGAACTGGTGCCCCCAGTTCCAGCCACTGGCCAGCGTCTTCACAGAGATTGCCCGCCTCAAGGATGAGAGCTCCCTGCGCAAGCCCTTCCCGACCAAGCCCAAGGCAGAGCCCAAGCCCCGCATTGACCCCCCACCCCTCATCACCTCAGTGGCCCACCCGGGCGCCAAGTCTGTGCCCCCCAAGCCGCCAGCGGGCAGGACCTTCCCGCACCCGTCCTCCCTGCGCCGCTCACCCATCAGCCACGAGGGCTCCATCTCATCCTCCGCCATGTCGCCCAGCTTCTCCCCCTCGCTGTCCCCCCTGGCCGCCCGCTCCCCCGTGGTCTCGCCCTTTGGCATCTCACAGGGCCCTTCTGCCTCCGCCATCAGTGCTGAGCACTCGCTGGAGCCCCCCGAGGAGGCCGAGCTCAGGATTTAGACCTGGGCCCGTGGACTCCTCCGCCCCACCCCGCAGCCGTGGGGTCAGGAGTGGGGCCAAGCCCAGGGCTGCTCTGCACGGGTGCTAATCCTGCTCTCCCAGCACCTTGCCTGGCCCAGGGCCCCCACGGGCTGTGGGTTCCTCTGTCCTGTGGGGCTGCTGGCTCCCGTCACTCCCTGTGGTCTGGCAGACTCAGTGCTGGTTTTGATGCCCTGTGGACTGCTGATCCTCGCGCCAGCACCCCAGGGTGATGGCTCCTTGTACTGCTCACGGTGCCTCAGATCAGCACCTGGCAGGATGGTGCTCCACGGTACTCTGTGCTCTGAGAGAGGCTGGGAGCCGGTGGGCGCTCCTGGCCCTGCTGGGCTGGGGTCCGGCAGACCCTACCCTTCCCCGGCCCCTTCCCCAAGCCACGCAGCAGCCTGGGTGCAGCAGGACACTGAGCCATCCCCGCCGGCCCCTTCCCTGCCGGAGCTCGCAGGACTGGGGAAGAACACTCCCAGGGCAGGGACGCACCGCTCAGGAGGCACAGCCGCAGCAGCCTGCCGGCCTGCCCGTGCTGCCTGCGGAGACGGGGATGGCTGAACCTGCTTCCTGACAGCGAGGGGGGACCCATCCCAGGCCAGGCTGGAGGTGGGGGAGAAGGCAGTGCCTGCTTCCTGCTTGCCTGCCCGCGGCTGGTGGGAGGAAAGGGGATTTTTGGGGTCTCCTGAGCCCTCCCGCCTCCCACCACTGCATGTGACCCTTTCAAGGGATCTCCTTCCCAGAGCTGCTGGAGAGCCCTGTTCCCTGCAGCCTGGGCTGGGAGGTGGGTGCCCTGCTCAGCATGGGACCCCCATTCCTGGAGAAGCTGCTCCTGGGCCCAGGTCCCTCTCCAGGCTGCAGGCTGGCAGCCACAGACACTGCCCCAGCGCCAGGCAGGCTGCATGGCAGGGCTAGCAGGAGCTGGCCCCCAGACGGCCTGGCCCCAGGAACGGCCGCTCAGCCACATGGGCAATGGCCTCCTGCTCCACCTGCCCCAAGCCTGGTGGCCAGCCTGCAGCCACAGGGGAGCAGGGGCAAGGGGGTGCCCCAAAAAGCCACATGGCCTGAAGCTGGCATGGTGGCTGCCAGCACGTTGTCTTACAGCCACAGGGTGGGACACTGGGCAGCTGCCCCCCCCCAGGGCCCTGCTGTGCCCCATGTGCACCAGGACAGCGTGGGCCACCGGGACACCCCCAAAACGTCAATAGGTGCCAGAACCCCCAGCCCTGAGCCCCAGCCGCCTGTGCAGGGGCCGCTCTGCACCACTCCTTTGTGCCATGTTGTGAGCAGGGGCTAGAGCCACACTTCAATGGGGCTGGTCCCCATCCTCACACCAGCACCACGCACGCAGCCAGCCTCACAGCTGGGGTCATGCTCACGCTGGGGTCAGCCCCCGGCCAGCGCTCACCCCACAGACCGAGGCTGCCCGCAGCGGAGCGGGCGCGCATCGCGTGGCCACTGCAGCCCTGGGTGCTCACAGTCATTGTGACCCACGTGCAGACATGGGTGCAGAGCGAGGGCATGCGGAGCACCGCGGCAGCTGCAAACATAGTCAGCTGGGCGTGAGCATGCTTGTGGTGCCAGGGAGGACACCCAGCCGTCCAAGGAGGGGGTCTGGGGGAATCTCCTTCCTATCACACTTTTCCTAGACCCACTCTGTAGCCTCAGCCCGAAGCATGTCAGCACCACGGCTGCAACCCCCAGCCCCAGATGTTTTATCACAGCAGCCAAAACCCATCACTTTTACCCACTCCCTCCCCATTTCCCACTAAGGACCATCTGGGACTGCAGCCCCATTTCTGTCATTGTCCTCTGTGCCACTGTGGGTGTCCCCATGCCGCCGGGACGGTGCTGCACCCTGATCCCCACGATGCACGCATGAGTGGGTCCCTGGTGCCAGCAGCCCTGGGAGCTGTCCTGGGCACAGGGCAGTGACAGAGGACGGGGATCTGTAGCAGTGACGGTGGCACCAGGGGGGCTGCAGGGCCATGCCTGCGCTGCCTGGGAAGCACAGAGGACCCAAGGCAGGTCTGGGAGGGGAGGATGGGTTCTGCTTTGCTCAGCCCAGGGACAGCCCATGGAGGCTCTTGGGACAGGCACCCCTCATTCCTTCTCTCCTGGCCAGGCTGTCCTGCTGATGGGCACCATGGGGACCATGCTGAGCGTGCCACGTGCTCCCCGAGCCCTGTGCAGGCCAGGGTGGCCAAGCAGCCTTGCTCCCCCCTGCGCATCTGGGACAGGGGGACATGGGGACATGGACAGGTCACCCCCCCACCCCCCCCCGCATGCCAGATAGAAGGGTCAGGCACACAGCAGCCCTGCTTTGGTCTGGGGGGATACAGCCACAGTCTGCTGAGCCCAGCCAGGAGCCGAGCCTCCAGTTATTTATTTTTACACATTGTACTACAATTCCTGTTTTCTACTTTGTTTGTACCTTTTGTATCGTGTCTCGCTGAGCTGCATGTATTGGGCGCTGCTCATCGGCCTGCACACTGGGCCGCTCCAGCACAGCCTGGACCCAAGTGCCAACTTCTCAAAGAAATGCCTTAATAAACCACACTTGTTTGTACGAAGCTGGACATCATCACTGCTGCTTGGGGCTCGCATTATGCTGGCACCATCAACCTGCCTCCTGGCCTTAGCCATAGCTCAGGCCACCACGTGAAGTGAGGGTATTTCCCTTCCCTGTTCTCCCATTTTTTGTCCCTCCCCAAACCACCTTGATCCCTCTCTTTCCTTACCTTTTAGTTCCTCTGCTAAACACCCCATAACAAGTCTTGCACAATCCTAAAATCCTCTGCGTTTTGCCTCTCATACCATGTCCCATACTCCTAGGCAGGGCCCCTTCATCCCTGGCATGACTGGGGGAGCAGCTCCCCTTCACTTCTGACGGGTGCTACCCTCCGACCACGGGGATGATCACGAGCCAGTGACAGCCTGGGCAGAGCTGGGAGGGGCGTCCCCTTCTCTGAGGGGGTTATTGGGGTTCCTCAGCCCGCCACCATTTCTCTATGCTACTTTATCACATAAGCCAACACCTTCCAGCTCCCTGACCAGTAGCAACAGCAATGCCAGTGCATTCCGGGCATGTGCCCTGCTCTGTGGCTGAATAAGGGGGTCATGTAGCAGGAGGGACCTTGACATTACTGTTCTCCCCTGGCTTTGCCTGACCTCGGGTAATCCTGACTGCCCAGAGGAGGAGGCACGCTTTCCTCCACCTGCAGAAATGGCAGACGAGCATCCCCAGGGCACGCAGACCTCCACCCAGGACACCTTGGCAGCTTCACTGGATGCTCAGGCTCTCCTGTCCCCTGCCCGCTGCAGTCCAGCTAAGTCAGACGAGCAGCAGATGCTTGTTAGAGTAATTAGCTCTGTCAGGGCAACCTAATCTTTGCTGGCCAGACAGATCCAGGAAATAATCTCCTGCAAATCTCATCCCACTTAAGGCCCTGCCCAAAGCTGTAACCAGCTGGAGAGCTGGGTAGGCTGCAGCGCTCTGGCAGTGCACGCTGCCCAGCACCCCAGGCCCCCCGCCAACATGGGGGTCCCTCCAGGCTGTGGCTGCTGGGCGGGTGCCACACGGGCCGGGGTGGCTGCCTGGGTCTGGGGCAGCAGGGAGCCAGGAATGGGAAGGTGGGCCACCCCATATATGGTGGGACAGGGTGAGGGCCAGGGCACGGGAATTGGCTGCACGTCCGGGCACAGGATGAGGAAGCAGCAAGGGCTGCATGGCTGGGAGCGCAATGCAGCATAGGAACAGCCAGATGTGGCCTGGGAGCCCGGACCGTGCTCTGCCCTGCAGCTGCTCAAGCAGGTGCCACCAGGGCCCCCACACCTCCCTGCACATCCCAAGTCTTTGTTTCCCCACAGGGTCCTGGGAAGGGGCAGCATCCAGGGCCACCTCCAGCTGGGCTGACCTGTGCTCTGGCACCACCCTTGCTTATGGGACAGGTGACTCCCAGCCCTGACAGCAGCCACCTCCGTGTGACTCAGAAGCCTTCCTGTGGCACAGCGGAAAGCTCTTCCCACCGAGGCTGGGGGACATGGCTTGGCTGGGTGTGAGGGGATGCTGGGCTTCTTCCCTCTAAACCTTCTCTGCTGCACTGGGCCCCGTGTCCCCCGCCCCCCAACCCCCAATGGCTGCCCTGCACCCACCATGCCCAGCCCTTTCTCCTGTGTTCCCTGGCTACCGTCTCCACCCCCCCACCCCCACTCCCCTGCTGGCCCCCTGGCCCCGCAGGGTGCAACTGCACAGCTTCGGGCAGGCAACGAGCTCCAGCTGCGGCAAACCACACAGCGCTGCATGCACGGAAACTCTACATGTGCTTCCAATTGCAGGGACCAGAAGTGCCCTAGGGCTTCGCACAGACACTCACGCTACAGGCAGCACCCACAGAGAGGTGCTGGCACCTAGCAAGGAACAGGGATGGAGCACTGGGTTCCTAGAAGAGACAAGAACGAGCCTCGTGGTGGCAGGGGAAGTACCTTGAGGCCAGAGAGGGGCTGGGGTGAGCCTGAGGAATGTGGGCTGAGGGCCCAGCACTGATGAGATGCTGAGCGGTGTTCTGTGAACAGGAAAGATGCTGGTTAAGGCCCACTGGGTCTCTTGGCCACCTCCCTTCACCCACAGGGAGCAGGGCCAAAGGTCTGCAGCAGGCACTGCCCGCCTGGGCATGGGGCATCCCCACCTCTCAGCTGCACGCAGGGCGCAGCTGGAAAAGCACTGCTGCACAGCAGGGATAAAGCAGGCAGGAGAACAGGACTGCTACAGCCCTGGCCCCTAGGAAGGGACTTCACCTACCCTGCAACAACCTAAGCATCAGCCCACTTCTCCAGTGATACCTTATGCTGCTACTGAGGCAAGAGCGATCCTCCGGGCCTCCCGCCCCCTCTGGGCAGCTACAGTGCGGCTCTGGCGTGGGAGATATGGCAGCCTGGGCCAGGCAGGTGGTTTTCCCATTATCTGTCTCTTCCTGGCTTGGACTCTGCTCTGTAGAAGCAGGAAAGCAACTGGGAACTACTGGAGCCATGGTGTGCAGCATGTCTGCACATGTGACCGGGGCTGGGAGGAGGGCTAGGCTAGCTGAGCCAAACTGGCCTGAGGCAGACGAGGTCACATCACCCTCTGCCTCACCAGCCACCTCCAAATCCACCCCAGTACTGCCCTTGGGCTTGCAGACAGGGGGACAAGTTCCATGGTGTCAGAGGCACCATTTCCAGAGCTCCCTTGCAAAAACTGCTTGAACCTTCCACAACCCCGAGATCTGCAAGTATCATAATACCAGTGTTGTGATCCTAATTAGGAGTGTGGGAATGAGTATCCAAAAGAACAAGCACAGGAAGCCGAGAGCCGCAGCTCAGCAGCCGCGGGAGCCAAGTGGCTGCCTGTGACAGTGCCAGCTGGACAGCAGGCCGCACTCATCACCAGGCAGAGCAGTGGGGACAGGACTCCTGCCGTACAGCCACCCACCACTTCTTAGCCTGCTCCCATGACCAAGCGAGGACGCACTCATAGTGCCCTGAGCCCCCCCCGCATCCCCGTCCCCCCATGCTCCTGACTGACCAGGACACCCAGTGCCGACAGCTTCCCCACGCCCCTGCATGCAGCCCCAGGGGGCTGCGGTGTGAAGGCCTGGCCCCCAGCCCGGGCTCTTCAGCCTGGTCGCACACGGGACCCCCGCCCCCCCAGCCCGGGCTCCTCGGCCCGGTCCCACACGGGACCCCCGCCCCCCCAGCCCGGGCTCCTCGGCCCGGTCCCACATGGGACCCTCGCCCCCCCAGCCCGGGAACGCCGCACGGGCCCTCGGCCCAGGGCAGCGGCCGCCGCTGCATCTCCTGTCCAGCTTCCGCCGGGCAGCCGCGCCCCGCTGCCCCGGTAACAGCTCCGCGCCTCTCTGGGAGCAGCCGGGAGAGGGACGGGGAAGACCGGGGCGGGGCGGGGCAGCGCGGACCCGACCGCGCCGGGAGGCAGCCGGTGTCGTGCCCGGGCAGCCTCGCCGGGCCTCAGGCACCCGGGTCCTCCCCGCCGGGCCCATGACAGGAGCCCGCCCCTGGCTAGGCTGGCCCCGGTGCTCCCGGCCGCGGCCGCCGCCACTGGCGGGTACAGGGCCCTGCCCGTCACGTGACCGCGGCTTCGGCCTCCTCACGTGACCGGGAATCATGCGCCCCTGCACGTGACCGGGCTCTGCGGCGGGAGGCGGCGGGATGGCGCGGGGGTAACGGGGACCGGGGGGCTCCCCGGCCCGGGGGTGACGGGGTCTTGGTGGGCTCAGGCGGGGCTCCCCGGCCCGGGAGTGAGGGGGGCTCAGGCGGGGCTCCCCGGCCCGGGGGTGACGGGGTCTTGGTGGGCTCAGGCGGGGCTCCCCAGCCCGGGAGTGAGGGGGGCTCAGGCGGCGCTCCCCGGCCCGGGGGTGACAGGGGCTCGGAGGGGGGGGGCAGACCTGGCAGCCCCTGGGTGTCCCCCAGTGTGGCCACTGGCCGCGCTCCCTGACCGCCCGTTGCAGGTGTCAGGGTGTCCCCGCCATGCTGGCGCTGTGTGCCGCCGCCTGGAGCTGCGCCGCGGGCCTGGCCCTGGAGCAGGACCAGCCGTTCCGGTAGGTGCGGGGGCGGTGGGACAGGGTGGGGCGGTGGTGCCCGCCTGCCGCTCACAGCCTGCCCGCAGCGTGCCCCCTGGCTGGAGCCATACCGGCCGCGTGAGCCCCAGCCACGAAGTGCAGCTGACCTTCGCCCTCCGGCAGCGAGGCACGGGGCGCCTTGCCCATCTCGTCGATGCCGTCTCAGACCCCCGCTCGCCACGATACGGTAATGGCTGCGCACCTGAGCCCTGCCAGGCCCATCAGGCCCTGCAGGCCGGATGCTCTGACCCTCTCTGTGCCTCGCAGGCCAGTACCTGTCCCTGGAGCAGGTGCGGGACCTCGTCCAGCCATCCCCAGCCACGCTCATGCGAGTGCTGAAGTGGCTGCAAGGCCATGGGGTTGAGAACTGCAGGAGCGTTATCACCCTCGATTTTCTGGAGTGCTGCATGCCAGCGAGGTGAGCCCTGGGTGGGGCTGGGCCCCGCTGTGGTGGCCGTGCTATTCCCACAGAGACAGGAGAAGCCAGACCCTGCCCCTGCCTGCTGCAACTTCCCCATCCCCGCGGCGCTGCAGGGCAGGCCAGCTGGTGGAGGCCGAGCCGCGTTTCTGCCTGGGCTGTGAGGGCTCCACAGCCAAGAGGTGGTTGCCTGTGTGCCCGGTCCTGGGGCCAGGGGGAGTCACAGCCGGTGATCTGGAGTACTGGAAACAAGGCGTGCGTATCTGTGGGGTGCTTGGACCAGCCCCGCACCTCCTCTTGCCTCTGTGGGGCTGCAGAGCCCCCGCTGGAGGACTGGGGATAGAGCTGCAGGGGACCCTGCAGCCTCAGAGCTCTGGTTCGGTTTGGTGATGGGAACTGGTCAGGTGTGGAAGGTGCTCTTTGCTGTGCGAGGTCAGCTGTGCTGATGGGAAGCAGAGCTCCCCACTGGCTCATCCCAGCAGCAAGCGGGATGGAAAGGGCACGGGAGGCAGGGCAGAGAACGAGCGTGCTGCCAGACCCGCGCACTGGCTGCCGTTCCGTGGCACGAGTCCTCGCGTGGTGTCTGTCCCTGTGTTGCAGCATGGCCGAGCGTCTCCTGCCAGGGGCTGAGTTCCACCGGTACGTGAAGGGCCAGCGCAGCATTGTGCGCTCCCCGCTCCCCTACGCTGTCCCCGAGGAGCTGGCTGAGCATGTTGACTTTGGTACGTCCTACGTGGGGGAGCTCTTGCTGCCTGGGGTGCGGGCGGGAAGTTAAGCACTGAGCAGCCAGGACCGGCTGTCTTGGTGTCACAGAGGACGGTGTGGCAGGCTCTCCAGCCACGGTCCGGGCTGCCCCTAGGCCCCCCTGAGGGACATTGTGTATAGGATGTAGAGGCCCCATCCCTGGAAACGTTCAAGGTCAGGCTGGACGGGGCTCTGAGCAACCTGATCCGGTTGAAAATGTCCTTGCTTGTTGCAGGGGGGGTTGGGCTAGATAACCTCTAAAGGTCTCTTCCAACCCAAACCATGTGGACAGGCAGCATCCAAAGTGTTTCTTACTGGTGCTGTCGGGCCTGGATGCTCGGTGCAGAGTTCAGGCGCTGTCTGTCTCTGGGGGCGAGCAGCTGCTTCTGAGGTGGAAAAGCTCCCTCCTGTGAGTGCCTTTTGGGTGGGCTCCCACGGCTGCTCCCCAAGGAGAGCAGAGGGGTGCCAAGCTGCAGTAGTGGCCTGGCAGTGGGGAGCCTGCGCTGCGCAGCCTGGGAACGTCTGCAAGGATGGGCGAGGGAGCCGAGGGGGTGCTTCCCCCCTCCTGTGCCGTGTCTGGGGCAGGCACTGCCCTCCTGAGCCCTGCTGCCAGCCACTCCTCTGGGGCGTGCAGCCTGAGCAAGGATGGTGAAGGGGGAACCGTAACACCGCCCTCACGGAGCTGGGACCCTAACGGCTGCGGCTTTTCCTGCTCGCTTACACACCAGTGGGTGGTCTGCACCGCTTTCCTGCGGAGAGGAAGGTGGTCAGCAGAGCCTGGGCCAAGAAGGAACCGGAATCGAGGCAGCACTATGGAGGGAGAGCGGCTTTCCACCTGGGCGTGACGCCCTCCATCATTCGTAAGAGATACAACATGACAGGAGGAGACATCGGGCAGCTGCCGAACAACAGCCAGGCCTGCGCCCAGGTAACTGGTGGAGCCAGTCCTGGCCGGAGGCCCCTAGGCTGTGGGAATTCCACACGTTGCTGCTGCTCTGGTGGTCCCAGGCTGGTGGGAACACCCGGTGGGCTGGCATTTCACAGGCCCATGCTGGGCCAGCTTTGTAAGTCAGGAGAAAAAACTTAGCTTGTTTTTTTCAAGAAAAAATGAGAAAAAACTTGTCCGCTCCTTGTCCCCCCAGTTCTTGGAGCAGTATTTCCACCAGGCTGACCTGGCTGAGTTCATGCAGCTCTTTGGCAGCAGCTTTGGCCACCGCTCTCAGGTTGACCAAGTGGTTGGGCACCAGGGCAAGGGCAAGGCTGGGCTGGAGGCCAGTCTGGACGTGGAATACATCATGAGCACAGGCGCCAACATCTCCACGTGGGTCTTCAGCAATGCAGGTACTGACCCCCCTCCAGAGCCGCCCTGTGGCTGCCTCCATGCGTCCCCATCGCTGTCGCACTGACACGCCTGCCTGCTACTGAGGGAGACGTGCTCCACATGAAAAACGGCTGCACTGAGTGCGCCTGGCATCTGTCAAAGGGGGGTGCCTGCAGGGGCATGCGGGAAGGGCACGCTGGCTGCGGTACATCCCCGGAATGCTTTACCAGCTACTATGAGCACCTACCTTGTGGGCTTCCGAAGCCGGAGCTGGTGCTGGTTTCTAGCAGCTCCTGGGGAAACCGTGTTCCATTGGTCTGTGTAATTGCTTTTGAGCCCGTGTGACCTTTCTGCACCCAGAGTATCCTGGAGCAGGGACTTCCATGCCTTGGTGATGCAGTGTGGAGCAGTCACTCTGCTCTGCTGCCTTTCCGCGACGGGAGAGCGCAGCAACTGTGCCTTTCTGCCTCTTCCCTGCTGCTTGGGGGTTGAAGCCGATCTCTCGCCCGCCAGTAGAGTAAGGCAGTCTGGGGAAACAGGATTGCAAACGACCTGCACAAACGTGGCTACGCTGCTGTAAGACAAAGCGAGAGCTGTCCCAGATCAGAGACTGGCTGGACAGGGGACGGAGCGCCCTTAGCCCTGCCAGCTCTGTCCTCCCAATGGTGAGGGCAGGCACAGCTCCGCGTTCACGGCCCCCTGCTCCGTGCAGTTAGTGACCGGGGAAGGGTGTGGAGGCAGGCAGTGGTGTGAGCAGCTGAGGGCGAGAAGGGGCGGCTGGGGCTCCGCTCTCACCACCTCACGGAGAGGGACGAGGGGCAGGAAGGGATCTTGGTAGAGGGAGGCCGAATGTACATCAAACTGTTCTGGGACCCGCTGTTACGGGGAGAGGGGCTTGGCTGCGCAGCTGCCTGGACGCCAGGGGTGGCTGCAGCCCCGTGACATGCTCAGAGGAGTGGGTGAGTGTAGACCCCCTGCTCTGGGGTTCGGGGCGACCCTCTCACCAGAGCCACTGGCAGAGCGGGAGCCTGGTGCCATCCCCCGTGACGATCCCCAGGATGAGCTGTGCTGCCAGCAGGAGCTCACAGCAGAGCTCCAGACCAGCCATGCCGTGGCTCTGCTCTGTAGGCAGGGCGGGAGCTGGGGGACCTTCAGCTCCTGGTGCTAGCGGTGCTGTTGAGGCTTCGTGCCCGCCCTGTGCTGTCCCCCGCTTCCCCTCAAGTCCGGTGTCCCAGGGGGAGCTGAACCTGCCCCGCTCTGGCTCTGCAGGGAGGCACGAGAGCCAGGAGCCCTTCCTGGCCTGGCTGCTGCTGCTCAGCAACATGTCATCGCTGCCTTGGGTGCACTCCGTCAGCTATGGGGACGATGAGGACAGCCTGTCGCTAGCCTACCTGGAGCGCGTGAACGTGGAGTTCATGAAGGCAGCTGCCCGGGGCTTGACCATCCTGTTTGCCTCAGGTGGGTGCTGTTGCTGGCACAGTGGGGAGCCTCCATGGTGAACACCGAATGGGGACGCTCAGCCTCTGCCAGGGTGCTCTCCGCAGCCAGGATCCCAGCTGGGAGTCCCAGCCTGGGAGATGGTGAGAGCCCTTCTCCTGGGTTGCTCTTGGGAGCATTGGGTGGACGAGGGGCAGCTCGGATGCTGTCGGATTGCCCCGTCCGTCTCTGTCGGCAGGTGACGATGGCGCTGGGTGCAGAAGGGTGCCCGGGGGGAACCACACTTTCCGGCCCAGCTTTCCAGCCTCAAGGTAGATGCGGGGAGGTGAACCCGGGCCCTGCAGAGATGGGCGGCTCTGCACAGAGCTGGCTGCTGCAGCTCTCCCATAGCTGGGGCCACCTGAAAGCTGTGGCTGGCGCTGCAGGCCCCGGCCTGTGGCCGGCCATTGCCTCGAGCTGGTTTTGAGCCCCCTGGGGGACTCCTGAGGGTCAGCCCCACCAGCGTGCCTGGGGACGCTCGCGGACCTCAGCGCTGGGGGGGACCTGTGCAGCTCCGTGGGAGGTGGCTGCCATCTGGGGTGCCACTGAGGCCCCAGACAGTTGCGTGCCCACCGCAGTGTCTGCCTGTCCCCCCAGTCCCTACGTCACCACCGTGGGTGGAACGTCCTTCAAGAACCCCTTTCTGGTGACGGCAGAGGTGACGGACTACATTAGCGGAGGGGGCTTCAGCAATGTCTTCCCCATGCCTGATTACCAGGTGAGGAGGCACCTGCTCTGCCCACCCCAGGGGCTGGGGCGAGGGGGCTCTGTGGCGCATGGTGGGGGGTGGCGATGGACGGTGGTCGGCAGGAGCGGCTGCGGGAAGAAGGGCAGGGGTGAGTGCAGGCAGGGTCCCGCTGCCAGGCGCCCCGCTCTTTCTGCCCCCCCCCAGGCTGCTGCAGTCGGGCGTTTCTTGCGCTCGGCCTCGAAGCTGCCTCCCAGCTCCTACTACAACAGCAGCGGCCGTGCCTACCCCGACCTGGCCGCCCTCTCCGACAACTACTGGGTGGTGACGAACCGCATCCCGCTGCCCTGGGTGTCGGGGACCTCGGTAAGGAGGGCGGCCCCCCCGTGCCGGTGCTCGGTGGCGGAGCAGCGGGGTGCGAGGCGCTCGTGTCTCCGGCAGGCGTCCACGCCCGTGGTGGGGGGCATGGTGGCGCTCATCAACGACCGGCGCCTGCAGCGGGGGCTCTCGCCCCTCGGCTTCCTCAACCCCGTCCTCTACCGGCTGCAGGAGCAGGGGCACGGTGCTGCGCTCTACGACGTGAGCTGGGCCGGGGGGCGGGGGGTCCCGGCAGCAGCTGCGCTGGTGCTGCCGGGGGGGGGCTGGAGGAGGCCGGGTCTCTTCCCGAGGCTGCGCTGGGGGCCGGGCGGGGGCGGGGAGGGACGCTGCCTTCCGCGGGGCGGAGGGGGGGGGCAGTCCCGGCGGGGTCTGCACCACCTCCCCGCCGGCTGCATGGGGCGGGGGTCCTCTTGGGCTGCTGGGGGAGTCCCTGTGCTGCGCGGGGGCGTGGGTCCCGGGGTGGAGCCGCTGCTGCCTGGGGAAAGGGCGGCCCTTGCCCCGGGGGGTATCCCGCGGGGTTCCCCGCCCTCCCGCGGGCCGCGTCCCTGGGCGTTCCTGCTCCCCCACGGGGCTTTGGGGGTGTCCCCCGAGTCCTGCCGGGGGCTGCGGGCGGGGGCGGTCTGCTCCCCGCTGAGGGCTGTCCCCGCAGGTCACGCAGGGCTGCCACCTCTCCTGCCTGGACGGCACCGTGCAGGGACAGGGCTTCTGCGCCGGCCCCGCCTGGGACCCGGTCACCGGCTGGGGCACCCCCGACTTCCCGCGGCTGCTGCGGGCGCTGCTGGCGCCCTGACCCGGGCGGGGTGGGGGGCGGGGCCGCCGCGCGCTCGCCGCTGCCCGGGCGGCGCCGGCGCCAATAAAGCTGCGGGGCCCCGCCCCTCCCGTCTCTGTCTGTGCCGCGCGGCGCCGCCGGGGGGCGCGCGGGGCGGGGCGGGGCGCGGTGCCGCGGGGGGGTTGGGGGGGCGCGGGGCGGGGCGCGGCGGGGCCAATAGGGAGCCAATGGGGAGCTGCGCGGTGCGCAGGCGCGGGGCAGGCGGCGCCCGGTGTCGCGCGGCGGCGGGCGATGAGCGGCAGCGCCGAGGCCGACCCCGCGCCCGCGGCCCCGGCCGCCCCGGCGCCGCCCGCCCCCGCGCCCGCCCCCGCCGCCGACAACAAGCCCAGCCCAGCCGCCGGCGGCAGCGGCGTTCCCGGGGCGCCCCCGGGCGCGGTGGGCGGCGCGGCGCGGGGAGCCGAGGGCGGCGCGGCTGGCGGGAGGGGGCCCGGTGAGCGCGGCGGGGGGGGGGGGAGCGGCGGGCCGGGGCACGGGACGCTCGGAGCCGGGGGCGGGGTGGCGGGCGCCGTGGGGGTCGGGTGCGCCGGAGGGGCGCGGTCCGGAGTGGGGGTGCCGGGGGACAGGGCCCACGCACGGGAGGCTCCCGCGGGGTGCGCGGCCCGTGAGCGCGCTCCGATCTCGGGCACCGAGCCAGCCCGTCCGCATGGCCCGGGGGTGCCGGGGGGTGCCGGCGGGCGGGGGGCCGAGCCCGGGGGCAGCTGCCCACTGAGTGCCCTGTCCCCACAGCGCCCATCTCGGCAGCGGTGGCCGCGGCTCCCCCTGAAGGGGCTATGTCCAATGGGGTCTACGTGCCACCCAGCGCGGCCAACGGGGACGTGAAGCCGGTGGTCTCCACAACGCCACTGGTGGACTTCCTCATGCAGCTGGAGGATTACACGCCTACGGTACGCGGGGGGCGGCTGCGTGCGGGTGACGGGCTGCCGTGGGGGAGCAGGGCCCTCACCCTCTCTCTTGTACAGATCCCAGATGCTGTCACAGGCTATTACCTCAACAGGGCAGGATTCGAGGCCTCTGATCCACGCATGTAAGTGGCAGGCAGCTGCGCATGGCCTCGAGGACCCCATTTGGGGTCTAAGAGCTGGGGGCCCCATCAGAAACCCCTTGGTCCCAGTGGTGCTCTGTGCTGTCTGTCTGAAATCATCCCTTCTCTTCCCCTGCTGGGTAGCATTCGTCTGATCTCCTTGGCTGCGCAGAAGTTTATCTCTGACATTGCCAATGATGCGCTGCAGCACTGCAAGATGAAGGGGACAGCCTCGGGCAGCTCCCGCAATAAGAGCAAGGTGAGAGAAGGCCAGAACGGCTGCTCGGGCGAGGGGAAATGTCCTCTCCGGGGGCTGTAGCCAGCTAAACTTGCTGCCGTTGAATGCGGGGACACGGGGCATAGAAAGGCTTAAACTGGAAGGGTGAATGCGCTTACTGGTAAGCTAGGGATCTGCTTGGAGGGCAAATGAGGTGGGCAGTGGAATTTGTGGAGTCTGCTTTGATGGCTTCACAGGACTGCGTGAGCGTGGCTGCATCTCTTCAGCCTGAGGGCCACCCAGTGCTGCACACTCCCTCTGACAGTGGCCAAAACTCAGATGCTGAGGGAAAAACATAAGTGGGGAGGGAGCGTGTAGCTGTAGCTTCTGGGAACTGTCCCAGTCGTCATCTGTTTGTGGTTTGGAGGCCTCACAAAGGCAATGCGATTTATCATTGTGGGGCTGAGTGATGCTCAATGTCCCTCTGTCCGCTGAGCTGCTGAGGGCACAGAGCAAACAAGACATGCAGTGCTTAGAGCTGGGTCATGTCCCCAACGCCGGTCTGCAGTTGCTGGGCGCTACACACGTGCAGGTCACCACAGCTCATCGGGGAAAGTCCTGAATGCACAAGGTCTTGAGGAATGCCTGGCAGCTTAAGGTGCCCTTGCTGTGACTGACGCTGCGCCTTGTCCCTTCAGGATAAGAAGTACACGCTGACCATGGAAGACCTGACACCAGCACTTGCAGAATATGGCATCAATGTGAAAAAGCCGCACTACTTCACATAAAGACTGAGGGCTGGTCACCGGGAACTTTTTCAGGGTCGCTTCTGTGCCATTAAACAGCTGGGTGGTTTTTTGTGGAAAGGCCTCTTGTCTCCTGCCCATGTGCTAACGCCCTGCCTACCAGTAAACCAGCACGCAAGCTGGCCTGCTGGGGCCTC
This sequence comes from Nycticorax nycticorax, assembly GCA_023375905.1. Classification (NCBI taxonomy): domain Eukaryota; kingdom Metazoa; phylum Chordata; class Aves; order Pelecaniformes; family Ardeidae; genus Nycticorax; species Nycticorax nycticorax. Next base: position 143,586 of record JAKFQP010000564.1, read on the forward strand.
CCTTTGCGCTCTGCTGACAGGCATTGACCCTGCGCCTTTGAAAGGCCAGCGCAGAGCAGGGGGTGTAGGGCTGACCACCAGTGGGTGACAGTCGCGCCTTCTGCTGTTCCTGGGAGGGCTTAGCCCTACCCCAGGAAGCTGAAGGGAAGGGGGCGTAGCAGGAACAGAACTGCCCAGCCCTCCTCTTCCTTTCTGCCTCCCAAGCGTACCCGTCGTCTCTGGAGGAACACCAGGGCCCCCGCAGCCAGCGCTGCAGCCAGCCCGGGCCCCGCTCCCCAGAGAGCGTGCCTGCTTCCCTCACACCAGTCACCAGAGGAGGGCTGGTACAGGCACAGACCCAGCGCCGAGGGCTCTGCGCACTGTTGGGCAGCCCCATGTCAGCCTTTCCCCTTTCCATGGACAACAGCTCCCCATGCACATACACACCGCTCCACCAGCAGCCAGTTTTCATAACAAACCTTTATTTCAGATGCTGGCGGCTTTTCCACGTGGCCTGGATGGAAACGATAAAGAGTGAAGCGCGAAGCTGGGGTGGTGCTGGGCACGGCAGGCAAGCTTCGCCCCCCTGTCCTTAGCAGGAAAGAGCACCAGGACCGGGCCTTGCCTGATGTGAGACGTGAAGTGGGTGAGCTGCTCTGGGCCTGGGGATGAGGAGGGCAGGGGGGGCTCTGCAGCCCCCTCCCAGCCTCACAGGTAGCAGAGCCCATGCTCAGTGTCGTGGGCCAGGCCTTCTGCTCAGTCTCTGCCTGTAGCTGCCAGGGAGGATGGAGGTGCTGCCATAGGTTTGGTGCTGCAGTGTCTGAGGCCCACAGAACAGCTCCAGAGAGGCAGCGTTGTCTGTACCGTGTGTCCGCGGCAGGCTCAGGGTAAGGGGGCATTCCCTGCTCCCCCTTGGCTCCGGGGCTAGAGAAGGCACTTGGGGGTGGCGGGGAGGGAAGCATGGCAGCGTCAGCTGGCTGGGAAGCAGCCCCCGCTTTACTTCTCCTGCATCTTCTCCAGGATGGGCACGATCATGTCAAACTTGGGGCGCTTGGCTGGGTCCTCGTTCATGCAGATCTTCATCAGCTTGCAGATGTGTGGGGATATGCCAGGTGGGATGGTTGGACGCAGCCCCTCCAGTGCCACCTGGGAGCATGGGAGAGCACGGCAGGATCAGAAATCTGGACCCAGCCCCTTGACCGGCAGAGCCCCTACCTCCTCCGTTGGGCGCTCCTTGGGTGGCCTTGCCCCTGCTCCCTGCTGGCTGCTTAGGCCCCGTTACATCCTGGCTGATCTGGCCTGGACCAGGGGATTCCGCCCAGCCCACTCCTCACCTTCATGCCAATCTCCATGTTGGACAGGTCTGCAAACGGCACCTCACGGGTCACCAGCTCCCACAGCAGCACGGCAAAGCTCCACATGTCGGCCGAGCGCCTGTTGATTTCCTCTGGCTTCTTCTGCAAGGCTGCAGGGAAGCCAGCATGGGGGGGGCTGAAAGAGGCCAAGGGCAAGGAAGGGGCCCAGCGGCTGGAGGGGCCTGGCTACCAGGCACTCACCTTCTGGTGCCACCCAGGCTGGCGCGTACATCCTCCCTGGGCACTGGAAGGAGAACTTCACATCAGCCATGCTGATCCGTGCTGTCTTGTCCTCGTCGATCTGGGGAGAGGGGGCTGGTCAGAGGGGAGCCCGCCCGGCCCCAGCCTGCAGGAGGAGGGGCTGGGCCACACGAGGGTGACACTCACCATGATGCTGCGGCTGTTGAGGTGGTGGCGTGGAATGAGGGGCTCCAAGGTGTGCAGGAAGGCCATGCCCCGTGCAATGTCGAAGGCGAATTTCACTGCCTGCATCTGGTCCACCACAAAGTCTGCAGGGAGGGAGGTGGCACAAGGGTGAGAGAGGGCAGTTGCCACCCCCCTTGCAGTGCACAGGGGACAGAGGCAGTGCTGGCAGCCACACCACACACGGGGCGTGGGGCAGGCGTGTGGGCTGGAGACCAAGCTCGCTTGGGTCCACGCTGGTGTTGCAGCTGGAGGGGCCCCCTGTCACCTCCCAAGCACCCCGAGAAGCAGCTCCCTGAGGATGGGGGCACTAGGATCTGCCCCCGGCTCTGTCACCCCCATCAGCACTCACTTGTCCCCTCATGTAAGACGTTGTAGAGGGAGCCAAAGAGCATCCAGTGGCTGATGACCACGGGGTGGGGCGCTGGGGGGGACTGGCAGGCGCCCAGCACCGGTAGCACATTGGGGTGAGAAAAGATCCTGCAAGAGAAGTGACAGGCCTGAGAACGGTGGGTGCTGCCTGTGCCCCCCCATTGCCTCCCTGCCCAATGCACAGCTGCTAGCGTGCCGTCCTCCCAGGGTCACCTTGCAGCCTTGGGGCACCACTCGGGAGCGCTGCCACCCAGCCCTGCGGACCTGCTTGGCTCCTGCCTGTCGCATACTCCCCTGGAGAGAACGCCTGCTCTCCAGAGCCACGGCTGCCTGGGGGAAGGATGCTGGCACTCACCGCAGCTTTGGGTATTCCTCATTGAAGTCTCGGCTCTTCCGAGTTGTCCAGTCCCGGATTTTCAGTATTTTGATGACAATGTCGTTGCCTTGCCAGCGCCCTTTCCACAACTGCAGGGAGAGAGGTGGAGACAGTCACTGTGAGAGCACAGGCGATCCCCATGCACCTCCCAGCCCCCTGCACAGGGCTGCAGGGCCCATGGATCCCATGGGACCAACAGGTCCACAGCAACATGAGTGACTACGACGTGAGAGTGAACCCTGGCCTTTCAGCCCCGGGCAGGCGCCCTCTCTCTGCATGGACTGGCCCCACGCTTGGATGTGGAAACCCACCAACAAGTAGTCGTGCCCCAGTTCTGCGCTCCGCAGCCAGCTGGGGGCTGGGGGGGGGGAAAGCAGTGGTCTGCGTGGAAGCAGCCACCCCGTCCCAGGGGCGACAGGCCCATGTACCTCTCCTGACTGGTTCTCATTGAGTTTTTGGCTCAAGCTCAGCTGTTTGAAGTCTATTCCAGCGAGTTTGTTGAGCGTCCCGTTTCCTGTAAGGAAAGGAGGAGATGCAGCCTGTGGCCAGTACCAGCAGGACGCCTCGCTCTCATGGCTACCACGGGAAGGTGGCTACCTTCAGCGAGGGGACTTCCATCTCCAAAACAAGCCCCTTGCAGTGCAGACTGCTGCCCCCTCCCCAGAAGCCTGCCCTGCCGTGCAGGAGAGCTGTGCTCTCCCCCATGACAGTATCCCCACCAGGGAAGGCTCTGTCCTTACTGGGACGCGTGCGGGTCGTGCCCTTCCAGAAGGTGTCCTTGTAGGGGATCTTGGTGAGGCTCTGGCCCAGCTTCTCGGCACGCTCTGGAGGGACAAGGAGTTTGGCAGCACAAGCAGGAGCTCGCTGGTGCTGCAGAGGCTGCAGCTGGAGCCAGAGGCAGGCTGTGGGGTCAGGGTGGGAACCTCCTACCTTTCAAGACCTCCCGCAGTGGTGTCTTGGCTTTGTCGATGGGCGTCTCACCGTATTTGTTAGCAATGCTGACCAAGGCCCCATTGCCCACCAGGTCCTGAGGGAGGAGAAAGCAAGCATCTACACAGTTTGGTGTCCTCAGCCTCTTCGTAGAGACCCAGCCTCCTGCCTTGTCCCTCCTCGCCCCCCTCCACCACCCCGCTCGCCCTGGGCTCCCGCCTGTGTCCCGGTGCTTCCACTCACCTCTGCCACCTGGTCTTGTCCCCAGAAGCAGGCGTAGTGCAGAGGCGTGTTCCCGTGCTCGTTCACGGCATTGATGTCTGCTTTGAACTGGATGAGCTGGGGGCAGGAGGACAAGCCCCGTCAATCTCAAGCAGGTCCCTTCCCCCAGCGCCTCGCCCTGGGAGAGGGCAGGAGCACCATGCCTGCTGCCTTGGTGATGGCGAGGTCTGCTGTTGGGAAGGGGCTGAGCCTGGATGCAGGGCTTTTGTGGGGAGGTGCTCAGGGGCACCGAGGTGGGGATGCAGCGAGCTTGTGGCGAGGAAGCTGACAGGAGGCTGGGGAGCGAGCCCTGGGCGGACAGGGCGAGGGCTGCCAGGGTCCTGCTCAGTCTGCCACAGGGCGGGTGCCCAGAGGGTGGGGGGGAAGGGGTGTCGTGCTGGCTGCGGGAGGCAGGTACCTTCTGCACGATGTCGCGGTGGCCATGGCTGGCAGCCAGGTGCAGTGGGGTGTCGTCACCGCGGTTCATGACGTTGATGCGTGCTCCACGCATGATAAGCATGTCAACCACGTTGGAGCGGCCCTCACGGCAGGCCCAGTGCAAGGGGCTGAAGCCATGGTCATCCCTGTGGGGACAGCAGGGACAGCTCTGCTGAGCGGCTGCAGCCTGCCCGCCGCGCCCTCTCCCGATCCGGGCAGGGAGAGCCTGGCTGAGCACGGTGACAGCACTGCAGACAGGCAGGTATCGCCATGCGTGCCCGCACGCGGGCCACGGAGGTGAAGGGGACAGGCTGAGCGGCTCTCCTGCTCTCTCCCATCCCCATGAGGGCCCCGGAGGCCCCGGCCAAATCCCATCATCTTCAGGGCTGAATCACAGAGAGGCTGGCAAGAGCCGGATCCCCTCCCCCGTCCCCCTCGGTGCCTGGCCAAGTAAGGGAGGAGGAGGCCAGCCAGGCCTTAAAAGGAGATGAGGGTCTGGCAGGCAGGGGCCACTGCGTCCCCGGCTCCCCTCCCGCTCCCCACACAGCAGACCCCATCTGCCCCCCGCACCCACCTGGCAGGCAGGCTGGCCAGACAGACAGCAGCCCCGCAGGCAGGGGATACCCAGGGCACGGGCAGCCGGGACCAAAATACCCCAGCGAGTACCAAGACGCAGGCACAACCTATGGGGCTGGGACCCCCGGGAGGGACCGAAAGACACGGCCGAAGGAGGGCCCCTTGCCCAGAGCGAGTTCAGCAAAGGTGCTGCCATGGCCTGGCAAGGGATCTCTGATGTGCAGGCAGCAGGCGCTGCCTGTCCCCACGCAATGGAGACGTCTGCTGCAGCATATTGGACCACGTGATCCCATGGGAGCTCCTGGAGCAGGGGACGTGCTCTGAGGAGGAGAGATCCGGGGCAGGGCATGCAGGGGCAGGGCGCAGGTCATCCCCATGCAGCTCCTGGCCCCGGGGTGGTTCCCAGCCCTTGTTAGACCCAGTCTGTGCTTCCACGCCTAGGCTGCAGTGCTCCCAGGGGAGGGGACAGGGAAGCAGTCACCCCAACACACCAGCCACCCTGGGGATGGGGAGATTCTCCCCAGCACCCCCAGCCCAACCCCTGGCAGAGACGCATCCTGTCCTGTGGCCGGGAGCAGCAGGCAGCTGAGGAAGCGGCCAGAGGATGTGCAGCCCTCATGCCTCAGCGATGCGGTAACTTCCTCCCGGCGGGGAGGAGCTGAATCCCACCCCCCTCCCCAGGACACGGAGCAGAGCGGAAACAAGCCCCGGCCCTGGTCCAGCACCCTCAGCCCGTGGCACAGCTGAGCTGGGGACAGCACCGTGGTGGGTCCAGCCTGGGCCGAGTCCCTCCTGCTCACCCCTGGTTGAGGTCATTCTCGGTGTTGTCCAGCCAGAGGCGCACGGCCACCGCGTTGCCCTCTCGGCACTGCGTGAAGATGTCATCCATCGTGGCTCTTGCTGTGGAGAGGGGTGTGTAAGGACACAGGGCTCCTTGCCCCCCTTTCCCGCAAGCAGCCCTGGGACCTGGACATTGCCTCCTGCAGCCCCTCTGTCCCTGGCAGCCCCTCAGCTGGGCGTCTCCCGGGGGGAGCAAGGACAGGAGCCTTGCGTCCCCCGTCCAGTCAGCCCTGCAGAAAACCATGGGGACTATCAAAGGCTGGGGACGGAGCTGGACTTGCGGCCGAAGGGGAAGTTCATGACTGACTCCAGCGTCACGGGCGCCTACAGCAGCTCACAGGAAGCAGAGCGGGCATCCATGGGCTTATCTGCAGGCCCAGGCAGACCCGGGTGCCTGCATGTCCCGGGAGGGGGTTGGGAAGTGGAGCTGGAGGAGGTCCAGCACCACCCTGCAGGGTTCCCATAGCTCCACAGACCCTCCCGATCCCCAGCTCCAACCCAGGCTTGGCTCAACTTGGTACAGCATCACACTCAACAAACTGGGACCCCAAAGGTCCACAAGCTCCTCCCCCACACTCTCATCAGCAGACACCCCAGCCCAGAGCCAGGCAAAGAGCACACGTCCTGGTTCCATTTTTGACCCCTTGACAACAGCAGCCTCGCTGAGACCCAGGGCTGCGCTGCCCCGAGCCCCCCAGCAGCGCGGAGATGTACCTGGCAGGTATTTCCTGCCTGGGGCCTGCAGCACCAAGCAGGGACGTGGGGCTCCTCAGCGAGTCCCGCGGCACAGGTGTGGGGACAGCCCAAGCAGGATGCCCCCGACACACACCCGTGAGGGCCGAAACCTGCACTGCTCAGGGTCCCCCCAGGGCCTGGTGCCCCCCCAGCTGCAGCGGGACCCCCACCTGCTCCGCGCAGGCAGGACAGGCCTCGACGCTCCCTGCGGCCAGCCCCCCAGGACAGCCGCTCTGCCCGTGTCACATGCTCCAGGCAGCTATGTGGGGCGACGGACGCAGCAGCCCAGCCTTGCGGACAGGACCCCCAAGTGGCCTCACAGGCACCAGAATGGGCTCTGGAACTTCCAGGGCAGTGCCGGCCCCGCTCCCAGCTCACCGGCTGAGGAGGACGGAGCAGCCCTGCCCATGAGCTGTGAGGAGCCAGCGCTGTGCCCTGACCCACGTCCTGCAGGTCCTGCCAGCCCCAGAGCCCCAAGGCTGACGGCGCTGCCCCCAGACTGGATTTGTCGCCCACCCATCTGGGATGGGACCAGGGAAGGGGCACCCCAGTGGCACTCCGTTCCCATCTCAGCCCTCTGGGACCTGCACCCCACTGTCGCCGCTGCCTTTCCACCAGCCATTTCCCCCGCTCGGCCTGGGGCTGCCACACTCCTGTCTGTCACCGCACCGGCTCCCACCTCGGTGCCGGACAGGCTGCCAGGCCTCCCCCAGCCCTGCTCTGCCTGGAACGAGAGGCCCTCTACTCCCTCATTGCCGGGTGGCCACGTCGGCCCTGCTGAGCCCCCCGGGGCCCCTTTCCCCACAACTCAGGTTGTGGCACCACGACATGGAGATGCAGGCTGCCCCGCGCCGCCCCCCTCAGTCCTCATCAGCCCTGACCCAAGACCTTTCCCCAAAACCAGCCACGAGGCCCCGCTCTTCCCTGCAGCCCCCCCCGGCTTCCAGGGCACCCCCGACCCCATCCTGCCCCGCGGACCCCAGGACTCGTCCCATCCACGGCCCCCAGCCTGCCCTGTCCCACCCCAGCGGCCCTGGCCCCACAGCAGGCACCGGAGCCCCGGGGCGGCCCCGCGGGCCCCCGCCTCGCCTGGGTCAGCCCAGTCCCCCCCGGTCCCCCTTTCCGGTTTCCTGCCCTGGGCCGGCCCCGACCCCGTCCCCGTCCCCGTCCCCTGCCCGTCACCCCGCCCAGGGCCGGTCCCAGCCCCTGCCCAGCCCCAAGCCCGTCCCAGCCCGGCCTCACCTGGGCCCAGCCCCGCCCCGCCGGCCCCACGCCTGGCCCCGTTCCCAGCCCCGTCCCCAGCCCCTCCTGACCCAGGCGACCCCAGCCGCAGCCCACGCAAACCCACACCGACCCCGACCCGTCCCAGCCCGGGCCGACCCTGGCTTGGGTCTGTCCTGCTCCCACCGCCTTCCGGCCCGACCCCGCCTGTCCCGGCCCGACCCCGACCCCGGCCCCGGCCCCGGCCCCGCTCAGCCCGGCCCCGGCCCGGCCCTGCCCCAGCCAACCCGCAGCCCCGGCCCTGCTTCCTCCCGGCCCCACACGGCCCGGCCCGGCCTCCAGGCGCGGCCCAGCCCAGCCCAGCCCAGCCCAGCCTGGCCCGACCAGGCCCGGCCCGGCCGCCCTTACCGGCTCCGGCGGCGGCGCAGGGCGGCGGCTCGGCGGACGCGGGGCAGCGCGTGGGCTCCGCCCCGGGCCGGCCGCAGCCAGCGCCCCCTGCCGGCCACCCGCCGCGCCGCACCGGCCCCGAGCTCCGGGCAGCGGGCAGCGCGTGGGCAGCGGGCAGCGCGTGGGCAGGGCGGCGGGGGCGGGGCCGGGCGCGGCGGGGCCGAACCCGCACACGGAGCAGGGGGCACGGGGTGGGGGCGGGGCGAGATGGGGAGGGGCGGGCCGATCCTGGAGGGGGCGCGGCGAGATGGGCAGGGCCCCGCCCCGCGCAGCCAGGCTGCTCGACCTCCCGGCCGCGGGGGGGCGATGTTTCCGCCGGTGCCGCTCTGGGCCCGCCGCGGCGCACGTGGGTAACGGCGGCACGGCCGCGCTTGCCGAGGGTTCCCAGCGGAGCCGGGGCCGCTGTTCCCGGCCCAGGGAGGTCCCACGGCCGCCGGGCCATGTTCGTGGAGGAGGAGTGGAACGATGGGGCGGAGGGCCCTGCCCGGGCCCGGACTCAGCTGGGGTCCCGCGGCGCCGCCGAGGGCCCGGGCCGGCCGGTAAGGGGTGCGCGCACGGGACCGCGGTGGGCCGGGCCGGGCCGGTCCCTGGGCGCGGGGGAGGTGACCGGTCCCCTGCCCTCCGCAGGCCCCCGCGGCACTGGCGGGGAAGCGGCGCCGGCGGCTGCCGGGGGACTGTGCGGCTGAGCCCGGCAGGGATGGCGAGCCCGCGCGGAAGCGGCCCGGGGAACGGAGGCAGGCGGCCAGGCGCCGGGCGGCGGCGGGGGGGCTCCCGGCCGGCCGTGGGGAGCCCCCGGCGGAGCGGGAGCCGCAGCAGAGCGGGCAGCGCCCGGACAGAGGTACCAGCGCCCGCCGCGCCGGGCGGGGGCAGCTCCCAGGGCGGCGGCCGGGAGGCCCTGGCGGGGAGCTGCCCGCCGCCGCCGCGATTTCTCCCTCGGCGCCCCCAGAGGCGTCGGCTGAGCTGCGGGGGGAGCGGCCCCGGCCGGGCGCGGAGCCCGGGGCGCTGGGGCCGGGGGCTGCGGCGGGGGAGCCGGCGCGGAGGCCGAGCAGAAGGCAGTGGAGGAAGCAGCAGCAGAACAAGCGGCGCCAGAAGAGCGGGCAGCCGGCGGGAGCTGGCGGGGAGCCGGGCGCCCATGGGCAGGCAGGCACGGGGCCCGGCGCCCCGCCGCTGCACAGCCTGCAAGCGACTCCTTCGGGACGGTCAGCAGCCCTGCGCGCGCGGATGGAGGAGCGGCTCCTGGGCGCCCGGTTCCGGTACATCAACCAGCAGCTCTACACGTCCACCAGCCGGGAAGCAGCGCAGCTCTTCCAGAGCGACCCCGAGGCGTTCGAGATCTACCACCGCGGCTTTGCCCAGCAAGTGGGACGCTGGCCAGAGAACCCCGTGCATCGCATCATCCGCTACCTGCGGCGGCGGTGAGCAGCAGAACCGGGGAGCTGGACAGCCCAGGGCTGCCTCCGAGCGCGGGGACCCGCTGAGGTGGGGGGGCGAGGGGGAAGGGGCGTGCTGAGCCCCCGCTCCCCCCCCCCAGGCCAGCCTCACTGGTGGTGGCGGATTTTGGGTGCGGTGACTGCAAGATTGCGAGCAGCGTCAAGAACAAGGTTCACTCCTTTGACCTGGTGCCTCTCAGCCCGCTGGTCACCGTCTGCGACATGGCCAAGGTAGGGGGGGGGAACGGGCAGCGTGCAGAGGGGACGGGGCGGGGGCGGCAGCAGGGGAGCACATCCACAGTGTGTGTGCCGCACCTGCCAGGGCGTTGGCGGGGGCTGGCAGGGCAGGCTTGACGCTGCCTGGCGGTGATTGAGGTGGGCAGGAGAGGGGGTCCTGTGTGCAAGAGCGAGCTCACGTCTGTTCAGAAACCTGGGGCACCTCCATCTGCAGGCTCCCCAGAGAAGGTGCTTGGTTGAATCCAAGAGCCTGGGGAGCAACAAGGTGCGGAAGGGCTGCCCCACCCCCATCGCTGCCCCCCCCCCCCCCCCCCCGCCCCCGGTTGGTGTCTGGCAGGTGCCTTTGGCAGCCGAGTCAGTGGACATTGCGGTGTTCTGCCTGGCGCTGATGGGCACCAACCTGCAGGAGATCCTGGAAGAGGCCAACCGCGTGCTGAAGCAGGGGTAGGCAGAGACGCACGCCAGGCTGGCGAGGGGCAGGAGGCATCAGGATGAGCCCCGGAGGCATGGGCTGCCCTTCGGGCGGGCAGCAAGGAGCTGAGGCGCTGGGCCATGCCCCGGGCGCTGCTTGTACCGCTGCCACTCAGGGCTGGGGTGTTGCAGGGGTACCCTGATGGTGGCCGAGGTGGCCAGCCGCTTCGAGGACACCCGAGCCTTCTTGAACGCCATGGCTCAGCTAGGCTTCAAAAGTGTCTCCAAGGTGTGTACTCGGGTGTGCCCTGTGCTGTGCCCCCAGGAACCGGGGAGCCCCGAGGAGCTCACGGTCCCTGGCAGCCAGGGCAGGGAGGCACAGCTCAGCCTGATGCTGGCGGGGGGCAGGGGTGGTGACAGCAGTGGGGGTGGGTGGGACCCAGAGCACCAAAGGGCTGTGGTGCTGGGAGGGGGTTTGGGGGACCTGGGGGCTGCGGTGCTGGGGTCTGGGAGGGGGTTTGGGGGACCCTGGGGGCTGCGGTGCTGGGAGGGGGTATGGAGGGCTCTGGGCACACAGGGGCTGTGGTGCTGGGCTCTGAGGTTGGAAGGGCTCACGGCACACAGTGCTGGGGTCTGGGAGGTTTGGGGGACCTGGGGGCTGTGGTGCTGGGGTCTGGGAGGGGGTTTGGGGGACCCTGGGGGCTGCGGTGCTGGGAGGGGGTATGGAGGGCTCTGGGCACACAGGGGCTGTGGTGCTGGGCTCTGAGGTTGGAAGGGCTCACGGCACACAGTGCTGGGGTCTGGGAGGTTTGGGGGACCTGGGGGCTGTGGTATGGAGGCCTGGGGCACAGGGGACGTGGTGCTGGGGTCCGGGATGAGGTTCTGGGGGCTGCCGGGGATGAAGTGCTGGGCTCCAGGATGGGGTCGGGGGGGTCCGGGAGCGGGCTGGCGGTCCCGGGGCCGGTGGGGAGGGGGTGGTGGGTCCGGGCGCTGAGGCGGTGCTGCCCCAGGACCTCTCCAGCGCCTTCTTCCACCTGCTGGAGTTCGCCAAGGCCGGACCCCCCCGGGGCCGCCCCGCGCCCGGCCTGCGCCTGCGGCCCTGCCTCTACAAGCGCCGCTGAGCGCCCGCCCCGCGCGGCCGCCCCGACCAATAAAGCCGCTGGCTCCGCACAGCCTGGGCCTTCCGGGGGCGGGGGGGGCGGGCGCGCCTGCGCGGGGCCTGCGCGGCGGCGGCGGCGGCCGCGGCCTTTGCTGCCGGGGGATGTCGGGGCCGGGCGGCCCGGGCCCCGGCGGGGGGAAGCTGGACATCAACCGCGCCGGCGTGGCCGAGCTGGAGGGCGCTCTCAGCGGGATTGGTCGCCGCCGCGCCCGCGGCATCGTGCGGAAGAGAGAGGTGCGGGTGGGGGCGGCCCGGCGCTGCTGCCGAGCGGCCGGGCCTGGGCGGGGGCGGCGGGCGCGGCGCCCGGGGGCCTGAGGGGAGGCTGCGGGGGGGGGGGAGAGGGGCCTCGGCCGTACCGCCGCTCCGCGGGGTCGGGCATCAGGCGGAGCCGCCCTGCCCGAGGACGGCCTGGCCTGCGCGGCCTGGCCCTGCGGCAACCGGCCGGCACCCGGGCGCCCCGGGGCGGCTGTCCCCGGTGCCGAGGCGGGCGGCAGCGCCGGCCTTCCTCGGCTTCTGCAGCCGTGCCCGGGCGGGCAGGCGGGGCCGTTGCCGGGCTTGGCTGCCGTCCCCCGGGACAGGCGCTGCCTCTGGGGCGGGCGAGGGCCCCGCTCCGGCTGGCGCTGGGGCACGGGCTGGGGGAGCCCTTTGTTGTGCCGCGGCCTACGGGCCGGGCGGGAGCCCCCCTGCCCCGGGAGCCTCCTCGCCACGGGACCCCGCTGTCCCGGAGCCCCCGGCACGGGCTGGGTCCGGGCTCTCCCTGTGGAGAGCGCTTCCCTCTGCAGGCAGACCTGCCGGGTTCTGCAGTTTCCGTGTTTCTGGGATCCGGGGCAGAGCCTCGGGGCTGGTGGCAGGTGACGTTGCACGCTAAGAGCAGAAAAAAACGAGTTCCTGGGTGGAACGGGCAGGAGCAGGGAGGGGTGGAAGCCCGGCTGGTGTGGTCACGATGGGCTGGAAGCCCTGCCACTCCCCCTTGATTGACTGTTCAGCTCTGTCATTTGGACATGACAGAGCAGGAGGAAAGCCTGCCTGTGGTAGTCACTCGCAGGGTGACTGAGCTACTGGCATGACACAGCTGTGAAAAAGGTAAGCGTGATCTTGGGCTGCGTCTGCTGTGGCACTTTTAGCAGAGACAGGAAGATTAATGCCACCTTTTTGCCGTTAATGCTGTGAAGAACCGGTGAGATCGTGGCTGGAATGCAGCATCAGTGTTGAAGCAGGCAGAGGAGCAAGGCAGGTGAAATCGGGGAAAAGGGAGGCTGGCTTGACAAGGCAAGACTAGAAGAGCTTGACTTTTTTTGGCCTGGAAAAGAGGAGGCTGAGAGGGGCAGGGTCACCTGCTATAAATGCAGCAGGAATGTAAACACCGCAGAGGCAGAAGAGCAAGAGCCATTTAGCGAAAGGACTGCTGGTATGGGAACAGGTGAGGATGGCTTTACAGAATGGGGTTTATCACTAGAGCGGTGCTTTTGGCTAAGGCAGTTTGTAGGGGAGAAACAGCAGAAGTACCTTCAAATGATGCATGATGAATTTAAAAGGATGATTGGAACCTTGTCTTGGCCCTGATGCCCATGTTTGCTGGAAAGGGTGGATGCTTTCCCCCCCCCCCCGGGACCCTGCCCCCTTGGTCACAGCCAGGCCATCGCTCCTGGGCTTCAGCCCTTTAGGCTTGTGGCGGACACTGCTTGGCGTCCATATGGGGCGCAGGCTTGGGGTGGTACCCATGGTTCTGAGCGCCGGGCTGGGCAGCACCCAACCTGGAGTTTGCAGGATAGTGGGTGCCTTGCATGCACATGTTTGTGTGCGCCTGGCAGGAGGCGGGGGCTGTTCCCATTCCCTGGAGCTGCAGGGAAGGGGGATTGGCTCTGTGGGACAGGGAATGCTCCCAGTCTTGGCACTGGTCAGATGAAGGCACAGTTCCCGGTTCTGAGCTTTTAGCCTCTGCTTTTGGGCCACTGCTCCCCTTGTTAGCATAGCTCCGGTGCTGTGGCCATTCCTGGCAGGCGTTGCAGGTGTCGCTCAGGGCAGGGAGGGATGACATGGGAATGGCTGTTCTGGGCAGAAGGCTTCCCTCACTTTGGACAGGAGCAGTAGCGAGGGCTTGCAGTACAGAGGTACCACTCTGCTGTGGCACCCCAGCCCTCTGAAGGCCTAAAGGGAGCTGGTGGTTGTGAGATGCAAGCTGGTAGGTCTGGACCGGCCAGGAAAGAGAGCCTGTTGGAGGTGGGCGCGAGTCCTTGGTCCTGCTTTGAGGCTCGTACCAGGGTTTCTTGGCTCTGTATCGAATCCGACTTCTCTTTTCACAGGAACTGAAGGGCTTCAACTCACTCGATGATCTTCTCCATGTCAAAGGCATCACCACCCGCATCTTGGAGCTGAACAGCCAGCGGATGACTTGCAGGAGGAGGCCAGGCAGCGAGGAATCTGCGAGGGCGAGCCCTGGTCTGCAGGGGAACAGTAAAGCTCCTGTGCCTCAGGTAGGACAAGAAGGGTAGGGCTCCCCTGCCTACCTGGTGTGGAGGTCATCTCCCCTCCAGCAGTGCAGGAATCGGGGGGGATCTCGCGCTGCGAGAGGTGGTAGCTGGTAGAGGGACAGAGGTGGTTTATGCAGGAGGAGACATACCTGCTTTGGGGACTGGAGCAGGGAGGCCCAAGGAACACCGCACCCTTCCAAACAGCCAGGCAGGCCATCTGCAGTCTCCCTGTAGTATGGCAGCTTGCTTCGGGGAGCATCCTGATGGCCAGGCTGAGATACTCAGGGCCCAGCTGGCTTCGTGGTGTCCTGCTGGAGGCTGCAGTAGCCCCCTGAGCTCTGCTGGGAGCTGCTCTGGCCACTGTGATGTGCCTGCTCCAGCGTCCCTGATAGAAACAATGCTGTGACCCCAGAGGACACTTGTGGCTTCCTGCTGCCTCCCTACCCCAGAGCAGCTGGCCACCTGTGGGTCTCCTGCAGACAGTTGTTGAGTTCCACTAATTGTTCGTTGCTGGAGGCCAGAACTGGGTGTGGAGAGAGATTCTTCCCCTGGACCAACGACTGAGGTGGCCAGAGCCCGCCTCTCTTGCCAAGTGCTCTACCCTGTCGTCCGCCTTGTCTGCGGAGAGCAGCAACCAGCGCACTGCCTGCCTGGGCTGGCACGCACCCAGCTCCGTGCTGGGGACCTCTTTGGGAGTGCATCTTCCTGCAGTGCTGTCTGCAGGGCGGGGGAAACGCACTCGCCCAAGAGCAGCTCTGCCCTGCCGAGCGCCCGCGCGCTGCATGGGCAGGGGAGGGTGGATGCTGGGAGGTGTCTTGCCACCTGGGTGATCATCCTGGGGTTTGTTATCATCCGAGGCCTAGGCATGACCCCAGTCCTCTAGGCCACAGGAGGTGCTTGGGGAGCCCAGGTTCGGTGTTCCCTCCTGAGAAGGCGTGTCCGAACAGGCTGTTGTGTCCTGCCTTCTCATCTGGCCGCTGCCTCTCTGCCTGAGAGACCAACCCTGTTCCAGGCCCGCCGGCCAAACCGGGTCCGGTCTGACTGGGTGGTGTGAAGGAGTGACCTGTCTGCCTCTGATCTGGGGGATCTGTCCGGAGATTGGCGCTCGAGCACATATGCACGGGGGCCTGATTTCTAAATGTAGAGATGTAAATGTACCCCTACCTGCAGCAAGCGTTGCAGCGCTCAGCGGGAGCCCTGTAAAGCTGCAGAATTTTTCCTTCCCCGGGTGTATTTCTGTGTTGTGACCAAATCGCCTCGCCCTTTCTTTCTTTCTACAAAATATTTCCTCCAGGTTTTGAATCGTTTGGGGGAGGCGAGTGAGCAATATCTTCAAGTTTTAAGCGTTCAGTTTAAAAACATGGGTTGGGCATGGCAGGACTCGAGCGTGTAGGGCGGCATGGGGGTAGCACTGCTTTTCTGCTCGCGCTTCTTCCCTGTTTGGATCTGCGAGCCGGGAGCTTTGAGTGCGACCCCACGGTGCTGTTCAGTTACCGCCTCGCAGGATGCGTAGTCCCTGGTGCCCGGCTGGATCTGCGAGCCGGGAGCTTTGAGTGCGACCCCACGGTGCTGTTCAGTTACCGCCTCGCAGGATGCGTAGTCCCTGGTGCCCGGCTGGCCCTGCTCTCCCTGCCCGTAGGTGGGGGACGTTGCCTCTGGGTGTACTGGAGTGCACTTCATTTGGGTGAGCCCAGCATACAATGCAGATGGCACCGTGTGTCTGTCCTGCCCTTGCTGCCTACCCCAGGGCCAGTCTTCAAACGTAATCAGGAATGATTTTATCCACTTCCACATTATGAACAAAGCCAATACCGACTGCTGTGGTTTTCCCCGCACACAACCCTTATGGGTTTGCACTAGGCCTGTTGGCAGAAGATCTGCAGTTTCCCATTAACAGGTAGGTTTGGAGATCTGTGGGCTGGAATTCCTGGCTGGTTTCTTTCTGGTCCAAGCCATCCCATCCAACAGCCCCTTGGGCTGTGGCATGCAGGTGCGTTTGTCAGAAGCCTGTGCCCCGGCTTAGATGCTTAGAAGTGTGCATCTCATCAATGTGATTCATGTAATTGCTTTTTTTCAACCAAATGTAACACCTCGAGGAATAAACTCAATTTTGTTTGAAAAGAGCCATTTTCATATGGTCTCATCAGCGGTGCAAAGCACATCCCTGTCATTTGCCTTTTACCTGTTGAATCCTGCATGGGCCTCTCTCCTGCTAGGTGTCAGACTGGGGATTCTCCTGCCTTCCCCGGTTTTGGCACAGCTTTCACACTCTCCTGGCACCCCTGCAGTTCCTCCTGTATTCCAAGATTTAACAAAAATAATTGCTGTGGGCAGTAGTCTCCTGTACTACTCCCAAGGACTCTGAGGTGCTGATTACCCCAGGCTGCTGATTGGGGTGTTGTGTTGGCATGTTGGGAAACAGTTCATCATTCCTGCGTGATACGGGGGGGTGTTCTGCTTCCTCCGAGTAATTACCGAGTGCCTCTGGTCTGGGTTTTTTTGGTGGTGCTATTCACAGTGTTGCTCGCTTTGGGGAGGAGCAGTGTGGGGCATTAGATGGGCACGCACTGCTCGCCACCTCTCCAGTGATGGTTGCTCCTGGTCAGCTTGGCTGGAGGGCGACGGGGCCTCCGCACACGCAGCACCCACCTCCTTTCCGTGCTGGGGCCCTGCCTGGGCACGGCAGCCTGCCGTGCAGCAGCTCCACTCCCTGCCCTGACAAACGAAGGGCAGGGAGGCAGCCCGCCGGGCTCATTGCCCACCTCTTCCGTACTGCACAGGGAAGCCCTCATATTCCTTGGGCCACTGCTCTGACTGACAGCCCCCTCCACTCCCCAACGTGTCCCCCAGCACCCTGAGTGAGGGCTGGGGCACAGAGCTGCAGCAGACAGGCCTGACCCTGTCTCTCCCTGTATTGCAGGTGGTGCCTGAGGAGGAGGAGGACGTTTCAGGCCCCTGGGAGCTGGCACACTCTGCAAAAGGGAGCCCTGGGTCAGGACCTGAGGCTGATGGCTCCAGTGGGCGAGGGGTGCCGGAGCCACTCAGCTCCACAGTCTGCGGGGAGCAGGAGCAGGAGGAGGAGGAGGAAGAAGAGGAAGAGGGGAGCTGCTACAGCGAGGAAGGGGAGGATGGCAGCAATGTCTACTTCTATTACACCATTGGAGAGCGCTGGATAGACTACCTGCAGCGGACAGAGGATGGTGGCCTCCTCCGTCACGTGCGGCCCAAGGTAACCCCCTGGGAGCACAGCCCCAGGAGGGGGCTTTGCCACAAAGAATGGTGCTGCCCGTCTGGTTGGTGGCTGCCCAGCAGGAGCTGGCGCTGGCACCGTGCCTGCGGTCCTGTCCTGGTAGCTGGCGGCCTCAGAACCTACAGACACCCACCACTCGCTGTGCCAGGACGGGTCACAGGCTACCACAGCACTGCGAGGTCCTTCTGTGTGGTGTGTGTGTCTGGCTGTTGTTGCTGCCACCCCAGGATGTGGTGGGTGCCATGGGCCAGCCGGGCAGCTCAGGGTTGTCAGCTGGGTGCTGGCTGGACTGGGAGCTCTGCACTGCAGGTTGTGCTCAGCAGTTGTTCTCGGCCCTCCTGGCTGTTAGGACCGAGGGAAGGAGGCACCGTTCCCGCCTGTCCGAGTGGCGCTGGCAGTCCCCAGCCATGCCTGTCCCCGGTGGAGCCACCCTGCCCTGCGCTGGAGTCCTGTGTCAGTGCAGAGCTTGAATTGGGGCAGCAGGGGTCTGTGAGGGGTCAGGCAAAGGCCTCAGGGAGGTTTCTGCGGGACGTGGGCATTGTGGCGAGAAGCCCTGGCCAGCCCTGAGCACAGGGTTGCAGCTGGTGCCTGGGCCAGTTACTGGAGGGAGGGAGCCCCCAGCTCCCTACCTGGGTTGGAGGAGCCCCATGCTCACCTTCTAGCGGCTGCCAGCACTGTCTGGTAGCCACCCCACTCTCCCCCCACTTGCTCTTAACCCTGCACCTCTTGCGCAGCGTTAGAAGGACCCAAGGTCCCCTTTGGTGCGACCGCGTCAGGGTTCAGTCTGCCACGCGTCCCGGCACAGCCCTGTAGCTGTCAAGCACAGCTCGAAGGGCCCAGCTGTAGGGCTGGTCTGCGCGGAGGCGTCAGCGTGCCCAGTTCCCCACCCAGGCTGCGGGTCTGCCTGCTCCATGTTGAGCCCTGCCTAGAGCAGGGCCGAGCAGAGGTACCAGCAGGTTTTCTCTGCCCCTGAGTTTGTCCCTGTGCAGCTCTTTTGCTGGCTTTTCCCCATCAGGTCTGATATTCCCCTTGGAAGGACCAAGTTCCAATTCTCCCACAGAAATGTGCCAGCTCTAGAGCTCAGGTGGCCTTCAGCTTCCCTCTGCAGGTTCCCAGTGTGAGTGTGGCCTCGGAAGACTTGCTGGGCTGGGTCTCCTCCTCTGCCACTTTTGGCAGAACTTCAGTGACCCAGAACATCCGCAGCGGGCTCGCTCCAGCTGCTTTCACTTGCCTCCTTGCAGATGAAGCGGAAGTCGGAGAACGGCCTGGATGGGAGGGCCCTTTCCCCGGGTAAAAAGCTGTGCAAGGGCTCCGAGTACAGCAGGTGAGTGCCCTGCGTGCTGTGCCACAAGCTGGCCTGGGGGGTGGGAAGAGCCCCTTCTACCAGCCCTGTCCCTCAGTCCTGCCGAGGTCCTGGCGAGGTACAAAAGCCATCTGGGTGCTCCTGCCTGAGCAGGGGGTTGGGCCAGGCAACCTCCGCAGGTGCCTCCAGCCTCAACCAGTCTGTGACTCTGTCGTTCTGTAGAGCAGGGCTACGGGGGCTGCTTGCGTGGCTGCGGCGGTGGTGGTGGACGCAATGGGAAGGGGGTTGGCTTGGCGGGAGGCTGGCAGGTGGTGGCTTGCAGGGACCCCTGTCCTGAGAACTGTTTGTGCAGTGTGGCCCAGAGCGTTTGGCATGCCTCACCTTTGCTTCGGTCTCTCCCCGGCTGTGGTCCAGGACGCTGGGTCCCTGCATGCCCAGTCCCACCACCACCTTTGGGGACCTGCGCAACGCCAAAGTGGGCCAGGCACGGCGCCGCCGCATCCCCTCGGTCGCCCCTCCGCCTGAGCTGCAGGACTGGCTCCGCACCTTCCAGGTAGGCTCAGGAGCCTTGCCAGGGGTCTCGCCTCAGGGGGCACTGGGAAGCTTTGGGTTCGACAGGCAGGCAGGAGGGCAGCCAAGCCCTAGGGAGCCTGTCTGTGTGAAGGCCACCACAGGCAGGTGGTTGGGTCCCATGGTGGATTTTTAGTGAGTTTTTGCCTAGGGTAAAGGAGAACAGAAGTGGTGTTAGCTCCTCTCTTGCCCCCCTTCATCCTGGAATGGTGTTGCCTTGTTCACCATCACGCAGCACCCTGCATTCCACCTCGTGACTCGTGGAGCTCCTGACCCTGACTCTGGGGCTCCTCTGTCTTGGGATCTGGGCAGCAGAGCCCTGGCCTGCTCCAGAGGCCCGGCTGCCTGCCTTGCCCGTGCTGGCTGCTGTCCCTGCTAGGGTTGGGGTGGGGGCATCAGCACTGTGCAAAGCCGTGGGGGAGCCTGTCAGGGCCTGCCACGGGTGCAGGCATCGTAGCTGATGTCCCTGTCCTCAGCGCTGGAGTGGCCCGGAGAAGCTGCTTGCTCTGGATGAGCTCATTGATCGCTGCGAGCCCTCCCAGATCAAGTACATGATGCAGGTCATTGAACCCCAGTTCCAGAGAGACTTCATTTCCCTGCTGCCCAAGGAGGTGAGTTGAGGCGAGGGACAGGCTGAGCCCTGGTGCTGGGCACCGGCTACCAGCCACGGGAGCCTGCTGTGCCCTTGTGACTCGGCTTCCACTCCTGCAGCTGGCGCTCTATGTCCTCTCGTTCCTGGAGCCTCGGGACCTGCTCCGTGCTGCCCAGACCTGCCGCTACTGGAGGGTCTTGGCTGAAGATAACCTGCTTTGGAGAGAGAAATGCCGTGAAGAAGGTAGAGACCCCTCCTCCCCACGGCGTGTGGCTTGTCGTGGCGGGGATCTGCAGCGGGGCAGCCCACAGCTCCCATGGATGTACATCGTGTTGGCTCCCCAGCAGGGTGAGGGCATGGGCCGCCTGCATACTGTGAGGCATCCCACTCTGTGTTTCCCTCCTGCAGGCATTGAGGAGCCCTTGAACTTGCGGAAGCGGCGCCTGCTGAGTCCTGGATTCATGTACAGCCCCTGGAAATTTGCCTTCATGCGGCAGCACAAAATCGACATGAATTGGCGCAGCGGGGAGCTTAAAGCCCCTAAGGTGGGTGCTTTTAGGGGTCTGTGCTGAGAACCAGGCTGTAGAGCATTGACGTGCAGGAAGCTGGTATAGGAAGGAAGCGGCAGAAAAGCATCCATGACCAATAGGATGAGAACAGTGCTAAGAATTTTGAAAGTGCCTCAGGAAAAGATTCACAAGTCTGGCCTGTCTTCGGGAGGCACAGGCCAAAGGCGTTTGCCTGGAAGCCCTCGAATGTAGAGGTCGCCGAAGCTGCAGGTCCTGCCAGCTCCCTGTGCCTCCTGTCCCTGCCTGCAAAGAGCAAACCCGCAGTGCAGCTTGCCTGGAGCTTTCCCGTGTGCTCTGGCTGGCAGCGCAGCTGACCTCGGGGGTGGCCACCGTGGGCACTCCAGGGCTGCGGTTCCGCCAGCAGAAGAAGGGTCACCCTGGACCCCAGAGGAGGGGGTTCCCATCCCTTCGCCCCTTCTCTGAGCCCTGTGGCAGGGCTGTAGCTGACCATGGCATCCCGGGAGCGGTGCAGTCCTTCTGGAGCTCAGTCGAGCTTTGCCCCTGGTACAAGGTTCCGGAACGCTGGGCTGTTGGCTGTGCCTCTCCCTGCCAAGGTCCCTGCCTGCCCCTTGTCCCTGTCCAGGAGGCAGGGGGAGCAGAGCCCCAGCCGCCCCTTCCCTCAGTCCCTCGGGTAGCAGGCTTGGTCCTGCTGCTCTCCACTTCTGGAGACCTTTTCAGGGCCCCCGGTGTTCCCAGCCCCTTCTCCAAGCCCCTGCTTCAGTGGCATCTGGGGTGAGCAGCAGTGCTCTGCACAGTGCCGTCTCTGCAGGAGCTGCACCCCCAGCAGCAAATTGGCACCAGGCAGCCCTTTCCTGAGCCCCCCGACACCCTGGTCTGTGCCCCCATGAGCAGAGCTCTCCAGGGCGCTGCCCATCGGGATGCCCACCCACAGGGGCGCCCACCCGCTGGGACGCCCACCCTGTACCTTGCCCTGGCTGAGGGGAATCCCTTCACTGCAAAGGGCGGCTCTGGGCTTGTTTTCATGCTGAGCTGCCACTTGTTCTCGTGCTGCCCCTCCCTGTGGCTTGGCCAGGTCTGCCCGACATGCATCCGTGTTCCCTGTCCCTGCCTAACCTGCCCGATCTCTGCCCGCCTGCAGATGTTGCTTGGTCATTGCCCACCTTTGCTGCCCTCTCCCCACCTCACTGTGTTGGGGAGGTGGCAGCTGGTGCACCATTTGTGCTGCCTGCCTTCCATCACGTGGAAAATGGAGCTGGTGGCCCTAAATGCGCTCTGGCTGATGGTCACCAGTTTTTGATCCAGAACAGACCGCCAGCTCTGAGCTCAATAGCTTCTGCGGCCTTAATAGCCACAAGGGTCCATCCGTAGTTTGGTGTCCCCGGGTAGCCTACCATCCCCCAGCAGTAGCCACCAAATGCTGCCCCTGGCTCCTACAGTGGCTGCTGCCCCGCAGAGAAGCAGCGGGGCGGTGGCAGGCGTTACAGGGACCCGTCTGTTCCTCCTCCCCTCAGCACTTACTGCTCCCCGCCATTCTCACAAGGCTTCTGGGGCCCGGGGTTTCACTGGCCCCAGGGCTCTGGGCTGCCCTCGCCTCCCTCCTTACTTGTGTCCTTCTCCGCGCAGGTGCTGAAGGGACACGACGATCACGTCATTACCTGCCTGCAGTTCTGTGGCAACCGGATAGTCAGCGGCTCGGATGACAACACGCTCAAAGTGTGGTCCGCTGTCACGGGGGAGGTGAGCCCATGCTCATGGTCACACCACAGGGCAGCTCCGCCGGGGGGCACGCTGGTCCTCTGCGCTGCCACGGCAGTGGGTGGTGTGAGAGGCAGAGGGGCCTTTTAGCTGTGTTTGTCTCATCTCTGGCAAAGTGTAGCTGGGGGGAGGGTTTGGTAGGTCCTGTGGCTGCGGGAGCGGTGGGAGGACCTGTCTGAAGCTCCGAGTCTGTTGGTGCAGTAACAAATGAGCAAGGGTTGGCCACACGTGCTTTCGCTGGCAGTCAGATGGCGTGGGCCGCCTTCCCAGAGATCCAGGAGGGGCAAGGAACTTGGCTGGGTTAGAATAGCAAGTGATCATTATCGCGGGGAGGACTCTGGTGGGGCCCAAGGTTGTCTGCAGGGTGGTGGATCGCTGGCCTGAAGAGCCTGACTGAGCCGAGCCCTTGCCTGGAGGAAGCCCTACGCTTTGCTTTTCCTTTTTGCTGTGGTGATCAGCCTTTCCCAATCCAGTGTCACACGTAGAATCACAGAGTGGGTTGGGTTGGAAGGGACCATAAAGATCCTCCGGTTCCAGACCCCTGCCATGGCCAGGGACACCTTCCCCTAGACCAGGTTGCTCAAAGCCCCATCCAACCTGGCCTCGGACTTCTTCTTTGCAGTGTGTGCAGACCCTGGTTGGCCACACAGGGGGGGTGTGGTCTTCCCAGATGAGGGACAGCATTGTCATCAGCGGCTCCACCGACCGGACCCTCAAAGTGTGGAACGCAGACACGGGCGAGTGCGTGCACACGCTGTACGGGCACACGTCCACAGTGCGCTGCATGCACTTGCATGGGAACAGGTACGGGGGGGCTGGGGTTCAGGGCCTGCTCTGCATCTCCGAACAGGGCAGGTGGGGGGGTGGGAGCCTTAGGGGCCTGGGCCAGTCTGCGGTGTGGGACATAGGGCGGGCGGGAGCGCAGAGGCGGTCAGGGCTTGGGCTGAGCTGTGGCTGAGAGATGTTGTGGGAAGGGGTATGGCTGGGGAGGCTGAGCTGGGGCTGCTCCTCGGGGCAGCCTGTGCCCGGGGCTGTCTTGGCTGGGCGAGGGCTAGAGCTGGCAGTTGGGCTATAAGCACACCCTTGCCCCCAGGGTTGTGAGCGGCTCACGGGACGCCACTCTACGCCTCTGGGACATCGAGACGGGGCAGTGCCTGCACGTGCTGATGGGGCATGTGGCTGCCGTGCGCTGCGTGCAGTATGATGGGCACAAGGTGGTGAGCGGCGCGTACGACTACACGGTGAAAGTGTGGGACCCTGAGAGCGAGAGCTGCACTCACACGCTGCAGGGACACACGAACCGTGTCTACTCCTTGCAGGTAACACCCCGGCTCCCCCACCCTCCCACCCATGTGCTGCAAGGACACGGCCATGCCTGTTCCAGCAAGTGAGAGGCTGCTGCCCCGCCACATGCATGCGCTGCAGGGACGCGCAGGCCGTGTCTGTTCCCTGCAGGGGGGGACGCTCTCTGCCCCTCCACCCTGGCCCCCGCACACATGCACTGGGAACACAGACCCTGTGCCTGTCCCCTGGAGGGAAGGCGCTGCCAAACACATGTGCACCCTCGTTAGCCAAGGGGTATGGGAGCACGTCACTTAATCCGCCGTGCCCCAAGTCTCTGACACCAGACTGCGAAGAACGCTCCTGCCCTTTCTGGGCCAGCTGCGCTGATCTGTGTCTCTCTGGGCAGTTTGATGGGACACACATCGTGAGCGGCTCGCTGGACACATCGATTCGAGTGTGGGACGTGGAGAGCGGAAACTGCCTGCACACCCTCATGGGGCACCAGTCACTCACAAGCGGCATGGAGTTACGTGACAACATCCTTGTGTCCGGCAATGCCGACTCCACAGTCAAGATCTGGGACATCAAAACGGGCCAGTGCCTGCAGACGCTGCAGGGTGCGTGCGGGAGGATGGAACGGCGCTGCTCGCTAGAGGAGTTGGAGCGGGGCCGTGTTGCTCCTGGCTGCCAGGCGTGGCAGGGGCTGGGCAGATGTTGCCCAGCAGTGGGTGCTCCCCTAGAGCCTGGGGCTGGAGTGGGGGGCGCGGGAGGACTGGCAGGGAGGTGGGAGCGCGGGAGGACTGGCAGGGAGGTGGGGGCACGGGAGGATTCACGGATACCCTCTGCCTCCAGGGCCCAGCAAGCACCAGAGTGCCGTGACCTGCCTGCAGTTCAGCTCCAAGTTTGTGGTGACCAGCTCGGATGATGGCACCGTCAAGCTCTGGGACCTCAAGACGGGCGAGTTTGTGCGCAACCTGGTGGCGCTGGAGAGCGGGGGCAGCGGGGGCGTGGTGTGGCGCATCCGTGCCTCCAACACCAAGCTGGTGTGTGCGGTGGGCAGCCGCAATGGCACGGAGGAGACCAAGCTGCTGGTGCTGGACTTCGATGTGGACCTGAAATGAACCTGGCCAGTCCAGGCTGGGTGGAGGATCCCGCGGGCTGGGTGTAGCAGCTGATCTTGGTGGGGCTGGCCCCAGAGCAGGCGCTAGCTCCCCGCGGGCTGTAAATACTGTTTGGAGCTGTCTGGGCCTTATTTATATATGTGTGCACTCCCTGGGGGGAGCCCGCGCCCGGCTGGGGCACTGTACAGAGGAAGCAGCATGTTTTGTACACACTAATATATCGATTTATTTCTGTACCTGGGGCTTTCTCCACCCCTGCTGTTCTGCTCCCTGAGCCCGTCCCTCCCCGGGGCAGCCGCTGGTGGCTGCGGCCCATCCCCTTTGATTCCAGGCAGAAGCACAAAGGTAGAGGCTTTCCTTCGCATCCCTGGCCTCGGAGGTCAGCACTTCCTGCACACACATGCCCCTCTCTGGTGCAGTGCCCTCCGCCTGGAGGCCCACAGTCCCTGGACTCCAGTCCCTTTATTTTGGGCACGGTAGCAGGCTGGCAACATGTGTGAGGTGCTGAGTGCACAGTGTTGGGCAGATGTGGCAGGGCAGTGCCGTAGGTGGCACAGCCCAATGGCTTGTCGGCTCACCAAGCTGTCCCAGGAGGAGGTAGCCCCAGTGCTGTGCCCGAGAGGAAGTGGTGCTCTGAGCAGGCACCTTTTCCTTCCGCACTGCTCTGATCCAGCCAGAGGGAAGTGGATGGAGCTGGGCAGAGCGAGAGGGGGTGCAGCAGGCAGCAGCCAGCTGGGCAGCACCTGGAGATGGAGGGCAGGGAGATGGGACGGGGCCTGAGCTGGGGTGCAGCAGGCAGCAGCCGGCTGGGTAGCACCTGGAGGCAGAGGGCAGGGAGATGAGACAGGGCCTGAGCTCTGCCACAGTGGGACGTGTGTCTGTGGTGGGGAGGGCAGCAGGAGCTGCTGGCCTGGATCTGTGGGGCTGCCCCTGGAGCATGGCGCTTGAAGGCAGAGGGGTGGGAAAGCGGCATGGGCTGACCTGCCCTCGTACCCTGGTAGGTGCAGTCCCTTGCAGCATACCCGCTGGCTGTCCCTGGGACCTGTGGCCCTACGGGGCAGAGCGCAGCTGCAGCTGTGACAGTCACCCTGGCTGCAGCACTTGCAGGACAGCAGAGCGGCGGGGGGGCTGGCACGCCCCCCTCCACCCTGCAGACAGCCAAGGAGCGGTCCCATCTGGTGCCATGGAGCCAGGAAACTTCCACGCTCTTCCAGCAAGTGTCAGTCAGGGCTTGGGCCAAGACTGACCATGTGGGAGATGGCTTCTGCCTCCTGTCCTCGTGTCCGTGGGTCCTGCTGTAGCCCCGATAGCAGCACAAGGCCCCGGTCTGATGTTGGCCTTGGGGCTGCTTGTTGGCTGACCAGGGGTGGGGGGGCTGCCAGTGTGCTGGGGATGGAGATGGGAGAGTGGGGTTGTGGTGGGTTGAGCCTGGCTGGATGCCAGGGGCCCACCAAAGCCGCTCCATCGCTCCCCTCTTTAACTGGACAGGGGAGAGAAAAGTCAATCCAAAGGCTGGTGGGTGGAGATAAGGACAGGGAGAGATCATTCACCAGCTACTGTCATGGGCAAAACAGACTCAACTTGGTGAAATTAATTTAATTTATTGCCAATCAGAGAAGGAAAGGATAAAAACTGCTGAATCTTAAAACACCTCCCCCCCCACCCCTCCCTTCTTCCTGGGCTCAACTTCACTCCCAGTTTTCTCTCCCTCCTCCCCAGCGGTGCAGGGGGATGGGGAATGGGGGTTGGGGTCAGTTCATCCCACGCTGTCCCTGCTGCTCCTTCCTCCCCAGGGCAGGATTCCTCACTCTCCTCCCCTGCTCCAGCCTGGGGTCCCCCCCATGGCAGACAGTCCCCCACGCACTGCCCCAGCCTGGGTCCTTCCCATGGCTGCAGTTCTTCACCAACTTCTCCTGTGTGGGTCCCTCCCTCCCACGGGCTGCAGTCCCTCAGGAGCAGATGGCTCCAGCGTGGGTCCACATGGGGTCACCAGCCCTGCCAGCAAACCTGCCCCAGCCTGGGCTCCTCTCCCCACGGGGCCACAGGTCCTGCCAGGAGCCTGCTCCAGTGCAGGCTTCCCATGGGGTCACAGCCTCCTTTGGGCACCCCCTGCTCTGGCCTGGGGTCTTCCCTGGGCTGCAGGTGGGGATCTGCTCCCCCATGGGCCTCCCTGGGCTGCAGGTGGGGATCTGCTCCCCCATGGGCCTCCCTGGGCTGTACGGGCACAGCCTGCCCCACCAGGGGCTGCAGGGGAATCTCTGCTCCGGCACCTGGAGCACTTACTGCCCTTCTGCTGCACCGACCTTGGGGGCTGCAGGGCTGTTTTCTCTCACATCCTCTCACTTATCTTCTCTGGCAGGATTTTTCCTTCTTAAATATGTTATCACAGAGGCGCTTCCATTGTCGCCAATGGGCTTGGCCTTGGCCAGTGGCCAACACAGGGAAAACTTCTGGCAGCTTCTGACAGAAGCCACCCCTGTAGCCCCCCTCCGCCCCAAAACCTTGTCACACAAACCCCATACAGTGGCGTGGCTCTGGGCTGCCACAGCAATTCCTGCAAGCCCTGGACTGCGCTGGTGGGGGGCTCTGCTGGGCTGTGGTGCTGCTGGATGCACTTCTGGATCTCTGAAGTCCCCTTGCCCTCCGGCAGGCCTGGGGGCAGGCATGTGCCAGCCCCTTCCCCCTGCCCTCCAGCCTGCAGAGGTTGTGGCTGCTGGCACTGGGGGGGGGATACGCTTTCCTGGCCCTCCCCTTCCCCGCACACACACGCTGCCCGGCTTCCCCAGGCAAGCGCTCATTCCCAGCTGGACTGGGGCAGCCCAGGGGAGGGACAGGGAGGCTCCAGGATCCAGAGGGGAACGGGGCTGCGGTGTCTGAGCCAGGCTCCATGCAGCTGCGGCCTCTCTGTCCGGAATATGGCCTCCGCAAAGCATCAACTCTGGAAGAAGAGAGGGCTGTCACCAGCCCACCTGGTTCGTGGCATCCCGGGCCCAGCCTTCCCAGCCTGGGAAACGCAGTGCGGGCCGTGTGCTGCTGCGTGATTGTGGGGCTGGGAGCACAGCCCTGACGCCGCATGGGTGCAGCCTGCAGCAGGTGCCTGCTCCGGCAGGGGAGCGGTGCCGCTGCCGCTGGGGGTGCAACAGGAGCGCTGTGGGGCCCGGGGTGAGGGCGCGTGGGTGCCACTGGGTGTGGGCTGCTGGTCCTGCCCCTCCCGCAGGTGTGGGGGGGATGTGTGTGCCATGGCCCAGGGTTGTCCCCACCCACCTGCAGCAATGCAGTAATGCACCGCAGAGCAGCATGGATCACAGAACCACAGAATCCCAGGCTGGAAGGGACCTGCAGGATCATCTGCTCCAACCTTTCTAGGCCAGAGCCCAGTCCAGACAAGATGGCCCAGCACCCCGTCCAGCTGAGGCTTGACAGTGCCCAGTGTGGTGGAGTCACCCCCTCCCCTGGGGAGATTATTCCCATGGGCGACTCTTCTCATGGGGAAACATTTCCCTCTCATGTCCAATTGGAATCTTGTCAGGATCAACTTGTGTCCATTCCCCCTTGGGGAGTTCCCTCCATGGGACTCCCTGTGACAAGGGAATCCATCTTCTCTGTAGCCACCCCTGAGGCACTGGTACGTGGTGATGAGATCCCCCCGGAGCCTCCTGTGCTCCAGGCTGAGCAAACCCAGCTCTCCCAGCCCATCCCCATACGGCTGAGAGAGGCTCCCCAGCCCTTGGGTCCCCTTGGGGGCCCTGCTCTGGACCCCTCCAGCCTGGACACAGCTTTTTTGTGCAGTGGGGACCAGAACTGGGCACAGGATTCCAGGTGCGGCCTGGCCAGCGCTGAGCAGAGTGGGATGAGGGCTCCTGTATCCCTGCTGGTGATGCCTGTGTTGACGCCCCCCAGCACTCTGTTGGCCTTGGCCGCAGCAGCACCCTGCTCACTCCTGTGGAGCTTGTTGGGCACCAGGACCCGAGGTTCCTTCCCACAGCGCTGCTCCCCAGCCGGGGGGATCCCAGCCCGTGCTGCACTCCTGGATTGTGTTTCCCAGGTGCAAGACTTTACACTTGTCCGTGCTTGTTAGCCCCCTCTTCCAGCCCATCCAGGTCTCCCTGCAGGGGGGCTCTCCCTTCCAGAGTGTCCACATCCCCACTCAGTTTGGTGTCATCTGCAGACTTCATCAGGTTGCACTTGATCCCGTTATCCACCATCCCTCAAACATTGCCATGCCACTGTAGCTTATCACCAGCGAGCACGATTTTATCCCTTCCTCCCCACCTCGCCTGAAGCTCTTCTGAGTCATGAGCAAAAATGCTCTTCCCCATTGAGAAAGGCAGAACCCTCAGGCCCCAAAGTCCTGGTGTCACCTGGGCCATCCCCAAGCGGTTTGAGTGGTGGCCTGTGGGCGCACGCGCTAGGCCACCCTCCATGCAAACGGTGACGGTAGCCTGGCTTCACCCACCGCCACTCCGAGCCTCTGCAGCAGCAGCTGCTGGTGAGGTAGGGACCGAGCCACGCACAGGCTCCCAGCATGGAAGGCTCCAGAGCTGCTCCTGTTCCCGATGTGTCTGCAGCGGTCACCTGCGCAGCGGTCACCTGTACCTCCATGCAAGGCCTTACCGTCCAGAAAACCCGCCCCTCAGACGGTTTCACACACGTGCTCTGCACTACCCTAAAAAGCCAGAGTTTCCCCTTCCTGCCCAGCCCCTTCCAGCCAATGACCCCTGATCCCATGGGCAAGTGAAAGGCAGGGACAGGAGCGGCGTTTTGCCTTGCCCTGGCCAGCGCACCCCAAAAAGCCGCTCAGCCTTTACACAAACGTCATCCTAGCACCTGTGGGGTGGGGAAAGCCCCAGGGGCTCTGGGTCAGCATAAACCAGCAAACCGACCCCAAACGTAGGCAGAAGGGCACGCATGGGCCACGAGGGGGTGGGGGGCGCGTGGGGGGCACATGGTGGGGAGTAAACCAGCTTGTTGGCAGACCTGGAAATGCAGTGACGTAGATATGGCCAGGGCTTTACCTGTATTGCTCTGATGGAAGTGACAGGGAAGGTGTGCACAGGCACAGGTAAACCCGTGTGTGCACACTGGCACGGGCCCAGGGCTCTGGCGATGCTGCGGAGGTGTGTGCACCTCTACAGCAATGCCTTCGGGGCTCCAGCTTCGAGCTCTCTGGAGCTGCAAAAAGGCCAGGTCTCCCATTCTTGGGAGCAGATCAAAGGATGCCGGCGTTGCGGCAGAGGCTGGAGAAACCCCACAGCCAGAACCTCTGTGATTTTTTTGCTGCCCATACAAAACTGGAAGGAGTGGCTGATAGGCCAGCGGGTCGTGCTGCCGTCCAGAGGGACCTCGACAGGCTGGAGAATTGCGGGGACAGGAACCTCATAAAATTCAGCAAGGGGAAGTGCAAAGCCCTACACCTGGGGAGGAACAGCCCTGTGCAAGAACAGATGCTGGGGCCACCTGGTTGGCTGGGGCTCTACTCACCCTCACGATGCAGCAGCAGCAAAGCATTAACGAGGAGATGTTTTATTAGCACTAGGAAACCGCTTCCTAGAAATGCAAGAACCCCGGGTCTGGAGCAGGAAAGCCCAGCGCCGGAGCTGTCACGGCAGAGTTCGGGTGAATTCCCCCCGGCCGGATGGGCAGGCACTGCCATTTCTCTCTCGGTGCCCCCCATGCCCCACCTTGAACCAGGCTCTCGATGACGATATTCTAGAGGACGCAGATACACGGGGCCAGGTGCAGCATGGATCTGGTGCTCCAGACCAGGACCACCGGTAGCGTGCGGAGGCTCAGACCGTGCTGCAGCACCGAAACGTTACTCGTGACACAGGGCCTGGATCCATCCTGTGCCACCCAGCCCACCGCTGCTGTCGGAAGGCGCGACCCATGACAACAGCTGCACTACGTGCCAGTGCCTGCAGCGCCCTGCAAGGCTCCACCGGGGCCCGGAGCCGCCGGCAGGTCAGGAGAGGCTCCGGGTCCCCCAGCCACTGGCGGGGCAGTCGGCGCTGCCGATCCCGCCTGGGCCAAGTTCTGGGACGCCTGGGCTGCGTTGGCCTCATAGTCAGAGACGCGGCGCTGCATGATGGAGGGCATCAGCGCCACGTAGGCGCTCATCAGACGGTGGTTGGAGTGCACCAGCTTTGCGGCGCAGGCATCGAGGCACATCTCCTGCGGGACGGGGAGGATCAGCGTGGGGAGGGGGCCCCACCCGCCCCGGTGCCCCAGCCGCCCCGGTGCCCACCTCGCGCCCGGTGAGCAGGCGGTAGTTGAGGTTGCAGACGCAGTGCCGGAAGCAGAGCTCGGTCATCCGGTTGTAGACCAGCAGGAAGTCCCGCAGCTGGGGGAGAGGCGGCACCGGCACAGGCTCAGCCCGGGCCGCGGCGCCCGGGACCCCCCGGGGCCCCCCCGCCAACCCGGCCCCCCAGCGCCCGGTTCCCCCCCAGCCCAGCGCAGCCCAGCCCCGATCCCCGCCGGCCCCCATCGCCCGGGCCCCAGCCGAGCCCCCGCCCCCCCAGCCCGGCCCTCACGCTGCGGAGCTGCTGCTGGTGCTCGGCCCCCGGCTCCATGGCGCCGCGCGGGCCCGAGGGGGCGCTTCCGGGCGCAAAGGTCACTTCCGCCCCACTTCCGCCCGGCGCTGCCGCTGCCCGCCGGTGACGCCACGTCCGGGCCGTCTCGCGGCGTGACGCGACTTCCGGCGTGTCCCGGGCCGAGGCGCATAGGGGCTCCCGAGCTGCGGGCGGGGGGGCCCGGCCGCGGCCGGGGCGGCGCAGGTGGGCGGGGGCGGCGGGGCCGCCGGGGGGACCGGAGGCGCGGGGGGGCCGGGGCCGGGGCCGCGGGCAGGGTGAGCCCGGCCTGCCGGGACGGTGACGCCCGCCCGGGGGCCTGGGGCAGGGCCCGGGCCGCGGGCAGGGCGGTGGGGCGGGCTGGGGGCGAGTCCGTCCCTGCTTCCCTCCCGGGCCGGGCCGGGGCCTGCGGGCACCCTGCCCCCTCGCCCGGGGAGCCCTCGCCAGGCAATGCCGGGGCCTGTGGCCCCTCCCCGGGGCGAGCGGGAGCCTGCCCAAGGTGATCCCTGCGCGCCGGGGCTTCCCCGGGGCCGGCGGAGGGTGGGGGGCCGGCGTGGCCGGCTCTGCCCCTCGGCGCCCGCTCGGGCCCGTCCCGCTGGGCGGCTCCCCGGGCCGGTGCTTGCCCCGCCGGGTCCAGCCCTGCCAGCCTCCCAAAGCAGCCGCTTCCCCGCGGGACGGGCGGTTCTGCCTGCCCGGGGCTCTGCGGCCCCATGGCCCTGAGCGCTGGGGGCCGCGGGTGCCGGCCCCAGCCGTGCCTCTCCCGGTGGGCGGCTGCCAGCCACGCCGCCTCCCCACGCTGGAGCCATGGGGGCTGCTCCCCAGCTGCGGCCTGGAGCAGGGCTGCTGGCCGGTGGGGGTCGCATGGGGGTCGCGGGGCGGGGGGCACGCTGGGAGGCAACGTCCCCTTCAGCCAGGGGGTCCGGCCGTCTGGGCTGTGTCCCTGTAGGCAGCTAACGGAGCTCAGCTCCAGGGGTGGATCCAGCCCCTGCTCAGGTGCCTGGCGCTGCCTGCACTGGAATGTGCTCGGACCGGTCTGGGCACAGTGGGGCCCTCACTGCTCCCCTCTCTGGTGCACAGCCTGGCTGTGGACGTGGCTCTTGGCTGCATTCTCCCGGGCTCTGGGCCAGGAGCTGCTCTGCTGCAAAGCCCCGGTTGTCCCGGGGCAGGGTCTGCTGCCCAGCCAGGACAGACAGACCACTGCTGCATCCCGGAGATTGTGAGGGGCAGGGGAGAACCACCTCATGTCCAAAGCCTGCGGGCTGTGGGCCAAAGGGGTGGGAGGGAGCATGCTGACTGTGCTCCAGGGTTTGGAGCCGGAGCTGGGGCTGGCTCCTCTGGGACATGCAGCTCTGCCGGGAGCTTTCTGGGAGGCAGGAGGCTGCAAGCAGGGCTGGGGGGGCACATCCCAAGGGGCTGCCATGCCGTGCAGAGGCCATTCAGTGCACCCTGCAGCCCCAGGCCCTGGCCCTGCAGGGTCCTGGCTTGGGAAGCTGGGGATTTCCCTGGATGAGTGAGAGCCCCAGGATGCTGGCCCCAGGGAGGGGGTCTCCATCTCGGTTCCAGCAGCATGTCTGTGTCCTTGCAGGCCCTGAGGATGTCGGACGGGATCATGAGCAAGGCTGCCACCATGGAGATCCCCATCAGCAGCAACGGGGACACAGGCAGCCTGCCAGAGGACGATGGGTTGGAGCAGGTTTGTAGCTGGGGCCAGGCGGGGAGGTGCCGGACCCCCAGGTATGGCTTTCTGGTCCGGGCCGTGCTGCTGTACTGGCTCTGCCCCAGGCCCTCTCTGTCAGGGCCGCGCCATCCTTGGCCGTGTGTCCCGGCACTGCACCTCAGCTGCCTGCACTCCTCCCTCCGCTGCAGGACCTGCAGCAGGTGATGGTGTCGGGGCCCAACCTCAACGAAACCAGCATCGTCTCTGGTGGCTACGGGGGCACAGCTGAAGGCATCATCCCCACCAGCACCATCAAAGGTAGGCTGGGCTGCAGCGCAGGTGCGCGTGGTCGGGGCTGGGGCTGCCTGCCAAGGGCAGTGCCACTACCTCGCGCGACGGCAGAGGTGGAAGGAAAGGCTCTGTCATGGGAAGGAGAGCACAGCTCACCTCGCTGCCCTCTTGCTCCCCGCCAGGCTGTGGGAGCCTGTGGGGAAGGAGGTGTGCTGCTTGAGCCACAAGGCCTGGGATCCTGGTCCCTCTGCTGGGGCATGGCCCGTGGTGGTGCCAGGCGGGGAGGGTCTTGTGTGGGCACATGGGCAGAAGCTCCGTCTCGAGCCTTGACTCGAGCTGGCTGTCGCCTGGGCCCCACAGCACATCCCCTGCTTGGTCCTGACACATTCTGCCTCGGCCTGGCTGTTTGGTACGGTGCCTCCTTCCCGGGATGGCAGCTCCTGCCGGTGCAAGGTGGCTCCTTCCCCTTCTTTCCTGCCAGGCTTGGGCTCCGCCGCCGGGCTGGCACACACATGCCCCCAGCAGAGCCTGGCTGCCTTGGGGTGGAGGGACTGCCACCCTGCTAACCCCATTCCTCCGGCACTCCCCACACACGGTGGCTAACGGAGAGGCGCTGTGGGAGGGCTGGGCCACGGGCGCTCCCTTCCCGCTGGCCAGGGGTGCCCCTGGGGTGGGCTGTGGCTGTGGCGCCTGGGCTTCGCGCTGTGCTGTGGCACAGCAGCTCTCGGGTCCTTCCTCCGGTGGTGGGGAAAGACACCAGTGTCCTGACTCTTCTCCGGTCCTGGGTGAACAGGGAGCTCTGGAGTTGTGCCGGTGCCAGCAGTTGTGTGACGAGGACCAGGATGGCCTGCCCACAGGGGGACGGGGCAGGGTGGCTCTGAGCCCCACGCTTTTCCTTTATTTCCTCCTCTGGTTGCTCAGGCTGGCCCTGGGGTTGAGGGTGTTCCTGATGGCAAGGCATGGCTGCAAGCGTCCTGGGTGCAGGCAGTGTGCCACAGCCCCGGGGCTCTGCTGGCCCCTGCAACCCCCCAGTGGCTCTGCCCAGGCGTGGGGGCAGCGACGGCCCGGCGGGTCCATGGTGAGCGTTGGTGGTGCTGGGCTGGGCCGAGTCAGCACTGCCAGGGCATTTCTGTCACAGCCGCACCTCTCACCCTCGGTCCCTCACGGTCCTGTTTCACACCAGTCTCTGTCCCCCACCTTCATCCCAGGTGTCTCTTCTGCAGCAGATGGCTGCTCGACCCCGACCGCTCCATCCTGCGCTAGGCTTGCGCGAGCGGATTTGGACAGGCAGAGGGGACGTGTGCCTTTGCTCCCAGCCTGCTCTGCCGAAGAGCAGCACGAGCGGGTGGC
Source organism: Nycticorax nycticorax (assembly GCA_023375905.1). Classification (NCBI taxonomy): domain Eukaryota; kingdom Metazoa; phylum Chordata; class Aves; order Pelecaniformes; family Ardeidae; genus Nycticorax; species Nycticorax nycticorax. Next base: position 177,516 of record JAKFQP010000564.1, read on the forward strand.
AGGAGGGGGCGTGTGCCATGGCTGCCGTCCCCCTGTCTGTCACACCAGGCCTGTCCAGCTCTCGGGCACAATGATGCTGGCTGTCGGGACAGAGGGAGCGGGGAGGTGTCCGTCTGGCAGCCGGCTGTGTCTTCTGTTTTCCTGTCGCACTCACCTGCTCCCATTGCTCTCCCCTGCTGCCATCCCGCCCGCACACTCATCCTCTGTCCTGGCCATTCCTGCCCCTGTGCCCATCACACCGCCCCATCTCCTCTGCCCTCTCTGCTCAATGCCTGCCAGCCCCTCCATTTCCAGGCTGTCTTGTCCAACCTCACCCACCCCGAGGACCATCCGTCTCCCCCAGTCCATCTGCCGCCAGCAGGATGGCCAACCAGGCTGGTGCTTCAGCAGGTACTGCAGCTGCCCGGGCCCTGGCCGGTGCTCCATGGCCCCCCTGCCTGGGCTTGGGCTCCCCGCCCCGGGTTAGGGTGCCTGGTGAGCACTGGGCTCCCTTGGAGCACCTCCATGGAGATGTGGCTGCAGCCCCACATAGCCACCGGCCTGCAGGCCGGCCAGCCCGCTGCCACAGGAGGAAGAGCTTCCCAGTGCTTGCCGCCTCCGGCACCTGCAGCTGGGTCTCAGTCCTGGTGCGGGGGGGAGAGGATGGCGCTGCCAGGGCCCCGGGTGGCTCCAAGGTGAGACCCCAGTGGTGCCCAGCTGTGGGAGACCACTCCTGCAGTGAGGAGCCCGCGTGCCTCCCTGGGGGTGGCCGGCCGCCTCCCCTCTGGCCCACTCAGAGAGGAGGGGGCTTGGGCAGGAGGCTGCACGGGTGCTGGGGCCCTGCCTGTGAGAGCCCCTGTGGCTGGGCTGGTGATGAGGTGGCCCCGGGGCCAGGCCCTGCCAGCTCCTGCAGGCGCGCTGGGGTCTGTGCCTTCTCCTGCGAGGTCGGCTGCTGCCGTGGCCGGGGCCTGCATGGGACCCCTCAGGAAGGACTCTTAGAAGCAGGGTCCCTGCTGCCTGTGCAAGGTGTCGGGGCGTGCTGCCTGCGAGCCAGTTCACAGGCAGGCAGCTGTGTGAGGCTGGCTGGAGCCCATTGGCGCTGCCGGCTGGGGAGAGCTGCCCAGGGCCGGAGCAGGGCCCGGTGCCAGCGCTGTGCCACAGCAGGCACGGTGGCAGCTTCCCGGGCAGGGTGGGTTCTGCCCCAAACAAGAGGCTGTCGTGCATGGGCTTTGTCGAGCCCCGATGCAGCCCCGTGGGACCCCTGCACTCCTTGCAGTGCCCTGAGCCCCCCCGGGCCCAGCCACGGCGCCCCACTGCGCAGGCACTGTTGGTTTTGGGTGAGCAGCCTGTCCTGCGCCCTTGCTGCTGCCCTGCTGAGCCGACGCCGTGCGGGGCTGTGTCTGTTCCAGGCTCCGGGCTGCACCAGCCCCACGCCAGCCCTACCGTCGGAGGAGAGGAAGTTGTCCGCGGCATCGCCGTGGAGAAGTTCGACATTGTCAAGAAATGGGGTATCAACACCTACAAGGTGAGCTGCTTCCTGGGACCATGGCAAGGGCCCAGCGCACCCCTAGGGCTGCGCAGCAGGGTGGGGGGTCAGGCCAGCCCCTGTGCTGGGGGTGGAGGAGCAGCAGGAGATGGGGGATGCCTCCGGGGTTCTCCCCGCAGAACTGTGGGGACAGCTCTGCAGCTCCCTGCTGCCCGCAGCAGCACGGAGCCCTTCTCCCCCGCCGGCCAGGGAGCCAGGGCCTCCTGATGCCTCCCCCCCTTGCCCCGCAGTGTACCAAGCAGCTGATCTCGGAGCGGTTTGGCCGGGGCTCCCGCACCGTGGACCTGGAGCTGGAGACGCAGATTGAGCTGCTCCGGGAGACAAAGCGCAAGTACGAGTGTGTGCTGCAGCTGGCGCGGGCTTTCACCAACCACTTCTACAGCCTGGTGCAGACGCAGCACGCCCTGGGCGATGCCTTTGCGGACCTCAGCCAGAAGTCTCCTGAGCTGCAGGTACGCCCGTGGAGGAGGCGGCGTGCGCCGAGCCTCGGCCTGCGCTGCAGCCCCTGGGGAGCAGACCGAGAGACCCCCACTGGCCTCAGGCTCTGCAGCGCGGCTGGGGGCGGCTCTGCCCTGCCGGTGCGTGAGGAGGAGCAGGAGGCGGCTGGGGATAACGGCGCTCAGCGAAGGCCGCGGGGCAGGGGAGAGCATGAAGGGCCCCGTCCCAGCACCCCTGGGCCAGGGTCTGGGTGCATGGGAGGAGAGAGGGGGCCTTGCCGATGCGGTACGGACCCTGACTCCTCTTCCTCTCCCAGGAGGAGTTTGGTTACAACGCTGAGACACAGAAACTGCTCTGCAAGAATGGAGAGACACTACTGGGGGCTGTCAACTTCTTTGTCTCCAGCATCAACACACTGGTGAACAAGACCATGGAGGACACGCTCATGACGGTCAAGCAGTACGAGACGGCCAGGTAGAACGGCAGCATGGGCCGGGGCTGGGCTCCTGATGGGTGTTGGGCGCCCCTGGGGGGCAGCTGCAGGGCCGCAGCATCGCTCTGATGCCGACCGTCCCTGCGCAGGCTGGAGTACGATGCGTACCGCACGGACCTGGAGGAGCTGAGCATGGGCCCTCGGGATGCCAGCACCCTGTGCCGGCTGGACGCAGCTCAGAGCCAGTTCCAGAGCCACAAGGACAAGTACGAAAAGCTGCGTGCTGATGTGGCCATCAAGCTCAAGTTCTTGGAGGAGAACAAGGTGGGGAGGGCTGCGGGGCCAGGCAGGGGCCGCGGGGTGCGGAGCGGGGTCTGCTGCACACTCCTGTCCCTTGGCTGTGCTGCCTGGCAGCCGTCCACCCAGGACCTGCGTTTGGGTGGGCAGCAGGTGTGAGGCAGCCAGGAGGGCTGGGGAGCGCCCGCCTCGCTGCCAGGGCTCTGCTGCGCAGCCTTCCCCCAGCTCTCAGGGATAGTTTTCATTCCAGAGGTGCTGGCAGCAGCTCTGGCCTCCCCTGCGCCTGCGTCCCTGCTCCCTGCCCCTTCCCTGGTGCCGGGAGGCAGGGCTGGCTCGCGGCCCGCTGACACCCCCCCGCTCTCCCCAGATCAAGGTGATGCACAAGCAGCTACTGCTCTTCCACAACGCCATCTCTGCCTACTTTGCTGGGAACCAGCAGCAGCTGGAGCAGACCCTCAAGCAGTTCAACATCAAGCTGAAGACCCCCGGTGCTGAGAAGCCCTCCTGGCTGGAGGAGCAGTAAGCCGCCCCCTGCGTGCTGTGGCTGGGGGCACCATGGACCTGAATTCTGGCTGCTGGCGCAGGGCCCGGCCCCGTGCTCATGGGGTGAGTGGGGGACGCGGCCTGGGCCCCGCTGCAGCTGGGGGCTGCCCACCGGGCACGGGCGGGGCCTGGTTTGGGGGGGAGCGGGTGGCTGTGAGCAGGGCCCTGGTTCTGCCTGGGGACAGGAGCCTGGAGAGGCCAGGGCTCCCCCATACCGCTTCTCCCCCATCGCGCCTCTCTGCTCTGGGGCAGAGTCCAGCCCTGCCCGGCTCCTTGGCACTCCCTCAGCACAGACCCCCAGCGCGACGGCCGGGAGCCCTCCCTGCCTCCCAGCACCCCTGCGGGGCAGCGGACACCTCCCTCACTGGGGCTGCATGCCCCAGACCCCGCTGCACACCTTGGGGTGGGCTGGGACACCACGGCTCTCCCGCTGCCCCCCGGGGGGTAGGATGGGAGCGCCCCCCCCCCCCCCCCCCCCCCCCCCCCCCCCCCGCCTGGCCCAGGAATACCCCTGCCCTGCGGCAGAAGCGTTCATTTCCAAATGACGATGAAGCTACGGTGGGGTGGCACTAGGACTGCTGCATCCCCAACCGGTCCCTGGGGGGCTGGGGGCTCCCACCCGCTGCGCCTGGCAGCTGGGGCTCCTGCCCTCTCCCAGCGCTGGGGTTGCTCCGGCTCCCTCCTGGCTGGTCCCTGGCACTCCCAGGGCAGCTGCTCTTGCACTCCCTCCCCCGCCGACTCAGGGGTCACCCCCTCAGTCTCACACTACACTCCCCCGTGCACAGGGTGGGCCGTGGTGGCCGTCCCCAGGGCTATGGCATGACCACCCTCCCCTGCGGCTCCTCCCGCCAGGGCTGTGCTGGGGTGGCCATCCCTGGGGCGGGGGGCACTGCACACAGCAGCAGCTAGCAAGGTGTGGGCAGGCAGGGGCTGGCCCGATGCGGGTCCTCTCACCGCCCCGACGCTTGGACCCTCGACGGCTGCCGGGAGCGGTGGGGACTCAAACCAAGGACCAAACACTGGCCGCGTCCCGGGCAGGTGCATGTGCATGTCTGTGTGCGAGTGCACCTGCCATGCGCAGCAGGACCGGGGCCTTGGCCAGCGTCCCATGCCCGAGAGCTCTGCCCCGCGCCAGCTGAGCGTTGCTCCCAGCCCCGGCCACGCGCAGCACTTGGGCACTTTCTCCTGAGACAGAAGAGTTTGTTTTTCTTGCTAATTTAATCCCTGGTAATTTAATGTCTGGATCTGACACGCGCCCCCCCCCCCCCCCCCTTTCCCCGGGGGGGGCCGCCCCCCCCCCTTCCCCCC
>JAKFQP010000565.1:7293-23382 GCA_023375905.1 Nycticorax nycticorax
CCCCCCCCCGCCCCGATCACGGACATCACCGCCGGGCTGCTCACGCCACGTGCGAGGGGGCTGCTTTGCTCAGAGGCGCCCGAGGTATTTCTGTTAGGAACGATAAAAGCGATCCAAAAAAAATTAATAATAACAAGAAGAATGGAGCCTCTGGGTAGATGGGGGAGCTCGTGCATCCAACGCAGGAAAGCCAGATCCCGAAACGCCTCTGGCCCTGCTCACTGCATCGCTGGTCCAGGGACGGATGAACGGGAAAATAATAAATAGGTTATCCTGAGTTCAGCAGGCAACGGCTTCCAAAAAACCAAGGAGAGGAAAAGCCCGGCCGAGTCCCAAATAATAAAGAAGGGGTCTGGCATGCTGCCGCCGGGGCTGGCCGCGGGCCTCCTGCACTTTGGGAGGGAGGGGCTAGCCCTGGCGCAGCTCTGGGGGAGAACCGGAGCCCCTGCAGACCCCAACCCGGCCCCTCCAAACCCTGCATTCATCGGCCAAGTCCCAAAACTGCCCCTGGAGCCTCGGGCTGGGGCGAAGTGTCCGTCCCCGCGCCCCCGTCCCCCCAGTGCCGCACCGTCAGTGCCTGGTGCCGTACATTTTATCCCACTCCAGGAACAAGTCCAGCTCCTTCTGGGAGGCGGCGGGACGGACCTTGCAGAATGCCTTCTCAAAGTCCTGGTAGGAGGTGGGCTGGAGCTGGCCCGGCAAACCGTGCAGCGTGGTGGCCCCGGCGTGCTGGCAGAGCTGAACCAGCTCACTGCCCGAAAAGTTCTCCGTGTGCTGCACCAGGGAGGCCATCTCCCGCTCACTCAGGCAGGAGCTCTGCTGAGCCAGGGCGTGATGGAGGATCTGCCGGCGGGCGATGCTGTCTGGTGGGGAGATGTAGAACCGCTTGGCAAAACGCCGGTGGGAAGCTTCGTCCATGCTGCCAGGCCGGGAGGTGGTCCCGATGACAACCACGTTCTGCTCGGATGAGGTAGCCACGTTGTCCAGGTAGGAGAGGAGCTGGGACTTGAGGTTGCTCACCTGGGTGCTGTCCTCGCCAGCCCGGGCCACCAGCAAGGACTCAGCCTCAGTGATGAGCACGACCGCGGGCTGCCGGCAGCTGGCCATGAAGAAGACAGTCTGCAGGATCTTCTCAGCTTCGGCTTTCCAGGTGGAGAGCAGGGTTGTCCCGCTGAGCTTCAGCAAGGTGGAGCCCAGCTGGGTGGAGATGCACCGGCTCAGCAGGGTCTTCCCTGTGCCGCGGGGACCAAACAGCAGGATGGTTCGGGGTGGGCGGCTCGCCGCGGTGTAGGCACCAGGACGCAGGATGGGCCACACCAGCTCCTCCTCGATGGCAGCCTTCACGGAGACCTGCCCAGCGATGTCTGTCCACTGCACGGGCGGTCCCCGCTCCACGATCTTGGTGTTCACCAGCTCCAAGACCAGGGGGTCGACGTTCTTGGGCTGCTCCTCCACCGGCGGGCTGCTGAAGACCGGCGCTTTGGGGGGCAGCCGCAGCGGGAAGGGGGGTCCCGGCTCAGCCGCCCGCTCCCCATTGGCGAGGGGGGGGCTGAACTTCTCAAAGGGTTCTGCCGGCCGCAGCGGAGCTTCCCCAGTGCCGTAGGGTGGTGAGACCATACTCTTCATCGGCTGCCCGCCGTACTTGCTGGCATGCTCCTCAGCGTTCCCGGCTCCCGCCGGCCGCTTCCCGGGCTTGAAGGCCACCTGGGGGGACTCGGCGCTGCTGCCAAACCCATTGCCCCGGCACTCACCGTTGTCCGACATGGGGTAGGGGGACTTTGGCTGCTCATAGCTGTATTTCCTGTACCTGCCCTCCCCCTCATCCTCCCCACCGGAGATGTCGAAAGCCTTCCTCTTCAGGGCGCCCGCCGCCTCGGTGCCAAGGGGCGGCACGGCCAGGGGGGCCAAGCCAGCGCCCTGGTAGCCGTAGCCGGGGACCCCGGGCGGGCGGGCAGCGGGCGGTGGGGCTGGGATGGGGGTGGGCGCCGCGATGCCAGAGGGCAGGTAGGAGGCAGAGGGATGGGGCGGGTGGATGGTGCCGTAGCCCGGCTGCGGTGGGTAGCTGCCAGTAGCATAGTTGTACATGGGGCCGGAGGAGCCGTAGCCCGGCACCAGAGCAGGCGAGGGGTGTGGGGGCTGCAGGAGCCCCGAGCCGTGGAGGGCAGGGGGGTGCGGGGGGGGGAGTGCTGCCGCTGGCTGGGTACAGTAGCCGGAGGGCAAGTAGGTGCCACCGTAGCCTGAGGGGTACTCCTGAGATGACCCGAGCCCACCGGAGCCAGCAGCGGCTCCTCCGCAGGAGTTACCGGGGTACATGGGATCGGCGAGGTTGGCAGACACCACAGGGGAGCCGCCGAGCCCGATGGCCCCGCCGCTGGGGGGGACGGCGGGCGGCACCACCCCCTTGGCACCGGGGAGGCCATCGTGGATGGGGGTCAGGGGGTAGGCACCGTCGGAGCCATGGGCCACCGGCCAGGGCTCCCCATCCCCCTTCTGCCCGTTAACCGGCCCGAAGGCTCCATCCCCGTAGCTGCTGAGCGCCGGGCGCTCGTAGGGCGCATCCAGCACCCCCGAGTACTTCTCAGCGTACCTCTTGAGGAGGTTGGAGGCAGTGAGCGCGGAGATGTCGTCGTTGGCCCAGGCGTAGTTGAAGCGCTGGCGGGTGCTGGGGTAGAGGTCGGACTTGTGGGCAGGAGAGGAGGTGGTGGAGGAGACGTCGAGGTGCTGCTCCGGCCACTGGTTTAGGGACTGGGCATGCTCTGGTGACCAGTGCATCTTCAACAGACCTGGAGTGGGGGGGACAGAACAGTGCAGGGTGAGAGCAGCGAAACAGGGACGAGCACCTCTCTGCACCGGGAATCTCCAAAACTCCACAGGGCCCCGTCCTCCTGCACCACCTTGCACCTCCTGACCACAAACACGTGCTCCCAGTCACGCTCACGCTCTAAATTTTCCGGGCAAAAATCCCCTTGACCACTACCACCAGTGCAAATATCCCGCAGGAAGAGCAACCACGAGCGCTCCAGAGAGTCCAGCCAGCCCAAGCTTTGATGGGAATGCTGTCCAACAGGATAAAATATTCAGGTTATCAAAGCACGGCAATGCAAACAGTGCAGCCCCAGTGCTGCCGGCAGCGCTGCGGCACCGAGCACCGGCACACGTAGCCAGCGGACGACCCTGCCCTGAGGTGCCCCACCTGGAGCAGAGTATAATGATAATATTATAATTGTAATGCGTATAATATTAATAGCGCGTAGCCGGGTGGCTGGGGAAATCGGGGCTGCATTGCACCCGCCTGTGCGTGGGAAGGAGCTCGTCACCCCAGGCTGAGCGCAAGCCTTTGCCGCAGCCCTTTGCTCGCCCCCCGGCACCAGTGCCGGTACTGCTGGGCTGTGCGCAGCCCCACCAAAACAATTCGTGCAGCAAAGGGAAAGACCCGAAATGCCACGGCCGTGTCCAGACCCACCCCTGCACTGGGGCTGCAACGGCCACAGGTGGGAAACGCATCCGGGTGGGAAACACATCCCAGGGGGGAAACGCATCCCAGGGGGGCTCTGCAGGACCTGCCGGGGCCCCCGCTCACCCCCCTGCCCCTGCATCACTGCCCCCCCCCGCCCCTGTGTCCCTGTCACCCCCCACGGCTCCACATCATGGGGATGCTGAGGTCGGCACCACCCTCTCTTGTCCAGCCCCCAAATACCGCAGGGCCCCCGAGCACCCACAGAGGGTGGTGGCAGCGTCCCCCATCACCACCCCCAGCGCAGGTCCCCCCCCCGTCCTTCGCCCAAAGCCCCGGGGGACGGCTAAAGTAGGAGCCAGGAGGGGACCTCCTGCACCATTCACTCGCCCCTCTCAGCCTTTAAGCCACTTTGTGACCGCAGCACAATTAGATTACTTAATGCTTTAATTGACTTATACGGCATTTGTACTTCCACTTTGGATATCAAACTTCCACAAGAGGATTTCAATGGCGGCTTTGCAGGGCTTTATCCGGCATCCTCCCGGCATTTACCGGCCATTATTAAAGTGCTCCCGCCGGATGAACGCTCCGGCAGAGCCAGCCCCGAGAGCCTGCGGGAAAGGGCCCTTTCTCAGGCACACAAAGGAGAAGCTGCCCAATAAACCTGCGCTCCCGAGCCATACATGGGGTCTGGCTGGGCGGAGGAGGACGGGGGGGGCCCTTCCTTGCCTTTGAGAAGCTACTAAAGGGGAAAAGGGGGGGGGGGGGAGGTTGGACAACTCCGCCAGCAATACAGCATTTTTTAATTTTTTTTTTTTTTTTTGAAGGAACTAAAGCACCTGGAGTTTCCATCCCTGCCCAGAGCACTGTGCGGTGGGGGGGGCGTGCTACAGGTGCAGCCTGCAGCTCCTTCTGCCCCCCCCAAAAATACAGACCGCAAATGCCAGGGGCTCAGGGGAGGAGGAAAGGGGGTTGGGAGGTGCCCGGGAGGTGCTCGATTGCTCCAGCACAGGGCTCAGTGCAGAGCAGCACGAGGTGCCACCACCACCACCGGCAAATCCCAACAGCGTTTCCAGGCTGTTCCTTCTGCAGGCGCCCCAGACGGTGGCACGGACCCCCTCACCCTCACCCATCCCTCCCAGAGAAGGGAGGACCTGGCAGCCCAAGCCACGCCGTGCCTGCCTTCTCCCGCGACACAGCAGCGTGGTTCCTGCGGACAACGCGCCCCGAGGACAGACCCAAACCCTGCAGGACAACGGCTGCTTCTCCGGGGAGCGCCCAACTTTTCCCCCATAGCAGGGATCAACCCCAGCGCCCAACGCCCGTGGCTCCGACGCCAGCTAAAAACCGGTGGCTGCAAATAAGTGCTGTAATGGGAACGGCTTTTCTAAGAGTCTGCAGGAGGGTGGCCGAGGCCGCAGCGCGCGGCTGGAACCTCACCAAGCTCCTCCGGCCCCGGCCCCAAGCAAAACGGCAAAGCCGCTGCCAGAAAAGGGGGCGGGGGGGGGGCAGGGGTTTGCACCAGGGCTGCTGCAACCAAAGCAAACCCAAGCACGAGAGGACCCAGAAGCGAAGCCGCCTCCATCCGACCCCTTTAAAGGCGGGGATGCATTTGGGAGAAGGAAAGCCAAAACCCCCTGGAAAACCCAGTCGCACCCTGGAAAACCGGGCGGAGGGGGAGGGCCAGCGCGCGGGGAGAAGTTGTCAGGGGTTTGAAATGGGACGTGAATGAGGCGGCGGAGCGGGACAGATGTTTCAATGCTCCCCTTGGCAGTGTGAGAAAATTACTGTCCAGTGACCAAATGGCCGGGCCAGTTCCCACCCTCGCTGCTGCCCATTATCCCCAGCGCAAGACAAAGGCGGCCGGGGGGGCTGGGCAGGGGAGAATCCTATTGTTCCCGCCCGCCCTAATTATGGAAATCTTGTTAATCTATTCAGCAGCGACTCTGAACTGGGCTTTTGTTCGGGGGCTTTTTAGCGGGGCACGCACCGCCGAGGGTGTCCAACGGCTCAGCATTGGGGATGGGGTGCGCGCCCTCCCACCACCCCCCAACCCGGGGAAAAGCTCTTGCCCGGGGATTTCAGGCGCAGCCACGAGGCTGCGGGGACGCAGGGCTCCCCCGAGCAGCATCCCGGCGCCGGCCGTCTTTGTTGGAGCGCAAACATCTCATCCCCAGCCCTCGTACGCGCGCACGCCTGCACGCGTGTTTTATGTGCTCATGTCCCAGCCCCGCACACGTGCGCCCGTCGCTAACGCTGGTGCATAAAAACTCAGGGCAAAAGCGACGCAAAGACGGAGGTGACCCGCAGGCAGCATATGCTGATGGCTGCAGCAATCCAGCATCCCTAGGGAGATTAGGAAAGGGTCGGAATGGATTTGGAGGGCAAAGAAGGAGAGGGAGCACGCAAGAGCAAACACACTCAAGCTGAGGATGCGCTAAAGCCAGGGTTTAAACCCAGCCCAGCACCCAGGACCCCACCAAGGTCACCCCAGAGGCCACACACTGGAGCATGCCCGCGGTGCCAGCGCTGGATGTGTCTCGACGTCCCCTTGCACAGCCCTCACTGCTCTGCAGAAGCCTCCCAGCCCCTGGGAGGGAGCAGGCGCTGCCGCCCGTCGGCTCCCAGCGCAGGGACCAGCCCATGAGCCGCCTCCACGACGCTTTGCTCGTACCGCCGCTGTCTTGCTGGTTTAAATGCTGACATCTCCTTTTCCTGCAGAGCTGCCAGCTTGGAGGATTTATGTTTTTTTTCAAAAGACGTTGGGCAGTTTCATTATCCCTGCAATTACCCGCAGCAGCGCGGCCGAGGCGAGCAGCTTCCCGGGCCGGGAGAGCCCGTCCTGGTTCCAGAGGCTGCCAAGTTCCCGGTTTTTTAATTCTCTGCCGTGCAAACTTTGGGCACAGAGGGAGCAAACCTGGATGCTGGGAGTCCTGTTTCCCAGCCCAGCCTCCAGCGAGACTTCTCGTATCAGGGATGTCATGTGTGACGGATCTTCCATGCTGGATTTTGCTACCGGTACCTGAAGGTGGGTCCAGACCAGGACCGAGCACCCACAGCACAAATGCAGCCCCACATCAACGCAACTCCTGCACCGAAGCTTCGCTGCTGCAGCTGGATTGGCGGCACGGAGAGGTGTCTGCATTCGTGCGGAGATGCCCCAGGCCTCGCAGCAGCCGCAGCGATGTCCCCAAGGCTAAAGGCGCGCTAGGACTCAAGTCTGCCCGGTGAACGGGAGGCAGGAAAATTACTTTTTCTTCTTTTAAATGAGCCGTTTCCTAACGAGCTTTTTGGCGCCTGCTGCCACGAGCTCACCCTGGGCTGGGGTTTGTCTCTGCCTCCTAAGAGCAGCGAGTGGAATCACAGCTTTAAACGAGCAATAACCCATGCAGATACCGCGCTTAAACCCACTGCGGACCCCAGGGTTGTGGCAATGCTCCCGAAATGTTTTAGCATTAATCTGGTAGACTACAGCAACATTCCTGCAGGCTGCTATACGTTTAAGCTGGACAGCAGCCGTCCCTAGCAAATCCCTACATGGCAGGTCCAGGATAGGCGGAACAGCCCAGCAGCAATTTAAACCGCTGGCAGAGCTGGTCCCAAAGCCAGGCTCGGGGCAAGGAGAGCGCAAAGCCCCGCCTGGACACAATACAACCCAAGTGCCATACCTGACAGCATTCGCAAAGGGTGAGGCATTTAAATCCCCCAGCCCGCCCCTGCAGACTAAGCCCGGGCAGCCAATTTCTCGGCACGCTGCCGCAGAGCAAACACCAAGTTTTCCAAGGCAAACTCAGGTTGTTTGGCAAATCCATCAGGGAGGCGCGCTTCTTTGTCCACCACATTCCCAGTCCCCTCCTAACCAGTGCCGACAAAGCGAGGGATGGTATTGCAATCATAGCAGGGTCAATGTACATATGTTAAAAGGATTTAGGCTAACTCCCACCGTGCCCTCTCCCCACCCCCAGGAGAAACAACCTCCCTCCCGGCCGGTGCGAGCCGAAGGCTCCAGCGTCCGCTCTGTCCGCTCATATATCAAGTGCAGAGCAGCTGGACACCAGCACGAACCGGGAGTGACCAACGGGCCATCGCCCATCTGTGCTGCCCCAGCACCCAGCCAGCAAATGAAAAATTAATATGGATCCGCTCAGCCCGGCAGCAGCTGAGCATCACCCATCTGTCACGGCGAGGGGAGGAACCCTCAGCTAAATGTCACCAGGAGGGAAGCGCCCGCGGTGCGTGGCCCTGGGAATCCCCGGATCGAGGGGATGTGGCAATAAAATCCAGATATTAATAATAACAAGCTGATTGGCGTTAGTGGATTTGTGGAATCTCACCCCACCTTTCAGTATAAGATGGATGGGAGAAAGAGAAGCAATACAAGGGACCTAAAAAAAAAAGTGGGAAAAAAAATCAGCCTCCTCCTTGCTATTTATATTTTTCTTAACATCACTGGTTTCAGGGTCTGCTGGCCCACTCAGGACTGCTGAGAGCTGGGCTTCAACCTTGCACCCACCTCCAGGAACACAGGACGAAAGTGCTGAACCATTTATTTGGGTCTAGAAACCACCAACATGTGGGCCTGCCCCAGCCCCTGCTCCTGCCACACCACCGGCACACTCCCTCCAGGGCTTCGAAGAGGAGCACGAATCCCGCAAGATTAATTATCGCATCAATCCATCACCGTCTTGCCCACTCCACGCCACGGGTGTGCTTCAGTGTGTGCAAAACGCAGCTCCCTCCAATGGCATTCCCGCTCCCGGCCACGCCGCCACTTCTCCTCCAGCTCTCCTGCCCTGCCCCACCTCGCCGGCTGGAGGACGTTCCTTGGGGTGACATCCCAGCTGCGGTCTCCACCGGAGCGCTGCCCGAAGGATGGGTCTCCGGTAGGAAGGAGGTTTTTAGCAAGAGCATCACTGAGTGTTCAGGTCATCAACGGCCACTGCCCCTCAAGGTCAACTCAGGGCAGATGCTCAAGGTGCAGGAGAAACCTCAGCGTGCTCCAGAGAAGGGTGCCACGGCCCACAGGTGCTGCTTGTATCCCTGTCGGCAATGACGCCCTGCACCGAAATTTCATTCCTTGACGCCGGACGAGCTCCCCAGGGCCTGGGGTTGGACCCAGCCCATTTTCAGAGGATTACATTAGAGAGGAAAATCCATTTCTAATCAGCAGAACCATTTCCCCAAACAGACGTGGTCCCATAAAAAGGTCAGGAGGTCAAATTGATCCAATTTGCATGCAATCTGCATAACAGTGGCCATGCCAGCAAGGGTGGGGAGCGTACCCCAAAGCTCCCGGTCCCACCACCCGGTCCCATGTGGGACTTTGCCCCCGACCCACGGCGAGGCTGGAGGACGCGGTGAGGAGAGGACGTTGCTTCTCCCATCCGGACTGTAAGCCCACGCTCAGCACGGACATGACGGGGACCATCCCCTCCTCAAGCCCATCTAGAAACGTGCCACGTGAAACCATCTGCAGGGACTTCGGCCGTGCATTTGCATATTCACATGGTCTACAGAGGGATGTCGTGGAACAGTTTGAAGGCATCTTTATGCCATCTCCACCCCTGCTCCTACAGAAGCCACTTGGCAAAGGATGTGCTGTCAGCACACAGACGGAAGCTGCTCTGAAAAACTTGTCCTGACCCCACTCCGTTCAAAACCACTTGTTGAAACCCGTCAGGACTCATCACATCCCCCCCCCAAGAAGGACGGTCTGACCCCACCTGAGCCCACAGAAGGAGGATCTGGAGGGCCATGCTCTCCTGACGGCCCCCACCAGCCCCGAGCTGGCAGCTGGGTGACCGGTGACGCTGTGCAGTAGGATGCCGGTGGTGGCGGAATGCCCAGAGGATGCAACCTCCGGGGTCTGTGCTACAACAGCAGGAGAAGAAGCAAAGCCAAAGCATTACGGGCCTGGACGCTGAGCCCGGCTGCTGGACCACGGCTGCACCCTGCAGAGCCGTGGTCTGACCTGCACCCTCTGCACGCCGGGGGCAGACCCTGGGGGTGGGGGCTCTACAAACCCCGATATACACATAAACCCCAGAAGGCTGAAAGCCATTTGAAACTACTTGTGTTTCCAAGCAGAAAGCATTGCCCTGACGCTTCATCTTCCCACAAGCACTTGGATGAAGGTCATTAAATGCAGAAGAGGCTTTGCAGCTCGGGAAGGGGGCCAGGGACCAGGCACCCCCCCACCCCTGCCCAAGCCCTCTCCTCCCAGGGTGTTTTTACCGATGAAGCACCAATAACAAACTCTCTGGGGGACAAAAGCCAAGGCAGGAGCCACCAGCCCCTGGTCTGTCTTCTCCAATATCTGGCCTTGGGCCAGGGTCAGTGCCGGGGGCTGCGGCGGACACGAGAACCAGGCTGCAGCCGGGAGATAATCTGCCCCGTGCACTAGAGCCTGTCCGCAGTGGCAGCAGCAATGCTCCAGCTCATCTCCTCCACAGAATGAATCAATCTTAATTAACTCTAATTCTGGGGAGCCTCCCAGCCCTATCCAGCTCCGCACAACGCAGTTGTATTTTCCGCTTCAGTGCCCTGCCAGGCAGCGCGCTCCGCAGGGAATGGAGCAAAGAACTCCGTCATTTCTGCACCTCCTTTCCCGTGGTCCCCGGGTGCCCCCGTCTCACACCCTGCAGGATGAGGGACCCCATCCCCTGCGGGCCACCTTCCCTGCCCTCAGCACCCGCAGCCTCCCGGCGGGGCCGGAGCTGGGCTGGGGGAGGCCCTCTTGGTGGCTTTTGTTTTCACAAGCCTTTTGACTCACAGATTCTTTTTTAAACACCGCCTCAGCAGCTTGAAAAGCCGAGCTCCCTCCTGCACTCCATTCACTAATGGATTTTCCAGAAGTTCCCTTTTTTTGGCTTCCTTCTTCACTGACACCGCTGCCCTCATCCACACCCGAGGCTGTGGCTCCCCTCTGCTGTACGCCTGGGCCGGCACGGACGGGCTCCGACTCTGGGGACCCATGTGCCACGCGCAGAGCAGCCGCCCCAATGGCTCCCACCTTCCGTGCCCCCGGAGTTTGCACAGATACATGGCTATTATAAGCCAATTATAATTATATATCATATAGCACGGGGTGCAAACATCCCGACATGCCGCTACAGGGCTGCTGCTCGCAATAAAAAATAAGGTTAAAGAATAAGAAGGTAGCAGCAGCATCGGGGTGAAGGCATCGCCGGGAAATCAGGGAGAAGTTTGGTGCTGGGCTGGCTCCGCGCGAGAGCCTATTGATCGGGGCAGTGCCGCTCCTGTCTCCGCCAGAGCTAATCCTACGGCAGAAATAATTCATTTTCCTCCCTTTTCAGCAGCCACTCATTAAAAAGTAATCACCTTGTCGGAGGAGGATATGAACAGCCCAAGGTCAGGTCCATAACGACGTTATTTCTGGAGCGCGTACCTGGCTCGCGCCGAACAGCAGCCACACTGCGACCCGCAGCCCTGCCCGCGCGGAGCCCGGCGGCTTCAGCCCCACGGCCTCGCTGCTCGGGTTGGTGGCGATTCAGATGCAAACGGAAATATCTTTATATCAGCAGATGCCCACCTCCGTGAGCACTGCCCGCCAGCGCCCGCGGCCCAGCAGCCATGTCACGCCGCACGGATGTCACCCTCATCAACCCCAAGCATCCACCACACCAAGGCGGGAAAAAAGAACGCTTCCAAAGGTCTCTCCTAAATCTCATTATCTGGAGGCACCTCCAATGGATCTCCAAGCCTGCAGCTCCCCATTTATTTATACATTGTTGGGACTTCGCTGCTAAAACCTGTTTTTCTAAGAGCGTGAAGCTGCCAAGCGTAACATGAAGAAGCGTCCCCGTGTCCCCGCCAGCGACACGAGCAGAGGGACCGTGCAGGTGCCTGCACTGCCTGGGACGCACACGAGGAAATACTGAAACAAGACCTGGGCGGCCGTGCCGCCCGCTCGCGCTGGCATCTGAGCAAGCACCAGGACTGGCGCGAGCCACGGGCACAGCACCGGCCGCGTCCCGCCGGGAGGGACGTCCTGGCCAGAGCCAGCGGGGGACAGTGCCATGACAGGCGGCTGCAGCGCTCGTCCCCGAGGCCACGTGCGCCATGCCCACGTCTCCCACATCCCTCACCCAGCATGGCAACGCCAGCACCAAGCCCACGGGGCTCATCCACACACAGACCCGGGGCTGCAGCCCCTCCGCGGGCTCTCAGGCTGCCGTAACCCATCCCAGGCACAACGTCCTGCCCGTGGCCATTGCCGATTCACCCAGCGGGGCTGGGGTGCAGCCCCAAGGGGTTCCCAGGAGGGATCGCCCCATCCCTGCGGCACCGCCGAGGGCTGCCAGGCCTTGCAAAGCCCAACCTGCTCAGGGCACGTCGGCATTTTAAGCAGATTTATGTTTGCAACACGCGGCCTGATTCAGTGTTTGGAGGGAGGAGGAGGCGATACTCTGGGAATGAGGACAAGAGGAAACAGCCTCAAGTTGTGCCCGGGCAGGGTGAGGTTGGCCATCGGGAACAATTCCTTCCCCAAAGGGCTGTCAGGCGCTGGAAGGGGCTGCCCAGGGAAGGGGTCGAGTCCCCAGCCCTGGGGGGATTTAACAGCCGGGCAGAGGCGGTGCTGAGGGCCAGGGTTTGGGGGTGGGATGGCAGGGGTAGGGGAACGGTTGGGCTGGGGGAGCTTAAAGGGCTTTTCCAACCCAAATGATTCCATGATTCTATGAACCAGCCAGAGTGCAGGGCTGGGATGGGGACGTAGCCCGGGGGACAGGAGGCAGGATGGGGCTGGTCCCAGGGATTTGGTAATTCCAGACCCAGCTAAACTACGGGAAGACAGCTACAGCGCCGCCAGAACGGGTACAGAAACCCCCGTGCCTCCACCCTTCCGGTTACGTCCGCAGCGCAGAGGCCGCACGCACAGCTCTGCCGCCTCGCCACGCTGGGCTGCGTCAGCCGGGGAGCGCCGCGTCCCCCCGACGAGGCGAGGGGCCAGGTACACGGGGCACCCCGAGCGGGGCGACCCGCCGGCGGGCAGGACGAGCCCTCCAAACCGCACTCAACCTCCCTAACCCCCCGCGCGCAGCACGGCCGCGCTGCGCGTCACCCCTGGCCTTTAATTACACATTTCTGCAGCCATTAGGCTGCTCACCATCAATTACACCCACATTATCCCCTTCCGGGAGGCAACGGGACACGGGGAGCAGAGTTAAGGGCTTGGCAGGCTCTTTCCAAAGGAAAGAAACAGCTTCGGAGGGGAACGTCCCTTCCGAGGGGAATGTCCCTTCCGAGGGGGACGAACATCCCTTCTTCCGAGGGGGACGAATGTCCCTTTGCCGTGGCACAGCTGAGGGACCGGACAAAGCCGCCCGGCGGCCTCTGCTCTTCAGAGGCCTAAAGCAACGCCGAGGAAGATTGATCACAGGGAGAGGACCCGGGCTCCAGCATCCCCTGGTGCCACGAGTCCCCCCCAGCTCAGTGCCTCTGCTGCACCTCTCCTCTATTTACACAGCAAGAGCTTTGTGAGGAGCAGGTTCCCCTTCCGCGCGCGGCCGGGGCAGGGAGGGGGGTACTTATTCAGCTATTATTCAGCTTTTTTTTTGTAGGCAAGACAAGGGCAGGTTAAAGTGCAATTTGTCTTGACATCGGTTTTCACTTTCTTGGGGGAAAGTGCCCTCTTTTGAGGGCAAACACTCGCCTGGGCGGCACAGCTCTGCCAGCCGAGCATCCCAGCCCGGTGCGCACCCCGGCATCCCAGCCCGGGGCGAGGGCTGCAAGGAGCAGACAGCATCGCTGTAATTAAACAGATCACAGAAGGGTTGAGGTTGGGAAAGCCCTTTCAGACCAAGCCCAACCGTTCCCCTAACCCTGCCATCCCACCACTGAACCCCGTACGCCTGATTTTACCATGACTGAGCCGCCTGCCCTCGGGAGAAAGGAAGCAAACCTTCCGTTTGCATCCTGCCCTGCGCTCGGCGCGAAGGCGGGAGCATCTGCGAGGCCTTGGCCGGGTTTATTAGGGCCCCCGTAAAGATCAGGCGTTGCTGATAAGCGACCCGAGGCATGCACCACCGGAGGAAAAACGGTGCTAGCGATCTGTACAATTTAACCACCATTAGCTCCGGCTGACGACAGGCCACAAGGCCAGGATGGAGATTTTACAGCACCCTTGGTACACAGCAAAATAAACTTTGCCTGCGGAGAGCCCGTGCCGACTTTAAACTCTTGTTCCCATGAAGAAGAGACCCAAGCCCAGTGCTGCCGAGGCACCACCGGCCCCGGGCAGTGCCCGCACGTGCAGCAGCATCCTCTGCAAAGCAAGACCGGGGTTCATGGAGCAGGAAAAGCACCGGGATCCTGCTCAGGGCTCAGAGCCAAGGGAGAGAAGCGGGGAAAGCCCCTCTCACCGCCCCAGAGCACAAGGACAAGCCGAGTCCAAAGGAAAAACCATCAGGAAAATGGACCAGAAGCAATCACGGCAATGAACTCGCAGCAGCAGGACCTTGCAAGGGTTTCTCAGGACTGGGAATCGCCAGGGCTGGCACTGGGAAGAACTGGTTTATTCCCCACTGGGCTGCTGAACCAGCAATGGGAATTTTCCTGCTTAATGCTAATAAAAGTCTGGTTTAGTCCCAACGGCTCCCTGCGATCAGGAGCTGGGCACTGCTGCTGGCATGCACGTCCCCTGGGACGAGAGCGCTGGGCGGCCGGTGAGGCACGCGCATGACCTCGCAGCGCTGGCGGCACCAGCGGCACCGGTGGCACCAGCAGCACCGGTGGCAGGGACGAGCTTCCTGAAGCCAGAGCACCACAGAGCACACGCACCAACCAGCACGCCCCCGCACACCCCAAAAGGACGAAAAACATCTTTATTTTGCCAAAAAGCTACAAGAGAAGGACCTGCCCCCCGTCCCCCCCGCACCCGAGCTGGGGCTGGTTTGCCAGAGCGGAGGGAAGGGAACGCGCCGAGCAAATGAGATGCTCAGAGCCACGAGCCTGAAGCTTCCCTGCACGCTGCAAAATTCCAGCTGACGTTTGGGCTGGATGCAGTGGGATCTGCCCCAGGACGGCAACGAGAGCCTCCCAACGGCCCTGCCAAACGGCAAAGCTCTGCTTCCAGCCATATGATCGCCGGAGCTCGAAAAACAGAACTGCAAAGGGTTGGCAATGGCGTAAAGGCAAGGGTCAGCCCGGCGCAAGGGTCACCGTCACTTCTCCAGATGCATTCATGTCATCAGCAGGGAAATTCCCTTTAGGAATCCTCGCTCAAATCCGGCGCTCCCGTATCTGCTGCCACGAGCTGCGGATTGAGGGATTTCTCCTTCCCCACACGTGACCGTTCTCCCGCCAGCTGTAGGGCAGGGGGGTGCTGCGACCCCCGACCATTAGAAAAGCAGAGACCGAAGGGGGGAGAGGAGAATATTTGGCTGTTGGCAGAAAAATCTGGTGGTGGCATTCCTACCCTCAGGAATACCTCCCCAACTAGGAGGACGCAAAAATAATTAACGCGGATAAAGCCCGCGGCATCTGCCGATGCCAGCGAGACACGGCACACACTTCCAGGCATCTTTTTTTTAACGCCACCGGCGACGCCGTCGCTACAGAGGTGACGACGCCCCACAGAATTGTTTTATTCCTTCTAATCCGCCAGCGCTGTCGCGGGATGCGATGCCGGCTTTGGAGGTGAATGCTCCCGGAGGCTTTTGTGTTTACCTTTTCCGTGGGGGAAGGAGGAGGCGAATTAAGTGACCCGATGGCCACTCCCTTGGCCTGAGGTTAGGCCCTCGCATCTGTATCTGGGCACCAGAAATAACAGCTTTTTCTTTTTTTTTTTGTGTCCTTCCAGCTGCTGGGACGCCCCGGAGCGGAGGACGGACGCAGGGCAAGGGCTCAAAACTTTCAGCCCACTTAGGTGCCTCGACACAGGTCTGGGAGCAGCCTGGAGGGGAGGATTTGGGAAAACCCCGGCCCCGGCTTGCATGGGTCTGCACAAACACGCAAAGCAGTGCCGGGATCATCTCCTGGCCGTCACCCCCCTCCCCAAATAAAGGCAAACGGAGCCTCAGCTGCACTGGCGGCAAAGCCCACTTCTGGCGTGAATCCACGAGCGCGAACACACTGGCTCTTCCCAACCGTTTCCTGTATTTCAGGGCACGCTTTGGAGATTCCTCAGCCTTTATTCCGCGTCTTAACTTGGGGAATTAACTCTGACGGGCCGCAAGGGGAGAGCTTGGATTACGGGACCGCGTCGAGCCGGCACCAGACCCAAGATGCCGCAAAAGCCCCAACGCAGACCTCAGAAGGGAGAAAAAGGCCGGGGGAAAGGGAGGGAGGAGAAAACACCGGCTCCAGATAAGCAATTGTTAACATGATCCATATGGTACACAGCTCGCCTCTCTGTTTAACCAAAATGATAATGGCAAAAGGGAAGAATGCGGCGGGGGCTCCGCGGGAGAACAAAGGCGGCAGCGAAACCCTTCCCCGCTCCCGAGAAAACGAATTGGGAGCAGGGAGAGCCCACAGCTGCTCCCCCCCACCCCCGGGCCCAGCCACCCCGAAACCCAGCCGGCTCGCTCCTTCTCCCCCGCGGATGCTTTGCGAGGAAAATGCGGAGCGGGGTGTGCAACTGCAGCAGGAAAATAAAATCATAAAAAAAA
>JAKFQP010000565.1:26210-44454 GCA_023375905.1 Nycticorax nycticorax
TGGGCTGGGTCCTCAGCTGCTGAGCTGCGCTCCGAGGAATCCCAAATACCTGGAATGCTTTCCTACTATTGGTTTACTGTGCAAAAATAAAACAGTTGCCCCAAGGATCCTGTGTCGATGGGAGGTGTCCAGAGGACAACCCGTTTATTAAGGCATGATCCACCCAACCCAAAACTCTCCAGAGCCACACGATCCTCCCCCAGCCTGGGATCAGCTGGGCTGGGGCAGCGGGCGACACGGTCCCTTCTCCAGGCCCAAAAATTCACCTTCTTGAGGTCGGTTTGCACCAAGAACACCCCGCAGCTGCCTCGCCTTTGCTCCCTGAACCCCCACATCATTTTATTGAACCAGCTCGGGCTCTTCCCTGATGTAATGGCGTTACGGCATCATTCCCCTCACACAGACGGTGGGTCGTATCCCTCAGGGATCACGACACGTTTTTCTTTCCAGGAGCAGGCGAGCGCTGCCTGTTCTTGAGCAGATATTGGGGCTGCGGGCAGCCTTTGCCTGCGCCGGCCCCGACCCACGAGCGATGCAGCTCAGCAGCGAAACCCGGACACTGGTGCGGAGCGGGTGCCCTGTTTGTTTTAACCCGGCTGCAACCCACGCGCAGGAATGCCGCTTCTCCGGCCGGCCCAAGAAAAGCCTGGAAAGAATAAATTAATCAGATTTTAAGCTGAGAGCCAGGCAGCCCTGCTGGGGCAGAGCGCGGCGAGGGGACGGGGTGGGCAGGGGTCTGTGCCCCACCGTCCCGTGGCAGCTGCCCGTGCCCCGGCCCCGTGACGGGGGCGCTTCCAGACGCTGCTGCCTCGGGGCGCAACGTGGGACATTTGCGGGGACAGCTCCGGAAAGGGCCTGAGCGATCTGATGCCATTTCGTTAATTGGGGTTCTGCCACGGGGACGAACGCGGTCTTTTCCCAGCTGGCGCATCCAAGCATCGCCCCACCCTCAAGCACGTTTTGCGCCCACCTTGAATTCTCCCAGTGCCGCTTATTTACGTGCAAAAAAAGAAATCCTATTTTTTCTGCCTCGGGCTGCGACAACGCACCCTTGTGCTTTCTAATTTGGGTGTGACAAAGAAGAAGCTGTTATTTAACACACGTGGAGCCCCGCTGGGCGCTGGGAGCCTGCGTGGACGTGGCACTCAGCACCGGGGGCTCAGTTCTTCCCCAGTTTAGCTTTAGGAGAGGGATTACGCGTCACGGCTTCCTCCAGGTGCCGCTCAGCGACCTGGCAGGGGCTTCCTGTTCTTCCCACCTTGGTAGAAAACCACTGGGCGCTGGAGGCTCCCATTTTATCTCCACCGCTAAATTTCTTATCAGGGGAAAATGCCTAAAAACTGCCCCCCACACACACCCAGGACCACCACCCAGCCCCGCGCCCACCGCTGGGTTTTCCTGGAAATCTGGCGCTCCAGGAGGGAGATCCAGGGCATTCCACGGAATGAACTCGGCTTCTTGCTGCATCCCCGAGGGGTGCCTGGGTGAGTTCCTTATCTTCACGCACCAGCGGAGGGAGCAGCCCCAATGGCAGCAACTGGGAATTCATTTTTTGTGTGTGTGATTGCAGTAAGAGACCGAAAACCTGCAAATGTGTGAGCCCAGCCGTGGCCGCGGGGCTGCTGGGCGCGCCAGGACCTGCCCCGTGCACCCGATGCCCCGGGCCAGCTCACCGAGGGCAGCTCCGGCTCCGGCTGAGCCTCCCCTTCCCAGCGCTCTCAGGGTTTTACCATCCCAGTTTGGCACCCACTGAAGCTCAGCGCAGGGCTGGGGAGCCACTGCTGGAAAGAAAACGCTGCCTTCCCCACCCCCGCCCAGATCTTGCCCGCATCCCCTCCCGGTGACATGGTGGGATGCTGCGGTGCTTTACCACAAGCTTCGGGCAGCAGCGAGCGGCGAACGCGCACGTCATTTCACCACCGCCTTATCGTAGCGCTGCAACCCTCCGGGAGACGAGCGCTCGGGGGAAGGCACGTGGCTCGGGGCCGGGGCCGGCACGCTGGGTGCAACGCACAGCCGGGGTAGAGGTAGGGAGGCACAAAGCGGGACTGGATATTTGCCAACGGGATCAAGCTTGGCTTCTTCCGGCACTACCTCAGGGAACGCGGGGTCCCATGACGGTGCTGCTGTGAGGCAGCTTGCCAGGGTGACACCAAACCATCACCTTCTCTTGACCACGTTGATTGATTTGCCCGTGGTCACCCACCAGGCTCCAGCAGCTGGTCCCCCAGGGCCGGGACTTTTCAGCGTCACGGGACCGTGACTTCGGCTGCGTGCATCTGGGCGCTGCTGTCCCAAAAACAGTATCTAACGATCCTAATCCCAGCCAGCTATAAAATGAGCCTGACATTTACTGTGGTTCCGGTTTCACTAGGTATAAGCTGCCTTTTATTAAACGGGGAAGCCGGATTCCTAGCCCTGCTTGCAGGGTTCAAACTCACCTCATTAGCCAAGGAAATGCTGGATGGGAACCGCGGGGTCACGCAATTTATTTTCACTAATCACTCCCCATGATTCCTTTAAAAAATAAACTCCTAATCAAAAGCCCGAATTCGTTAATTATTCCTCTGTTTGATCAGCAATAGAAAGCATCAGCAAAAATCCGTGCTGACACCTTCTTCTTAAAAACACTGGGGTTTCTCTTCTCCCACAGGGCAGCTGGCATTCCACAGCTCACATTAGGGTTTAACGACAAATATGATAATCCGAGGGCCGCGGGGTTTGGACATGTGATGCCCGATGTTTTCTGCCGGTTCACAGAGGGGTGACATCTCCCTGCGCCGGCTCGCGCCTCCCTCGGTGGCAGCGGGGCCGAGAGCGGGGCCAAGGCGCTCCAAGCGCCCGACACCGAGCGAGAGGCATCAGTTGAAGAGGCCTCTAATTATTTAATGTCCTCGTTCCCTAGGGATTGGGGAGAGCTATAAATTCCCACTACAAAGGGTTTAAAATCTGGCCGTGAATCCACGAGAGGGTGAGCTGAAATGCTCGTGGCTCATCCCTGGGTGGTGGGATGGGCTTTAGACCCGCTTTGGCTGGAAGGGAGACGCCAGACCTGCCTCGATGCTCCATTTTGGGGAGCAACTCATTTCAGCTCTTACAAACAAGCAGACCGGCAGCTTATGGCCTGGCAGCGCTGGCGGCACCGCAGCAGGCGGCCGCATCGCCGTGAATCATCGCGGCGGGCTGAAGCCCTGCAGAGAGGCTTTAACCCCGGCCCCACTTTGCAGGCAGAGCATGGCCCCGCGGCGCTGGAGACCCTGCGTCGTGCGCGGGGCTGGGGGCTGGCTGAAAGCCATGGGCACCCCGAGGAGCTGGCTGCTCTCTGGCAAAGGGGACCCCTTGCCGGGACAGCCAAGAACTGCACCGCTGCTTTCTGGGGGGTCTCAGACCTGCCGAGCGCCTGGGATCCCGCTGGAAGCCCCGTGCACGAGAATAAAACCCACAGGCAGAGCGGATTATCCTGCTGGAACACGCTGCCTTCGTGTCAGGGAGCAATTACCCTGATCCGCCGCCCTCCGGCCAAGCACTTAACTCTTCACACCTCCAAAAGCAGTAAAACACGCAACACCGCAAAAAAAAAAACAACTGGCGCAGAACCCGCGCTCGAGCTCTCCTGGGGCAGAGGCGGCTGGATGGGCCAGAGCCGAGGGGGCTCCGTGGTGGGGAGAGCGGCTCTCTGCTGGGCACCCACCCCCTGTCTGCAAAAACCAGGCCTGAGCACCGTCGGGTACCGGCAGGTTTGGGAGGTCTGGCGGTGACATCTCAGTGAGCGTCAGGGCTGTGAATGCAGGTTGAAGGATACCAGTTGTGCCAGTATAACCAGTTAGAGAATGTGGGTATAGGCCAGGTCTAATTGCAAACAGCGGCTAAGGGAGCCAGTGCCCTTAGGAAGGAATATTATTTTCAATGCACAGATGGGGAAAATGAGGCCAAGAAGCCTTAAAGAGTTGCCCACAGCAAACCACCAGGAGCCCCGACCCCACACTAACACTCATGGCACCAGCCCAGAAACCCCAAGGGACCTGCCAGGGCAGGGGGCAGCAACGCGGAGCCCAGAAATGAAAACCAGGATAGAAATAAATAGCAGAAACAACCCAAAAAAAAAAATTATTATTTTCCCCTGGGTTTGACGCCGGCGTTGCCCTGGGGTCGCTGCTAAGGCAGGAGCCAGGTCCTTGCTCCTGGGGTGCTTTGTGCCCAGCCTGCTCTGAATGTGTCCCTAGAGACAAAACGCGTCACGGTGCTTCTCGCCACACAGAGACATTTGCTGGAGCCAGCACAGTGCCAGCAGCGTGGCAATGCCAGTGCGTCCCCGGAGCAGCCACGTCACGGTGAGCCCGCCAGAGCCGCAGGGAAGGGCAGGGAAGGACAAGGGGGGGGGGATTTTTGGAAGCAGGTCTGGTGGGTCCCTTGCACTCCAGGCAGCGATGCCCTGCCAGGCTGCCACCTCCTGCCGTTTTCTCCTCTTCCAAAACCCTCAAAGCCCTCTGTGACGAGGGCACGGATCCTGTGCCGGCCACGATGCCATCCCAACGCTGCCAGGAGGAAGGCGGCCTGGTCCCACCGAGGTTGCACCCAGGGGACCCCAGCTTCATCGCACCAGGAAAGCCGCCGATGCCAACGAAGGGCACCCGGGGTGAGGGTCACCCAGGACCCGCAGGCTGCATGACGAGCGGTGCCAGGGCAGCCGGCTCAGCCCTCTCCCCCTGCTCCCTGTGCTGCAGCCATCTCCCAGTTCCCCCAGAGCCACTTCTGGCAAACTGGGAAGGGGGGAGGAGCTGGGGCTCTGCCCGGGGAGACATTGCACCGCAGCGGTCATTAAAAATCTTCCCAGGCCCCCAACTCCCTCATTCAGTCAGACAACCATCAATCTACAAATTATTTTAAAGCACCATGCCAGAGCAGGAGGTTGATTTATGCCTTACAAGGCTCGAGCTATTTTCATTTGTCTGATTTATTAACATTACATAAAATTACAGAGCGCTGCTGATTTATTAGCGGTGGGGCTGCTGGATCCTCGCTGCTCATGCTCTCTCCCGGGATTCAGGGGTACCTGCTCCCGGTGACCAGATCGAAAGCACACCAACTCCCAGCAGGGAGAAGCTTGCTGCTGGCGTGCGTTCGGAAAGCCAAGACCTCCAGCAGTTTGCCTCTTGGAAATGGGCCTCCTGTTTGCAAAGAGCTCGCGCCGCATTTCTGGAGCAGCCGATGCTCGTAAAGGAGCAGAATCTGGGGACAGAGCTCATGGCACGAGCCTTAGACTCGGTTTTAGCAACAAGAGACTCCCCAAAGTGTCACACGTGAAAAATCCGAGCTGCCCCATCCCCTCCCCGGCCAAGTGAAGCTTCTGGTTTCAGTGGAGGGGGTGCAGGACAGCGCGGGGGCCCAGGACCACCACCACCCCCCCTTCAGCATCCACCGAGAGCACAAAAGGAGTTTAACATCTTCATCTCCCACATCTGGTTGTGCTTAAAATTCATGGAGCTAATAGGGCCTTTTCCAGCCCCGCACAAGCAGAAGGCTGGAGCCGGGGGCTGCGCTGCTGGCGGCTGGGGAGCGTCCCCCGGCCCAAGCATCCCCACTCCCGTTTGCAATTAAACACGGCTCCTCCTCTCCGGTGAGAGGTGAAGCTGCCTCGGGCCCACGGAGAAGAAATAACCACAGGCCAGCCACTTCACGCCCACAGAGGTTCAAGAGCTCCGGTCCCCGCTTCACAGAAGGGGAGCAGCACGACGGGAGAGCCCCAAGCCCCAGAGCATCACCCCCAGCCTGGGGACCCCGTTCGCACCAGACTGGGCAAGGACAGAGCAGGCAGAGGGTCCATTAGCAGCTTTATTTACTTAAAGCGGCCCCCGGGGATAAACACAGTGGCTCAAGGATCCCGGTCCATCCCGAGGAGGCTCCTCCTGGGCTTATCTCTGCTGCGAGGCAGCAGAGGGAGCAGGGAGAGGGCTTCCAGGAGCTCTTTGTTGAGTCCATTTGTGTAAGGAAAATCGTAATTCAGCCCTAAGATCTTACCCCAGGGCAAACAGGTCCCCTTAATTAAAAAAAAAAAGCGCTATGAGAACGGTTTGGGGATGAGACGCCGGCACGGACCCAGCAGAGCGGCCACTGCCGCCGGGCTTGGCGCTGCCACCGATGCCGGCTTCGGCCGGGGGTGCAGCTGCGGGGCTTAATGCCCCCAAACGCTCGATTTAGCAACAGTGGCTGCAGAACCGGGGCCACGCTCTGCACGCATAAAGGGAAAAGATTTATCTTGAGAAGCTAAATCCACTTAGAGGAGCTTTAGGGGCCATAAATTGATTGCTCAGGGGACACCACGACGGCAACAGGAAACAGCTTCATATTTACCGAGGTTTCTGTGTTTTTTCCGCGTCAGGAACCGCGTGCTCGCCGAGCAGGCGTACGGGTCTGAAACCGTAACCAGGGCCCGTGCTCACGGGGTGGGGTTGAAAGGAGGCAGCCAGACCCTCTGCACAAGGAGATCCCACATCCCCGGCGCCGTGGCAGCCCCCGTCCACGCTGCCAACAACAGCCAGAGTTTCAGGGCAAGACATGAGATGAAACCCTCATGAAAGGCAGGGAAAATCCCGGCTCTCCCTGCGGTTGCTACCTCCCAGGACCACTTCCAGCATCCCCGTGAGCTGCACGTTCCGCCGCCACTGCTCTGGTGCTTGGATGCTTCCAGTGGGAACGGGGAATGCAAACCCGAGAGGTCACAAATCTGCACCGGGTGCAGGGAAGTAGCGCTCAGGATCACCCCCCTTTCTGAAGAACAGCAGCGTAACCGCAACCAGCGGCAAACAAGAAGCAAATCTGACTTGGTCTGCTCCTTCCGTCCATCTGACTCTTCCTAACCCTGCTCCTTGCTTTCATGCATCCGCATCTGAAGTGAGCAGGCAGGAGAGTTCCTCCTGAAGGATTTGGTCTGGCGTGGCTGCCGGGAGGGCTCGCCGGGACGAGGCTTCCCTCGGGACTGCCATAGCGCAGGTCAAACGACAGTCATGCATCCCCAGTGCAACAGCAGCAGAATCCCACACCGACCTTTGCAGAACACGGAGCGTCGTTACCAAAAAAAAAAATAATAGGCACTAATTTCCCCTGCACCAGCTTTTTCCAGGGGCCAGAAATTCCTCAGTGCAGGTGGCCTCCTTGCCAGGGAACATCAGCCGAGCATCCCTGGCTCCGCGTGTCAGACAGAGCGGAGTTACGTGAGCAGCGGCTGCGTTTAAGGGGGATGCGGACGGGGCCGGGGTGGGGGCTGGCGGCACCTTCCTCCGTGCCAGAGGTAACACAGAGGGGCTTAATTTAAGCATGTGCTTAAAGCTGTGGCAAGCAGAGGCAGGAGCAGAGGGCAGGATGCCAGAGCATCCCTCCCGGATGATAGAAACGCCCCTGGAAAACCTTGTCAAGCCCCAGAGCATCCTCTGCACGTTGTACCAAGCGCCTGGTGGGGCACCCTGCCCTCCAGAGCAGCAGTCGGGAGGGGGTTCAGCTTAAGATACGCATCAAAATGTTGTAATTAAAGGCTGTTTCACCCCTTGCGTTTAACCCGGGCGGTTTCTAAACACTCACAGCCGCTTCCCCGCACCACGCGAAGCCCTGACGGGAGGGAGCACAATGGAGTCTTGTTTCTGGTAACCCGAGATGCCTTCGGCCCCGCTCTTTAATTTTAGACTCCAACACGCTCGCATTCCTCAGCACCACAATGGCAGATATTTATACTCTGGAATGCAGAGCCCACCGCTCATTTAACAGGGCTGGGTAACCCAGGGCTGCTCTCGAAACCGGGCTCTCACGGAGATAAAGTTGGGCCAGGCAGAGTTTTACGGGTTTACAAATCTTTGTGTTTCTTCACTGGCCCCCTCGGATCCCCGTAAAAGTTAAAGGATGCTCCCTGGGAAGGCGCCGGACACCTCGCCGAGCCAATGGACAAGGCGATGGATGAGAGAGGGTGGCATGGCCACGGCCGCTGCCCGAGGAACGGGCTTCTACCTCCACAGAGGGGCCACATAGAGAGGTTTAAAACCCCCGATGATGGATGTGAGTCCATCTTCTGGACACAGGAGAGCAGAGGGGTCCTCAGAGGCTGGTTCAGCTCATGACACAGAACCTCTTGCTCAAGCTGATGTGATTGTAGAGCATCCCGTGTCCCAGGTCTGCTGCAATGCCAAAAAAAATCTCTTTTACGGCCCTCAGCCATGGCTCGGCTCTCCTGGTACGCGTCCTTCACTGCTGTCCCGGGGAAGGACCTTCTGGCTGGGCCGCAGCAGCAGCTCGAGCTGGTCTGAAGGGGTTCACCTCCCTCGGCTCTCCAGGGCTGGTGGGATCTCAGGCCATTCCTCCTGATGACCTGTAACGTCCGGGGAAATGAGGGAAGTGCCTTTGCAGTCTCAACGTGGCTGATGAGGCTGGAGCTGCCCCAGCACCCTCACAGCGGCTTCATCTTCGCTTTTCCCTCAGTCCTGCCTCCATTCTCCAGATCAATAAAAGATGAGGCCGAAGCCTTCTTTGGGTGCTGGTGGACACCCCTGCCTGGAGGCCTGTCCCTGAGGAAGGATGCTGTAGGACAGTGACAGCAAGCCCCAAGGGAGCATCAATGATCTCCGTTTCAGAGCCCTGGAGGCGGGCGCCGTGCAGCGTCACCCACTCGTGCATGGAGGAAGCCACGCTGACGCCTGCAAAGTGGTCCCAACTCCACCGGGTCGGGGGGACGGCAGCTAATTGAGAGAGGAGCAGTATTAGCAGATAAGGGAAGAGGTCAGCGCTGCAGAGCTAAATCCTTGACCTGTTATTTAAAAGGTCAGGCAGAGTTCAATAGACTACTCCAGGTCAATTCACTCAATTAAAATATTAAAAGTTCGAGGCAGGAGCACAGGGATGGAGGTTATTCCCCTCTCCTCCTCACAGGGGGAGAGAGATTAGGGATTACGTCGGGGGGTCCTGGTGGGCAAGGGACCATGCGACAAGAGGCAAGGAGCAGAGACCTATTCCCAAATCGGGTGATTACAAGACAAAATCTCTGGCCACATCCAATGCTACAGAATCCAGCATTTATCGGAGCTTGCCCAGGCTCCGTAGATGCCCTTAGGGATAAGAAACCACATGTCCACGGCCTTATGCTGCTGGGAGGCAGCAGCCGTCTCCAGCCAACGTGTCTGACCACCAGCCCTCGGGACGGGAAGACCCCGCTCCCATCCCTACCATCGAGAAACAGAAATCGCATCCCGGCTAGGGTCCCCCTCGGTACCCATGTGGGCTAAAAGAGGTCTGGGATTTGGGCTGCACTGGCAGAAAATTGGTGCGAAAGGTGGTGGGGAGGTGGTTCTGCTTCCAAACTGACAGGCCGGCACTGCCCGCACGGCACCGCCGTGGACAAGCGTCGGCTGGAGAGTGGCTGTACCCACTGGTGTCGGTGTCGGGGGGGAGAAGGATTCCCGGGAGCTACAGGTTATGTTTTCCATGGGTTTCAGGGCTTTTCTGCTGATGGTGGCCTTGACACTCGGCCACAGCACAGCTGGAGCACCCAGGAGGCGTCCAGGCTCCCAGCGCTGTGCGTAACCCACTCACACCCATGTGGAAGCATTTCTCGCACCCTCCCCACGCCAGCAGCCTCCTACAGCAACTCCAATTAATCTTTGTCATGGGGTAATCAAAAGGAGAGGGGACAGTGGCGTACAGACACGTCAGAGATTAATCGAATTCCATTTAATGGAAAGAAGGGAAGGGTGGGCTCTCGGGGCAGAGGCATCACCCAGAAGGACCCCCGGGCCCCTGTGGAGGCCAAGGCTGAGGGCATGATGGGGTGTTCCTGCCTCAGCAGGAGCGGGGAACGATTTAGACCCCAGTGCTGCTCTGCTCAGAGGAGAGGATTATTCAGATCGTGGAAATAACGTCTTCAAAATCATGACTCCCTCGTCCATCCCCATCACAGATGGGTCCCCTCCATTAGGAGTGGGGTCATGAGAATGGCACCCACAAGCTGCCTGCAAAGCTCAAGGACCAAGCAGTAGAGCAGGGATGGGGTCCCCAAGAGCTGCCCTCTCCTCCCATGAAAATTTGAGGATAAGCTGTGATTCTTCTTCCTCCTGCCCCAATACTTGGCCAGCTCCAAGCCTGGCTGGCAGGAACACATGGCCTCCTCAGCAGCCGGTCTGTGGACCCAGGAGTGGGCCCCATCATAAAACCCAGTGCTGCTGATGATTGAAAATTGGCCGGATCTCATCAGCGGGGTGAAAACAAGCAGCATCCGGCTTCGGCTGGAGCGATGCCACCCATGGTTTGTGTCCGCCATGTCCCGTGTCAGCCATCGTAGAGAAGCAAAGGCTTTGTCTGGAGTGGATAAACAAAGGTTGCTCCTCTCCAAGCGGGCCTTGCGCCAAGCGAGTGCACTTCGTAAGAATAAATAAAAGCTTTCAGCAAAATTAGCAACAGAAGGAATAGATAAACACTAAGGAGATATTGACTTCTGTTGAGGTGAATGTCAAGATTTATTGACCTGGGGAGGTAAATATTGACCAAGGCAAAGCTAAGGTCAATAATTAGCTCAAGGGATGATAAATCAACGCGCAATGAAACATGAACTCCAGGCGGGCATTGTTACAGACGTTTTGAACGTCTCCATTGAGGAACCCCTTGACTTCCTGCAAGGCTTTTGGTTAGGTAGCAGGGCTTCAAACACATCATGGATGTGCCTGTGACCTCCAGACACCAGAGAAGACGAAGAGTATTCTGATGAATAAAGTCCTAAATCTGAAGACTCTACAGGTCTGTGCCCTGAAGTTGGTTCCGTTTTGGAAGAAGGAAGCCACGGGTCTAGGGTGGGTTCATCCCAGTCCCAATGTTGCTTGAATTTAGGACAAAGCAGCAATCGTATGGTTATTTCCAGGCTTAGGCAAGTCCAGATCTGGTCCTTCTTGCTCATGAGCCCTGCGAGATGAAGCTTTTTGTCTGAGTTGATGCTATGGTGGAGGCGGAAGAGGGCTGAGGAGGCGACCGCCAGTGCGACACCCGGGATGGCAGCATTTACCATCCAATACAGTTTGATACCAGCTCGAAGGGGTCAGGGGGAGGAGAAGCCACAGGTCTGCTCCAGGCGCAGGCGCACCAGCGGGCGCGTTTCGGAAGGCAGAGGCAGGACCTCAAGCCGCCCTTCCCTCCACAGGGCAGCAAGGGTGAGCGGGGTCAACAGCCCGTTCATACGGACACGCGAAGAGGGAGGGTGGAACATGCCAGGGTGGCTCGGCTGGCCCAGAGCAGCCATGCCCCAGCAGCTCCATGGCTTCCTCGCATCCCCAGGGTCTCCCCGCCAGCCAGCCACATCCCACCTCTCCAGCCAGTTTGACTCCTCCTGTCCCCAGTGTCTGGGCACACGAGATGAGCTTCTTGGTCTCCCCAGCACAGCAAAAAACGGGCAACGGGAGCGCACGCAGCAGCTCTCCCTTCCCCTTTGTGATTTTTCATGCTCGGTTGAGTGCAGCACCTGGATCTCCTTCTCCCACAACAAGCCCCTGCAAGCAGCTGCCTCCCAAAAATCTCTTCACTATTAGCTTCCCCCTCTGCTCCAGGCAGTCCCGCCAGTGCTGTGGCTCACCAAAGCCCAGGAGCCGGCACCTCGAGCAGCCATGGCACCGGAAAGGCACGCAGAGCCATGTTCTGCCCATTCCCGTGGCTCTTCTTGGACAGGCAAGACCAAACCTCACCATAACGTGGCCGTGGCATGCACAGGCAGCCAGTCCCCAGCGTCGTTCCCCAGTGAATCCGCACCAGCGGCCGGGAGGTGCCACGTCCCCAGCCAGTGGCTCGGCTCCAACACCAAAGGGAAATGCTGATAGCAGCAGGGCTGACGCTTGACGGAAAGCAGAGCAAGATCTCCGTTGTCAAGAGCTTTTCTCACTCCGCTTGCAGGGCCCTGCACCCTGGCTGACCTCGATGTATACAAGAATAAATTAGTTAAGATAGAAGAAACACCCTCGTTAAGCTCTTCGGCGTGAAACTGCAGCACGGGGGCTGTGCCAGGAGTGGGGACCTCATGGACCAACGCCGGTGGGACCCAGCACACCCAGCCCTGGCTGATGGTCCAGAGGTGGGGAGATCATAGAATCATAGAATCACAGAAAGTTTTGGGTTGGAAGGGACCCCTAGAGGTCATCTAGTCCAACCCCCCTGCAGTAAGCAGGGACACTGCTAACTAGATCAGGTTGCTCAGAGCCCCGTCCAACCTGGCCTTGAATGTTTCCAGAGATGGGACCTCCACCACCTCTCTGGGCAACCTGTGCCAGTGTTTTACCACCCTCATTGTAAAGAATTTCTTCCTTATATCTAGTCTAAACCTACCCTGGTTTAGTTTAAAGCCATTACCCCTTGTCCTGACACAAGATGGGGGAGATCTCCACCAGCAGGTTGAGCATCCTTAATGAAACGCTTAGAGCCACCCAGCTCCGCTTCCAGGCGCTTTAGCACTGGAAATTGCTAATAAATAAATTCCTAATAAATAAATTAATTCCTAATAAATAAATTCTGGTGCTGCGTCTTTCTCAGCAGAGCCTGGTTGTGGCGAAGCTGGGGCGAGGGTGAGTTTTCCCGAGCCTGGGAGAGCCTGGACAGCCCTGCCCGCCCTTGCCCGGTTCCCCACACGTGCAGCCGTGTCCCTGGGGAGCGCGGGGCCGGGGACGAGCAATCTGGCAGTAATTAGGCAGGGAAAGTCAAAACCCTGCTGGGTTGCTTCAGCCATCAATGTGTCCAAACGCCAAACTCGGATGTCATCAGCAATAACCTGGCAGACGCACAAGGTCTATGGCACCGGTGGCACCACCCCTGCCCTGGCCGCTCCCCGGTTTCTATCCAAAAAAAGGGGGGAATGCACACAGAGCGCTGGGGGGCGGGAGGGCGGGCGGCACGGGAAACCCCAGCAGACCCAGCGCAGCCCAGACGCTCTCCTCTCAACCGCTCACAGCCGCAAAAAACATTGAAAAGCTTAATCACCATCACTGACGACGGGTACCAGGCGTTTAACGAGGCTGGGGAAGCACCCAGCCACCCCAACCCCACCCTGAGACCCCGCCCTGGGTGTCCGCGCACGCCTGTGCCAAGCTGGAGGGCACGTTCCCGTTCCCCCCGAAGCTGCCGACGCCGGCACTCACTGACAACATTATTAGAAAGGCAAGGGTGAGGAATGGAAGTGGTTTGACCTTGGAGAGCCAAGCTTCGCTGTCATCCCTCCCGCCCCCCCGCGCCGTAACGAGGGGCTTTGCAATCTGTCAGCGCCCCTGACATGCGAGCAGAAAGCGCTTTTTGCCAAAGTGATGCGTTTCAAACCTATTAAATAATTTTAGAAAGATGCTTGTGGGCGTCTCGAGGCGAGCAACGTTGCAGAAGAGCACCGGGAGGTAACCTGGGGTACCCCCGTGAGGGCTGCAAACCCCCGCGGGACAGGGTCCGTATAGGAGCTATAGTGCCGGGGGCGGGGGGGGGAACCGGTGCCCAGGAAGTTCTGTCTTCCCATCTCAGACCCAAAAGCAAGCCCAGGGGCTGCTTTCACCTTATGCAAACCAAGAAGGGGCGTTTTGACACCCCACCCCCCCGGGGTCCGTCCCCGCAGCACTGGGTGAAGGGGTCTCCCCTCCGGACCGGGGGAGAGCGTGGAGGGTCTGCATTGTTTTTTCCGCGTTCATAAATCACCACTCTTTGTGGCCCCTTCCCCATGCATCGCCCAATTCAGGTTAGGTTATAAATAGGATCCAGGGCTCTTTCAGGTTGATAAAGGCCGAGGGGGGTGGAGCAGCAGGGAGGCGTCACGACTACATAACACTTTCATTGCCCTGTCAAAATAAAGAATACCAGCGCTGCCGACCCCTTTTTTTGCAGCATATATCAGCCAGGCTTCTGACAGCACATTTCAGGCCAAAACAGGGATTAAAAAAACCCCCCACAACACCCCCCTCCCCCTCGTTTCCCAACGGGGCAGAGGCATTGGTTGCCCAGCCCCACGGCTGGTAGCCAGTTGCCACTGGACTTTGATGGGGAGCTCAGCTCCATGCCAGTCATGCCCGGAGCATAGCGTGTGTCCCCCCAGGCAGCCTCCGCGGGCAGCGCGGCGTCGGGGTGGAGGGGCTGGTGCTGCAGGAGCACAACTGGACCCTCGTCTTCGGGCAGTGTGGAAGGGGCGGAAGCCCCCGGGGAGGACGCAGCGGCAGGAGGATGCTCCAGCTCCGGGGGGGACGAGACGGAGTTGCCGTCCCGCAGGCAGCCACGGTGTGAGCCCCTGACCCTGCGGGAGTGTCTGAGGATGGAAAGGTTTAAAACAGAGCCCCCTGCCCCACCGGGGTCTCTTTGGGTGAATTTTGCACAGTGGCAACGTCCGGGGATTATCAGAGCCAACACGCGGAGCTTTTGGGGTGACCCAGAGCCACGGTAGCCTTGCCTGTATCCAACGCCCTTCTGAAGCATCACACGCGTCCATCTCAGCGCTGTCACATGAGCGTCCTTGTCACAGACTGCTGCGGCACCAGACCACGCTCAGACCTCATCCCAAAACGTCCCGGCACGTGGGGATTTACTCCCCCCTCTGCAGACACCCCCAGCCACCTCCTCCTGCAGAGAGGAGCGGGGCTGATGCTCCTGCCGCAACCCAGCTCCTCCAGGGACCCCCGCTCAGGGCTGAGCACCCCAAAGCCTCGCGTGCTGCCAGCATCACCCCCGGCTGCAGGGAGCAGGGCCTGACCCATGGATGTGATGGAGGAGATGCCCCGAGCCGGGGCGGGGGGTGCTCCATCCTTGGGCGACAATGATAATGAGAGAGATTTGTATCAGGGAAGGGGCAGGGGGGATGCGGAAGGTGTTTGCGAGCAGGTGAGGCGGGGCTCATCCTAATGCCTCGGCGAAATAATATTAACAAAAAGAAGGGAGGTCCTTGCTGCTGGGCTGCTCCTCGCGGAAGGGCGCGGGGTTGCGTTCCCTGCACGCCCTTGGGCCGTTGTGTCATTTAAGCTACAGAATGAGGGGCTCGAGGTCACCCCCAAGAAGCCTGGGCTTCCTGCTCGCCTGCAAGAAATGCGGAAAAGCAACGTGGGCGAGCGGCGCTTCTGGGGGGGCCGGGCTGCGAGGTGGAGCCCCGGTCGGGCAGGCAAAGCCCCGAGGGTCCCCAGGGCCACGGTGGTGCCAGCACAGGGTCCAGCCCCGGCCGCTGCAGGGTCAGCACCCAGGCAGCATCCCGCTCCCCCGGGGAGCAT
The DNA here is from genome assembly GCA_023375905.1 of Nycticorax nycticorax. Taxonomy (NCBI): domain Eukaryota; kingdom Metazoa; phylum Chordata; class Aves; order Pelecaniformes; family Ardeidae; genus Nycticorax; species Nycticorax nycticorax. The sequence goes on from JAKFQP010000565.1 coordinate 41,441, forward strand.
CGTGCCGGAGCCCAGAGCGGTGCCATGGCTGCGGCGGCCGCGGCCCCCCCCGGCCCTCTGTTCCCAGATACAATGAGCCCCTTGACGAGGGCAGGGAGGTTACCCTCAGCGAACCCCCGGCCGAGCCCAGGGACAAATCTGACACAGATCTGCCTTTAACAGCTCCAGTGATAAAAATGCCAGTTTATTGGAAACACATGGAGTATTTATAGGGGACATCAAAGCGGGAAGGAGGTTTACATAGCAACAGGCCAGATTAAGCAGAAGGCATCTGCTTTTTCAGCAGCCATGGGGCTCTCGGGAGGCACAATAAATTGGCGGCACACTGGCCCTTTCATTCCCTCCTTTGGGGAAAGCAAAGGTTGGCAAAACAAAATCTAACCACATGCCCGGCCGTGTAAAACATGGCAGGAATGGGAGCGCTGGGTTACACAGCCAGGGCTCGCAGGGGAAGCGGGAGGGGACAGACAGCGCCGGCCCTTGGGTACCCCAGCCCCAAACAGCGCCCCGGCTCCCTTTGCCCCTCACTGCCTCCACCCCCGGGCTGGGGAGGGCACCCAGCGCCTTCCACCACGGCCGCTCCTGCCCGGCGATGCTGAAGGAGACCCTGCTGCCGCCAAGCTTCCCGGCGCAGGGTTTTCCTTGAAATGCAGTTTAGGTTGAAGGGGAAATCTTTGCGCTGCCCCAAGTGCAGCATAAGGAGCTGTCCGGGGGTTTATTTGGTGCTCGGGGCTCACGTAGGATGAGAAGCAGCACCCGGGAAGGGGACGAGGTGGCTTCTTGCCAGTGAGCAGCGGCGGCCGCCAAGTGCGGGCAGGTCCCCAGCCCCAGCCCTCCTGCGTGACCCAGCCAGCCCCCCTCACAGCTTCACGCCTCAGTTTCCCCGCCGATGAAGCAGGTCCCCTATATATCTGGTACCTATAGGGCCAGAGTAACCAGGAAGCATTGCATCAGGGATGCTCCGAGGGCTGCAGGCTCCAACGCTGCCTGGTCAGCAGCAGGAAGGACGGGACAGTGCCGGGTCTGATCCTGCGCAGAGGGGACCCTGCGGCTGTGAAAGGGCACCGGGTGGTCCTGGGCGCATCGTACCGGGGCAGGTTTTATTCCAGCCTGACAGCCTGAACTCAGCTGGCTGAGGGTGAACCCACCAGCGACACCGGGTTCCCAGGCTGCAGTGCCTTGGGTTAATTAACCTTCCAAACACGCCCCTAATATTTTGCCAAATCTAATAAGGCAGCGCTGGCCGAGGAGCTGTGGGAGGGATCGGCAACGCCTCAGGTCCAGGGGGGATCCCTGTGGCTCCAGCTGCCGTTCACAGTTTTGTACTACACCCCCCTTCCCCCCCCCTTTGCCTGCCCTCCTGTGCAGGCAATGCTGGGGCTCATCACCCTCACTGCTGTGATGAGCTGCCGGCCTCAGCCTGCCCCGTGCTGCCCACCCTGCCTGCCCACAGGCGCTTCCTTCACTGCACCCCAGGCACAAAAAAAAACCCAAACAAAACTGGAAAAAGGGAAAGACTCTGTTTTCCTTTGGGAACCAGGGAACCTCCCGGAGCAGCAGCATCGCACCCAGCTGCGGGTGCTTTGGGGCAGAAACAGGGAACGGGAGCAAAACCAGCATCCTCCTGCTGTAGCCAGGGCACGGGCGGCAGAGGCTTCCCCCCAGGCACCCTCGGAAAGGGTTAACCCACCCAGCGTGCGCTGGACACTGGGTGTTCACCGTCCTCGAAGGGCCTGGGGAAAGATGATAAATAGCTGGGGACATCCTCTCCCCTCCGCTAACGCCACGGGAGCCCAGCTGGGGAGCGGCGTTACCCACCTCCTATCCATCATTTTCAGCTGGCCTTGTCACATCTTGTAAATCACCAAACCCGGCTCTATCCCCGGGCCCTCCTGCGCGTCCCTTCCCTGGCTGGGGGCATCCCACCCTTCCCCATCCACGCGGTGACGCTCTGGGCGGGTGCGGCTCCCATCGCCCTGCTCTCCCCTTTCTATTTATCGCCTGCGTGATCAGATAACTCGACATTTATTTACATAGCCAGGGACACGGCTCCTCTTTTAGCTCTCCACGCTCGGCCGCTCCGGCACAGTCCTGAGGTTTCCTCTGGCCCACGTTCCGCCCGGGCTCCAGAAGCCGGAGCCCCCAGCGCAGCTGGGTTAAGCACCTTGAAGATGGACGAGATTTTAAGGGTTTTTTTTTTTCTCAGCCCCGGGAGCTGCTTTTCCCCTGGCTGAGGATCACGCGGAGCCACTGGAAAACCCCTCTCAGCAGCAGTGTTTGGTGGGGAGGGAGCCGGCATGAGGAAGAGGACGGGCGGGCGAGCGTGGCCGGGCACGCGCATGCTGCTAGGAGATAGCCAGACTGCTGCTCTGAAATTTTATAAATACGGGGAAATACCTGCAAATGGCACGGCCCTTTTCCCCACCACAAGCATTAAAAAGAATCAAATCCTTCGTTCGTGGTCGCCGCCAGCCCATGGGACCTTCCCTGCTGCACTCGGGCTCATTCCCAGGCTTTTCTTCGCAGCCCTGATGGCCAGGCTCTTCCTCAGCCCCCTTCCAGACCCCCGTGACCTAACGGGTCTTCCGAAAGCACGGTGTCAAGGGATACAAATATCAGCTGGGGTATCAGGCGAATTCTGGGTATCTCAAGACGTGTGACCATGCTCCTGGTTAAGAGCCATTTTTAGGGAGATTTGGGAAGGCTGAGGGATACGGTGACAACCAAGGAGATGGGCTGGAAATGAACCTGGGCGGAGGCAGGGACGCTGGCTGGGGACGGGGACGCTCGCCACTAGATGTGGTGGCCTTTACCTGCCAGGCAATTCCTTATTGTCCTGGCTCCCGCTGCCTTGTAAAGGGCCTGATGGATAATGCTCATCATGCAGGCGAGAGAGCGATGCCGTCACCTCGCCGCCCTCCGCGTGCCGCGATCCATCTTCTTTATAGCAAGTATCCGGAGCCAGCACCATCTGCGGCACCAGAAATACAATTACCGGGGGGGGGGGGGGGGGG
>JAKFQP010000565.1:70051-86367 GCA_023375905.1 Nycticorax nycticorax
CTTTTAGAGAGGTTGGCCCGAAGCGTCTCTGGGCAGGGACAGAGGACAGGCTGGTGGCAGAGGCCCTTCCAGCCACCGAGGCCTCGCCGCGCCGTCCATCTCCCTGTGGCTATCAGGGGCGATCGCTGCTTGTGTAACGCAGGTACCTGTTCCAACAGGAACTGCACTGAAACATTTTTCTCCTCCCCAATCCTCTCGCCGTTCGTGTTATGTATTACCAACCGTCAGAAGGTAATAACTTTGTGCGTGCAGATCTGGACTTGTTAGCCACAGAAAATGGCTCTAAACCCCACTAGGGCAGTAGGTTAGGGGTGTATTTGCGAGTCCTGTTGCATCTGGTAATACAAATGTGCTTTAGGGGAGAGTGGCTGGGCTTTGTTTTAACCTCCAGTAAAATCCTTAGGAAGGTGCTTCGGCTTTTCTGTCGTAAACGGCAAAGCAGGACCAAGTGAGACTCATCGCACGTCTGCTCTCGGGCTTTTGCGTCGCATTTCATATACAGCTGGTGTTTATTAAAAAATAGTAATAATAAATAAACAGGAAAGAGCCAATTGACTGTGCGTATCTCCTGGAAACTCAGCCGACTGTCAGTGCCTTTGATACTGGGCTCTGTATAGGCTGGCTATTGTTTCCCCTCCATGTGCACAGTATGTTTTTGTTCGCACTGTCCGGTGAAAGGTGTGAGCTCCGGCGGGCTTCGAGGGTGGCGAGGGAGCTGCGTTTGTGGAGCTGGGGGCAGGATGGCAGCGAGCAGGGACCCTAACCCGATGAATTGTTTGCTGCTTGAGCAGCCATGATGCAGGTTCGTGTGCCGCCCCTGCCAGCAAGGGCTGCCCTGACTATTGTGCTTTATACAAGAGGTCTTAACAGCTGCTTGTTTCAGGGTAGGTTGGAAAAACATCCGAATTTCTGCGGTGCTGGGGAGCTGTGAACCTCTGTGTGCGTTGGTAAACAGAGTAGAAAACACCCCCCACACACACTCCTTCCTTTAAAGAAAAGGAAAAAAAAAAAGGTGCCTCTGCAGCGATGGTTACAGGGTGGTTGTAGGTCGGCTTTGTTTGCGTGCTTGAAATAAAGCAAAAGAATACTGTGGGGAGCAATCTTGGGCCAGCAGACTTTATTATTAACACCTGCTTAAAATATTTACCCGGTTAAATCGGGTAAACTCCGCGTGGTCCATAAGTTACATCGTACAACTTTCCAAGAAAGACTCCTCTAACTGGAAATTAAAAACAGTGTCCAACAAGCATTCTTGAACTCCTTCAGCTCCTTGGCCAGACAGCTCGGATTTTTTTTTCCCTGGGTACGCCGTCCGCTGCCAGTAGTGGATGCTCCGGAAATCGCTATTGCGAAAGGAGTGAAGTAAAACGTCAATTCTCTTAACAGCAAGCAAAGTTCACTGGGTGTTGACCAGTGGAAATATGTTCCCCGCCGCACAGCCAGCGCGGTTATCTGAGCAGACCGAGAAGGAATTGCTCGTCTCGAGGGAGAAAGCTGCGATGGTATTACAGGGATGAAACATTGGCTGGTGCTGGGCTCATGGAGGCAGGCCCATGTGTGTGAGCAGTCGGACGGGGTGGGAAGCCTCTTCTGTCCTCGTTATTTAAGCTTATTTTAAGTTATTTAAGCTTGCCAGCCTCCCTTCTCACCAATTGCAGAGCCATATATTTATTTTTTCATCAGAAAAGTGGACTTCACTGCACGTTAAAGCCCCTCGACAAAGGCTTGGTTTTCTAGCCCTTGCTGCTTTCTGGAAGTAACCTGTGGACTGCTGGGTGTTGGAATACAGACTGGGTGTTAAACAAATGGTTATTCAGACTCTTAAAAAGTGCCAGTTGCCGGAGAATACCCAGCATTTGAAGTCTTGAAAGCCATCGGTAATGACCTGTGCATCTGCCCTGCCATGCGGCTGGTTTACAGGATTTCCTCCCACCGTACTGGTGTGGTATGGGTGGCTCCTAAACTGGTTTCCTAACAAGTTAAAACACAAAATAGGTGTCAGACCGGAGCCTGGAGAGGGAGTTGGGAGCCATATGTCTGTTTTCTAAGTTGAAGAGCAACAGCAGCAGCAATGTCAAGGCTGCTTCTAATTAACCTATTAATGATGAGACTCTTGTCAATTCGCTTATTTAAAATTAATTTAGAATCATAGAATCACTTTGGTTGGAAAAGGCCTTTAAGATCATCAAGTCCAACCTTAAACCTAACCCTGCCATCCCACCACTAAACCCTGTCCCTAAGCACCTCATCTGTCCTTCTTTTAAATACCTCCAGTGATGAGGACTCTACCACCTCCCTGGGCAGCCCCTTCCAGAGCCTGACAACCCTTTTGGTGAAGAAGTTTTTCCTAATGTCTAGTGTCTAGCCTAAACCTGCCCTGGCACAGCTTCAAACCATTCCCCCTCATCCTATTGCCCATTACCAGGGAGCAGAGCCTGACCCCCACCTCACTCCCCCCTCCTGTCAGGTAGCTGTAGAGGGCGATAAGGGCTCCCCTCAGCCTCCTCTTCTCCAGACTAAACACCCCCAGCTCCCTCAGCCGCTCCTCGTAAGCCTTGTGTTCCAGAACCCTCACCTCCTCCAGTTGTTCTCCTCTGGACATGTTCCAGCAACGCAACGTCTTCCTTGTAGTGAGGGGCCCAAAACTGAACACAGTATTCGAGGTGCGGCCTCACCAGCACCGAGTACAGGGGCACGATCTTCTGCTGCTGGCCACACCATTCCTGATACAAGCCAGGATGCCGTTGGCCTTCTTGGCCACCTGGGCACCCTGCTGGCTCATATTTAGCCGGCTGTCAACTGGTACCCCCAGGTCTTTTTCCACCAGGCAGCTTTCCAGCCACTCTTCCCATGCCTGTAGCGTTGCATGGGGTTGTCGTGACCCAAGTGCGGGACCCGGCCCTTGGCCTTGTTGAACCTCATGCAGTTGGCCTCGGCCCATCGATCCAGCCTGTCCAGGTCCCTCTGCAGAGCCCTCTTCCCCTCAAGCAGATCAACACTCCCACACAGTTTGGTGGCGTCCGCAAATTTACTGAGGGCACACTCAATCCCCTCATCCAGGTCATTGATAAAGATATTAAACAAGACTGGCCCTAGAACTGAGCCCTGGGGGACACCGCTTGTGACTGGCTGCCAACTGGATTTAGCTCCATTCCCCACGACTCTCTGGGCTCGGCCATCCAGCCAGTTTTTAACCCAGCGAAGAATACACCCATCTAGGCCATGAACCGCCAGCTTCTCCAGGAGAATGCTATGGGAGACTGTGTCGAATGCTTTGCTGAAGTCCAGGTAGACAACATCCACAGCCTTTCCCTCGTCTACCAGGCGGGTCACCTGGTTGTAGAAGGAAATCAGGTTGGTGAGGCAAGACCTGCCTTTCATGAATCCATGCTGGCTGGGCCTGATCCCCTGATTGTCCTCCATGTGTGTGGTGAGCACACTCAGGATGAACCTCTCCATAATGTTCCCCAGTACTGAGGTCAGGCTGACTGGTCTGTAGTTCCCCGGATCCTCCTTCCGGCCCTTCTTGAAGATAGGCGTCACATTTGCCAACCTCCAGTCATCTGGGGGTGCACCGTTCCCAGAGGCACTGCAATACTGGGACGATGCGCGGAGCGGAGGGAGCAAGCTCCGAGTCCAACTCCCAGCCCCCAAAATGCGTTTAATATAAAGTCCTCTCATTGAGGACGTATGAGATATTAAACTGATAAGAACAGATACTACATTTGATCTTAGCCAAAAGGCCGAGAAGCTCTCCTTTTGTGTTACTTGAGTAGATGCAGGGAAAGTTCTTCACTGTAAAGGTGAGAATGTGTTCTTCCTGCCTTTTTTTTTTTTTTCTTTTCCATTTAGGCTGTGTTTTCTAGTCAGCCGTGATGTGTTCCTGTCGGGTTCAACATGTGCCAGTGGACTGCAGCCAGCTTGAAAAAGTTGGGACTCTTGTTTCCAACTTTAAATATCCTAGTATGATTTTTAGTTCCTGGATGCCTTGCGTGAAAGTGCTTTTCTCGTAGTGCTTTGCAGCTAATTTTAACACTCTTTCATTTAGCAGCAGTGGGTCAGTAGATTTCATAAGCACCAGCAAGGAGCAAAAGAGATGCTGAGGTCTGAAAGTAGGAGGACAAGTTGATGGGACAGCGAGAAGTAGGAAAGCTGTTGGAGGTGGTGGTACTGTAGCTGCAGAAGAGCAGGTCTGTACTCTTTCCTTCAGCTCCCTCGTAAGGAGATGGGGCGGTGTGAGCATCCAGAACTGGCCTTGCGCTTGGTTTTGGGGACGGTGGGTGTAGGTGAGCTGACTCTGGGTCTCAGAGAAGATACTGGTGTGCTATACAAGGCGGGCATTTTGGACTTGGACATATCCTAGAGAGGGATCATGGGATCCCAGTTGTTGCCGCCAGGCAGCCAAAGGATCGAGGTAGGTGTAATGGAAGGTAAATTACTTGGGTTTTAAGTCTTCATCAGATGGCTTAGAGTGTCCTTGTCCCTGCCTTTCGAAAACGAAGCCTGGGTGCTTCAAGAAAGCAACTGTTCTTGGCATGGTGTGGCTGAATGAGGAGCACAAAGGGACTCCTGGAACAGGCCTCTGCTCCCTTGCCACAAGGGAATGGATTTTATTCCCAACCTGCTCTTGGGCAAAACGCTCTGTGATAAAGGTTATTCTTTATTTATTTCGGCACGGCATATAGCTAAACACTGAAAGGTATTTCTTCCTTCCAAGCCTGTTTACACATGTCCCTCTTCATTATAGCATCTAAAGAAACAGCAGAGGTACAAACCCAATTGTTTTCCATTTCTCTCGCTAACATTATGCTGCTGCAGCATTAAAACATCACAACCAGATTGGGTCTCATTAAGTTAGGTGCTGTACAGAGACATAATAAATTGCAGCTCCTGTTCCAGAGCCTTACAAAGGCTCAGAAGTCAGGGGAATCGTTGTTCTCCCAGCCTTGATTCAAACTGTTGAAAAAGAACAGCAGCTTACAATCACTGCAAAAATCTGTTTATCTGGATAAATACGTGGGTGGTTATTGGCAATTTTACCAATCTTCATCCTCAGGTTAGTTATCTTAATACATCTTGATCAGGTAGTGTTTAGCCCTGAGAAAACGTCATCTTGCATAGCACAACATCAGGAGATTTTGGAAAATGTATTCCAAAAGGTGGTTAACACCATGACATTAGATTCTGCTGTGAAACTTTCCCCTGTCTAGCTGCAGAGGCATCTTGACACATGCAATCCTGCGCGAGAATAAATATGTGCAAAATGAGCTCAGATAGTTGCTGGAAAAAAAAGAAATGTTCTTTGACTGTCAGAGCATAATATTTTAGTCTCCCTGGAGCCGAGAGCTCTAATCTGCAGACCCCCACCCGCTTGTTTGGATTCATTTTGTAAGTACACATCACCTTTAACCAGGGAATTTGGTACAAGGGGGCCTTGTCTTGCTTTCCTCTCTGCTGCAGTTAATGCAAAGGGATGCTAACACCTCCGTGCCCTGCTTCCTGCTGGGAGCAATCCTGCTGCCGCCTGTAACCCATGCACCTCGCGGGGAGCAGAAGCGCCTCTTGGGCTCGGGGTGGTGGCTTGAAGGAGAACCTGGCCTAGCAGCCGAGCCTGCGTTAGTCGAGGATCAAGGAGAGTTTTGTCTTTTGGCAGTGCCAACTGACCACTCCAGTTCTTAGGACGAGCGGCAAGGACCGGCACCAGACTGGCTCGCTCCTGCGATTGATGTCACGACCACCTGCGCTCTGCCTTGGATTAAATCGCAGCGAGGGTTTGCTTCGGTATAAATACCAACCTGATCCATCTCTTGAGTGAGAACAAAGCTTTCATTCTGAGGATCTGCAGCTTAATGTTCGGCTTGTTTAAACAGCTTCTTTAAAGGGTTGGGTTTGTCTCCGAGCAGAATGTCAGAAAGAGTGCACTGAGCAGATAGAGCAGGCTCTGCTGCCAACTTCTGCAGCACCTTCCATGCAGACTCATCCCCAGGCGTTCTGCGAGAGGGGAACTCGCTGCCCCGGCTCTGTGAACTGCTCTTTTGTTTTCCTTTGCCCCATCTATTTTCTTCAGCCCAGTCAGTTTCTTTTATTAAGTAGATTATATGTTTTGCTCAATAGGAGCTTTTCTTCTCAAATAAAAAGAATGCTGTTGGCATGAAAAATGCTTTTATTCGCTCCTGTCTCCATTTGCTTCACCCAGGCGTCCCCGGCTGCTCTCAGGAGCACCCAGGAGATGCCCGGCGGGGAGCTCTGTGTACCTGTCCATTTTCTGACCCCCACCCAAGGGGGAAGAACAGTTGCTTTTTCCGGACTTCTCATGTTACCGATATGAGAAGAATTTTCGCTTCTAATCAATCAAACTTGAAATGCTGGACCCGTGCGGGCTGCCCTGTAATTCTCCTCTCTGACGGAAGCTTCCCGGTTCCCAGCGAGCTCCGGTGCAGACAGGCCTTTCCTCCCTGGCACAGCCCTTCCCGCTGCAGCGCTGGCAGCCGGCGGTAGGTGATGCTTAGGGAGGATATGGCTGTAGCGGTGGTAGATGTATATCCTGGGCTTTTTTATAATAAAAATAAAGGGAGAGTCAACTCCTGGCTGCATGAGGGAGGCTGGCGCTGGACTTCAGCTTCTACCCAGGGATCTGACCACCTTTCCAAAAATTTGAGGGCCTACCTGGAGCCCCTGGAGGTTATGGGCTGGAATACCTAGAAAGCCCCTCGAGGGTCTCTCATGAAAGGTGTAGAGGAAGTACATCCGTGTGCGGAGGGCTTAGTTTTCTTTGTTCACGCCGCTCTCGTTACCGTAGGGGGTTTTGAGGTGCTAACTCTAAGAATTGCTCCTAAAAAAGAGCAATTGTCTCGAAGGGGGAACATCAGCTGACACCACCACGAGGTGAATCGAGGCCATGGGGGAGTGGGGCATCCCCCTCCTTAGCAGGAAACTTCTGCTTTCTGCACAGAACAGGTACGGATCTTCGTACCCTGTCCCTGAACACCGGGGCTCTGGTATCATACCCTGCAGGTAAACTGATTTCTTTTTTTTTTTTTTTTAAATCTACAAATGAAACTGAGCCTGATACAACCAGCTCCTCTGCTTTCCTTCTCAAAAGGGTGCTTAGTTTCAGGCCAGATACTTCAGTCAGAAGTTTACAAAACCAGTTTTATTAACGCGTTGAAGTGTTTTATTTACTTCGGAGCTTCTGGAAGCAAAACTGCCAGAGCCTAAATCTTGACCTTGAGACCTTAGAAATGAGTCTTAACAGGATCCAAGTGCAGTTTTGCTGTATCTAAATCAAGTTGAAAAGAACCTACATGGTGAAATGTGTGTGGTTTAAATGTTTTTAATTCATACCTTGAGTTTTTGATAGAGTAATAAAGGAGATGCTTTAAAACACCATTTCCTTTTAAGTATACTTGAAGGTAGGAATCTGCCCTGGCTGCTCTTTCCTTCCTCATGGTTTCATAAAAACTCCGTTATCGCCAGCCTTTGTCCCCCAAAGTGGGCATATTTTTCAGAATAATTGTCTTTTCTGTGCTCTGCTGGAGAGCAGCTGTTTGTCAAGTTGATCGTTAGTGGGTATTTTCCTTTCCGATCTAAAGTTTCCCCTTAAAAGCTGCGCAATCCATGGGTGCGGTGCTCTGAACCCTCCTCGATACCGTTCAGTCTCAGGGTCTTCCCTGTCCATTTTCCATTCTATGCCCCTTTTCCTTGGCCTGTGCTAAGCACACAGGAATAAGCTGCATTTGCTCATGATGCTTTTGAATGATGTCTCGCAGCTCTTCTGGGGTTTACTGGCTTTTTACTGCTTGTGCAGTCATGAATCTGTTGGTTCAGAACTCACCAGCATCTGCATTTAGCCTCTCTGAAATACTGCAGCCCACCTCGGAGCTATTAAGCAGCTCACAACAACAGCTAGGAAATGAGGAGCACAGTGTCCAGAGAGAATGAAGTGAATAGTAATGCAATTAGCCTGACTGATTTACCTAGGCCACTGGCGATAGGGGATAATGCGTGTCTTCCTCCTAAACGAACCCTGAAGTTGATCAGGACCTGCTTGGTTTTCGTTAAGCTTGAGGTAACGTGCCCCCAGCAGCGTAACCCCTCTGTGCCTCGGAGCGGGTGCTGGCTGGGAGCAAGAGGCTCTTCCAGTGCCATCAATATTCAAGGGAATGCCGATGCTCCGTAAGTCTGGTTGGCCAGAGGTGGTGTGACCGAGGGCTTGGCATCTCCCCTGCCCCGCAGAAAGGTGGCTGACACACAGGCGCGAGTGGTGACGGTGACTTTGGTGCGTGTGTCTTTAGACGGAAGGGGTATGATCAGACCTAGAGGATTTAGCTGTCGGGCTGAGGAGAGTTAACTGTGGCTCTTGCATCTTTTAAAACACTTCTTCAAACTCTCTCTACCTGAAAGACCATTTCAGCAGCGGGTAAGTACATGTTTCTGAATCCCTCCGGGGAGGCTGAAAGATCTGATGAAAGCTGAAGAAGATACTGCGTGCTGCTAAACAAGCCCCACCCTTCTTCTTGACATTGTTGTATTCGCTCTTTGTTCCCAAGGATGGCGATGCCTGGGGATTTGCTTACAGCTTTGCAGGCAGCTTGAGAAAAGCACAATGACAGCTGGGAGGTGGAAAAATGTGGGAATCTGCCTTGGAGTTTCTCCTTTGCTCTTTACCCAAATAGTCTTCACAGCGAGCAGGCAAAAAGCCAGGAATGTATTTGACCCAAGGTAGTGTCTCGGATCAGGAAAGCAGTTACTAAATAAGTGAATGATCTAGCTGGGTGTAGCACGCTCAGCTTGTGTAGTCGGTTTGAATTGGTTTTGTTTTGGCATCTGCCAACTGCTTGTTGTCTCCCATGAGCTGGGGTGGTCGTGCCTCGCTAACCCAGAACGTGCCGCTCGCTTTTGGCATGGCTGAGGAAGCCTGGACAGGCAGTTCAGGTGAAATCCAGTCTGTCAGTTTGAGTAACTGTGGTTTTCAATTTTAGTTCTTGACCCTGGGTCGGGTTGGGAGTGGATCTCAGTACAATCCAGCCTAGTTTGCAGGGATGAGTTGGGTCATCTCCGTTAGCGATTGCAGCAGGGGCAGGAAAAGGGGCTGGCTGGCTGGGCATCGTCGTCTGGAAAGGCTCCTCTGCTTCCGCGTTGTGTTTTGTGCTTCCGTTGGGTTCTTGCAGGCCTGAAATACTGAGTATGCCTTGTTCTGTTCCTAAAGTCTAATTCCTGAGCCTGAGAATGGCCACTTCCCTCCGAAATGGGAAATTTAAAGAAGAAATAGTCCTCTTGTCTGAGCACTTGGCCTCTGGTGGGTTTTAAGGAGGTGGTCTTGTCTTGATTTCTGCAGCTTTGACGTGTTTGTGCTCTGACTGCAAACAAGCAAACTCCACGTGTGAAACAGATGGCGCGTGCATGGTCTCGGTCTTCAACCTGGATGGTGTTAAACATCACGTTCGGACCTGCATTCCCGAAGCAAAACTGATTCCTGCTGGGAAACCCTTCTATTGTCTGAGTTCCGAAGACCTGCGCAATACTCACTGCTGCTACTCTGATTTTTGCAACAAAATTGATTTAATGGTTCCCAGTGGTGAGTAGAGAGCAAAATAAGTCGTCTGTTTGAAGTGGGGAGGAGAGAAGCTGTCTGTTTGGGATTGGGAATGAGGAGTTCTCGGCCCTGTTCTCGCTTCTTCCCTCAGGTTGCTGTGTGAACTTGGGCACTGGGTTTATTTCCTTGATCTGTAAAGTGGAAATAATAACAAACTACTCCAAATTAAAATGTGAAGTTGCTTGAAGTCCCCTGTGGCCGACAAAATGTCACCAGATGATGAGGTTGTACTTCAGGGTAGGAGAAGCTTCCAAAGTTTGGGGGGTTTTATGCAGTTTTACTGCGCTCGGTAGCTCCCTATTATGAGACTCCTCCCACCTTATCAGCCCTACTGCTCGTATCCTCGCAGGCTCCTGAAAGCAGCAGCAGCTACAGTTAAATATAAGTTTCTGCTGCGTGACGCTCTGTGCCCGCAGCGGCCTGAGGATGGTGCGTGTTCCCTGGGCACAGCTTGGATCCCTTTCCAGGAGTGTGGAGACGTGGCGGCAGCTTCAGAGTAAAGCATGTGGGGTGCAGGGGTGCCTGGATCCTGAATACGCGAAGAGGAAGCAGCCCTGCCTTTGAGAGGGGGTGTGGGAAACGTCTGCTGCTTTCTGATTCCTGGGACAGAGAGGGCATGCGGTACTTCCTCATACCTCGTTACTCGCCATTTTGGGCGGTTATTTAGTGGGTCGTATGAAGGCTGCAGTACCCATTTTCCCCAGGTGCAGTGGGGAAGTCTTACCTGTTCTCAAAAAGAGAAATTGTTGTCTTCAGGTACGAGTCTTCACTGGTTGTTACAGGGAGAAGGGGAAAGAAGGAGAAATGAGCCCTTGCAGACCGGATGTTTTTTCTCTGGAAAGTAAAATGCAGGCTGTTCTAGCGAATTCACCCCAGAACAGACTCCCCTCCTCTTTTAAATAGCAAGTGCCCATAATCCCCGGTCCCACAACTGAAGCACCGTCTTCTTTTGGGGGTTTTAGCTGTAGTTTCCGTGCCCAATGACTTGATCGGTCCTATGTTAACGCTGTTACTTGATGTGTCCTCTACCATCCTGGAACGGCAAGCTAAAATTGTCCAGGCTCTGAGAGGATAATTAAAACACAAGAAGGAAGTCCTCAAAGAAAGCTTGGGAAGGAGTGATGATTTTCTAAGTGTTGGTTCTTTCTCCTCCCTTTCCTCTCAAGGACACCTGAAAGACAACGAACCCCCGTCGAGCTGGGGTCCTGTGGAGCTAGTGGCGGTGATTGCCGGACCTGTCTTCCTTGTGTTTGTCGTCATGATCATAGTAGTCTTTGTTTTTCATCACCACCAACGAGTCTATCACAATCGTCAGCGGCTGGACATGGAAGACCCCTCTTGTGAAATGTGCCTGTCGAAGGATAAGACCTTGCAAGATCTAGTCTACGATCTCTCCACCTCTGGCTCTGGCTCAGGTATTAAGATATGACTGGAAATGACGAATGAGGACTTGTAATGGAGTAGCCTGTTCTGAGCTCCTGGCTGCCACAGCTTTGCATGGCCACGAGGCCTTTGCACTGTCAGCCTGTTCGGGTTGCCTTGTCATGAGTAACGTGGAGGGCGTTTTAAGTTCAGTCACGCAGTAGGCGCTGCGGCCCCGTGTCAGTGCTCAGTGCTTGGGCTAGGTAAAACCAATAGCTCAGCTCCTCCTTAACTGCTGATGTGTAAAAATAGATGTGTGTAGCTTTCCTCCTTTTCTGCAAGAGGATAACTCAAACAGCTACATCTGTTTCAAATTTAGCCCTGGAACTGGATTTGGGTTGGAAACAGACATTAACTGTGCGAACCTGTGGGTAGTTGGCTTTCAGAGGAGGATGCAGCATGTCACCTGCGTCAAAGCTGGCAGGAAAATGGGGAAGATCCTAGCAGCTGAAAATTTTACAGCGTGCAAATACTGCATTTGCACAGCCCATTTCATCTCAAAGAATCCTTGGGGCTTCCAATGTGGACGATGTACAGCATTCACTTCTGTAGCACTTAAATCGTCCCCAGGATAGATAAGGAAGTCATCGTTTTATTCATGACTTTGAACTATGAAAGCAGTTAGTTTAAAAAAAAAAAAAAAAAATCAGTTTTGCAGCAGATGGAAACTGTAGGATGATCCACAGAGGCATAGAATAGAGCAACCTGATATTTGACCGGGGATTAAACCCTTAGCACCACATCTGCTCTACATAAAAGGTTTGGGGATCTCTTCTGTGAGCTCTGTAGCTTATGTCAGAGGTGGCAGCTACGTCAGGGCTCCTTTCTTAAGAGAAGCTCGGGGGGTTTCCTGCTTTTTAGCGGAGTCTGTCTTCAACGAGTTCCACTCCTTGCATATTCAGGCTAAAGCGACTTTGATCTGCCGTAGAGCAGAAGTTCCCCAACCGCTCTGTGCCTCATCACTGGTGGTTTGCAAGCTACTTCAAAGTGATTGCAGATGCTGCCCAAGCAGCCAAATGGCACATCCTACCCAGGAGCTACCACCATTTGCTGGGGCAGGTCGTGCTTAGGCTGCTGGTTGTTAACAAATGTAGAGCCTTCTAGGTTTGATGATGCTCTACTTCAGACTCCGAGGTTTCAGGAGTTTCTTCTGCCGCAACGGGCGTTCATTCCTCCAATTCCTTGTCTGTAGGTCTGCCGCTTTTTGTCCAACGGACTGTGGCTCGGACAATTGTCCTTCAGGAGATCATCGGTAAAGGCCGCTTCGGGGAAGTGTGGCGTGGCAGGTGGCGCGGAGGCGATGTAGCCGTCAAGATCTTCTCGTCTCGTGAGGAGCGTTCCTGGTTTAGGGAAGCAGAAATATATCAAACCGTTATGTTGCGACATGAGAACATCCTGGGATTTATTGCTGCGGATAACAAAGGTAAAAAGGGCCTCAGTCCTGGGAGCAGAGACTTCACCAGTGTACGGTCTGCTCTTGGGAGTTGTGTTTCTTCACTTGGGTTTACAGTTAAATGGTTAAAGACTGTCCACGTGCTTTCCAGATAGCTGCCTATTGGAATGTTTCTTGCCAAAAGATGGTAAAATTACTGCTGCTGCTGAGAGGTGCGGTGGTGCGTTAGCTGTACCTTACAAAGTCGAGTTTTGCCTTAAAGTTCTTTGCCTTGCTTGCCCCCAGGCTGGCTGTTGAGCTGCAGCCTTACCCAGGAGCTCTCCTCTGTGCTAGATAGGGTGTGAAATGCTCGCTGCTTGTGTGCTCTCTCTGCGTTGTGTCTGTCTGAGCATAGTCTCTTTCCTGCTGCTGCAGATAATGGAACGTGGACTCAGCTGTGGCTCGTCTCTGATTACCATGAACATGGATCTCTCTTTGACTACCTTAATCGATACACGGTGACTATCGAGGGGATGATCAAGCTCGCCCTGTCTGCTGCTAGCGGCCTGGCGCATCTGCACATGGAGATTGTGGGTACTCAGGGTAAGAGCAAAGTTTGAAAAGGTGCTGGGAGTTCTCGAGGGGAGAATAAAGCAGCACTGACGAGAGGGACTGGAGTGTGGCACAGAAGACGCTGGCTGAGTCAGCCCAGATTCGTGTGGTCAGTATTGACCAGAAATAGACCGGTTGCTTTGGCTGGCTGCAAAGTGGGTTAGCCCTGTGCTAGCTCCTGCGAGTTATATCAGCATTTCACATCCCCATCCTAAAATTGGTGCTGCTTGGGTGGGATGTTAGCGCAGGCAGCAGCAGAGTTATAAACTGCTTACATTCACACCAACGTGTCTGATGCCTGGGATGATGGAGTTTACGTCCCTCTTGAGGCCTTTGGACGCTACTGCATCAGCAGTGCCTCGGAAATGTAAGCGGAGCCTTTACGTACCATAGGCTGTCAGCGCTGAAGTGTATCCAAACAGGAAAATGTGTCGCAACATTCAGAGTTTAACTAACGCCCTGAAATCCGGTACTGCCTCTGCGCCAGTTTGACTAACAGATTCCACCAGACCTTGACCCCTGCTTCTTTCTATTTTGCTCTGTTAGGAAAGCCCGGGATTGCTCACAGAGACTTGAAATCCAAGAACATCTTGGTGAAGAAGAACGGCACGTGCGCCATCGCTGACCTTGGTCTGGCCGTCCGGCATGATTCGGTTACGGATACGATTGATATTGCACCCAATCAAAGGGTCGGGACCAAACGGTAGGAGAACGGTGTTCTTGGCGTTCGAAGGTGTCGGAGTGTGACTAGCAAATGCCTGAGCTGCTGGTTGAGCACCGGTGAAATTCTCTGCCTTAAGCATTTGCAAGCCTCTCGCAGAGTGTCAGCACTGTGCCCAGGCTGACACTGAAGGGACGTCGGTACCTTCATCTCCCGGTGCCCTCAAGCTGAGAGGCGTAGGCCGGCTATGTGAACTGAGCACCAGGGAGCTCATATAATACTTGACAACAAACTTGGCGTTCTCCAAAGCCTCTCGGGGCCTGCTGTCTGGAGCCTGATGTGCTTTTGGATGTTTTCACCTCTTTACCAACTTCCTATTCTTTCTGAGTTATTTTGTTCACTCTATTAGACCATGGGGCCCAGTTCTGTTCCGATTAAGGCTGAGCAGAGTTTTATCTGCTGAGAAGTGGTGTGGAAAAACTTGCCACCTACTGTCTTCCAGAGAATCCCCTCTCAAAATTAACACGCTGTTCCTTTTCTGTTCTGCAGATACATGGCCCCTGAAGTCTTGGATGAAACGATTAACATGAAGCATTTTGATTCATTTAAATGTGCCGATATCTATGCCTTGGGCTTGGTCTACTGGGAGATCGCTCGAAGGTGCAACGCGGGAGGTAATACCCTTCGTGTGCCCGTGCCATCAGCCTGGGGGGTTTCTGTTGATCAGGTGTTTGTGGTTTGAGGGGAACAGGGGTTTGGGAAGATACATCCGTGTGCGTTGCTACCAAGTGGGGTAACAAGTGACCTGCGACTGCTGTTAAGACTGGCCCATGTGGGGAAGTGGGGGTTAATCCTCTGCCTGGTGCCTGATGTTCCTTTGGATCGATTTTAAGGAAGTGGGGGTGCTGATTTGGTGGGTGACCTTCTTCCCCCGGATCGGTATAAGCGAGTGCCTTGGCCCATCCAGCCGCAGGCAGGGGCACAGCACTGACACGCGTGTGACAGCCCTGCTGCCTCCGGCTCAGTCGACGTTCGATGACCCTGCCTCTGTGCCGGGAGGCATTGATCATGGCAGGCTGACTCTGTTCCAGTTTGGGCAGCTGCATTTTATTTCCCTGAATTTTTCTTGTAAACTCAAATCCCAGATTCTTCATTTCTGTTCTAAATAAGTGCAAAGTGTTGACGCATCTCGACAATGAGTCATGTAGTCCAAACCAGTATCAGTCTGCCTTCAGTGAGCGCTGCGCTGACGATCTCTTCTCCCAGGGATTGCATTTCCCCTTCTCTGCCTTTCCAGGTATCCACGAAGAGTATCAGCTTCCGTACTACGACCTGGTACCCTCCGATCCTTCCATTGAGGAGATGCGGAAGGTCGTATGTGATCAGAAATTACGGCCTAATATCCCGAACTGGTGGCAAAGCTACGAGGTAAGGTCTGCTTTCATCTTTGCATCCCCTTCCCCGTCGATCAGGTGAGTAAAGAGCAAGTACCGTAAGTGGAGCTCCAATTTTAGGAGGTGGGGGGGGGTCCATGTCAGTGTTCAACCAGGCGGCAGCAGCCTGGCAGAGACCGATTTGGGGTCGGGGAAGTGGAGAGCACTGACATCTGCCGTTGTTTCTTGCCTAGGCACTACGGGTGATGGGTAAGATGATGCGAGAGTGCTGGTACGCCAACGGAGCGGCTCGACTCACCGCCCTCCGCATTAAGAAAACCCTCTCACAGCTCAGTGTCCAGGAAGATGTGAAAATCTAGGCTCTGAGCCCCCGCAGGAGGAAACTGCACAAAAGCTGCCATGCTAGAGTAGACGTGTGATGGAGGCCTACCTCGTGTTTCTGCCCAATCTACTGCTACCAACCAGGCAGCATGACCTGCAGGCTGCTAGGTGGGGTGATGGAGCCTGTTGAATTGCTCTCTTCCCTGCTTGGGTATGAAACAATCAGAAACCTTTTTTTGATCACCTCCTGACAGCGTGAAGACTTGAGAGGGACTTAACCTGAGGGATCTCAGCCATGATCGTAACTCTTGTTTCTTTAACGGAAATCCCTGTAAAGTTCAGTGCGCGCAGAGCACCCGTTGGCAGTGCTTGAGGCCAGGGTGCTGGGAGTGGGAAGGGAAAGGGAAGGTTTTCTTGCCGTACTCTGAGGATTTCTCCAGGGACTGGCACGTTAATGCAGAACAAGCATTTGC
This sequence comes from Nycticorax nycticorax, assembly GCA_023375905.1. Classification (NCBI taxonomy): domain Eukaryota; kingdom Metazoa; phylum Chordata; class Aves; order Pelecaniformes; family Ardeidae; genus Nycticorax; species Nycticorax nycticorax. The sequence continues at coordinate 85,902 of JAKFQP010000565.1, forward strand.
AAAACTAAATGGTGCTCCCTTCCAAGAGGCTGAGCCTGAACAGTTTATCAGCTTCACGAAACCATCTCCCTCCTTTTTCTTAAGCTTGAAGAATCGTAAGTCAAAAACAGCAATCTGACCTGCTGTCAGTGTGCGCAATGGTGTATGCATGCGCGAGGCGCGCGTGTCCCCTGTGCCTGTTCATCTCCTTCCGTAGGCGTGCGGTGTCTGCCCGTAGGGTGGCTCATCTCTGTTCGTGCTTTCTGTGCATGTGCGAATCTTGAGTGTCCTTTTTTTGAGCTGTGCGCGCTGGTGCTCTCCTTGTTGAGTAGTGAGCATTGTCTAGCTTGGACAGGCTGCTTAAAACCAGACCCTTAGCTCTCCGATGGGTGCTGTGGCCTTGCCGTCCCTACACTGGCTGCAGAAAGTTCCCATCAGGTTGCCTCACTGCCACCCCCTCTTTTTTTTTTCTTTTTTTTTTCTTTTT
>JAKFQP010000565.1:128509-148239 GCA_023375905.1 Nycticorax nycticorax
GGGGGGGGGGGGGGGGGGGGGAGGGGGGGTCAGTGCCAGCCTGCAGCCCCCCACCATCACCACCCCCCTGCCAGCCCCAACAGGTACCAAGCCCCCATCACACTTTGCACAAGTGCGGATGCAAACCCGGCGCCATCGGCGGGGCCTTGCACGCCCCAGGCACGCCACTGACCTTGGGGACCAGCACGGTGGCTGTGAGGGCCGGGGGGGGCCGGGGGGCGGCACGCTGGGGCGCTCCGGTGTTTGCTGGCCACCAGCAGCTCCTCTGCGCTGGGCACCTCCCTCTCCAGCGTCCGAGCCTTGCGCGGCACTTTGGTGATGGCAGGCGGCCGCGCCAGCACGGCACCGGGCAGAGGCTCAGGGCGGCCCCGTGGTTTGGGGGTGCTCTTGGCAGGGACCCCCCCATAGTCGGGGGGTGGGAAGGTCCCGATCCCGCTGTCCAGCGTCCGCGTCAGCGACCCACAGGCTGCCGGCACAAGAGGAGGTGTCAGTGCCAGGGGTTCGTCCCGGTGTCCCCCATCCCGGTGTGTGCCCCTCACCCCCCCCCCACCCCTGCACCCCACTCACCAGCAAAGTGCTGCGACGTCCCCAACTCAGACAAGCTCTCATCCGATGGCAGCTCATCCTGGAGCCCCACGTCGGGCACCTGGGGGGGCGGCGAGGGTGAGTGGCCACAGGGTCCCCCCCCCTTCCCCAGGGAGGGCACAAGGCCAGGGCTGGTGACAGTGCCGGGGGGGGGGGGGGGGGTCCTCACCTTGTCAGGTGGCTCCCGCAGGTGTCCCACGATGCCATTGCGGGGCGGGCGGCAGAGCCGGGGGTCTTTGGTGTCGGGGGGGACCCGCCGGAGGTCACACAGCTCCCGCTTGTGCTCCAGGCAGCTCTCGTAGGGCACGTCCTTCCCGTCCACCCTGGGGACGGTGGCACGTCAGGGCGGGCTGGGGTTGGGGGGGGGCCACCCCCCACCCTCATTTCCCACCCCCTGGGCCACCGCTGACCTGTCGAGCAGCTGCTGCATGAAGGTCTCGGCTGTCACCTCCTGGTACATCACCGGGAGGTGGCCGGGGCCGCGGGGGGGCCCGCGCGGGCGCCCCTTCTCCAGTGCCAGCCCCTGCAGGAAGGCGTGCTCCTCCCGCAGCGCCTTGCGCAGATCCTCCGCCTTCTCCATCAGCTTCGAAATGTTGAGGCTCTCCGCTTCCAGCTTGCGGGCGGCCAACTTGACCTCCCGGCGCAAGGGAGCCGGCGTCCCGGCCCACTCCCGGCCTCGGCTGCCGTCGCCGCGACGGTTCAGAGCCGGCAGCTTGCTGCGGCGCAGCCCGAACCAGCTGGCCAAGCCCCCCGCCGCCTTCCCCTTGGCTTCACCCGCCGGTGCCCGCTCCTGCCCCTGCAGCCGCAGCACATTCTCCTCAATGCCCTTCATCACCTTCTCCTCGATGGCCGAGTGCGCGGCGGCGCCTGGCGGCAGCCCGGTGCCAGGAGGCTCGGGGGTGGGTGGTGCTTTGCGGGGGACCCTCGCTGCCTTGGCGCCTGCCGGCTCCTCGCCCCGTGGCGTCCCGGCTTTGACGGCACCCGCCTTGGTGGGCAGCTTGGTGGGGCTGCCGTGGGGGCTGCGGGCGGCCTTGCCAGGGGGCGCCGGGGTGCCCCGTGGTGGGGTCCTGCCGCCGGTGGGGCGCCCCTTGCCCCCTGCCTTGCCGGGCTCACCCATGGAGCCGGAGGAGTAGCAGCGGGCAATGGGCTCTCCGCCATGCGCCGGCTCGGGGTGCTTCAGGCTACCCCCCAAACCCCCCCGGGGTGGGGGCCGCAGCTCGGCCCCGTGGCCTCGCTCGGGCCGCCCCGGGCCAGGGGGATCGCGGCCCTCGGCCCCCCGCAGCTTGCCCAGGGCGGCCAGGCGCTCCTTGAAGGGGAGGTAGCCTGGCTCGGGGGGCTTCTTGCCCGGGCGGCGGGAGGGGGCTGAGCCCCCCGTGCCATGGCGGGCGCTGGGGGGGGAGGCAGCCGCCCGCTCCCCACTGCTGGGGGGGTCCGGCGGCCCGGGGGGCGGCTCAGCTGCCTCGTAGGTGCATGGGGGGGGGAAGGCAGGGGGCTCGGGGGAGCCGGGCTCTGGGGGGGCGTCGGGGGATGCACGGCAGCTGAGCGCCGGCGAGGCCTCGGGGTTGCCGCCGCGGCAGGGGATCTTGGAGGCACGGGCGAGCTGGGGGCTGAGGCGCAGAGCTCCGGGGGGGGGTGGCAGCTTGAGCACCTTGGGGGGGGAGGACAGGGGGTTGGTCCCCCCCCCAGGCGAGAGCGGGGCGAAGCCCCCCTCGGGGCTCTCCTCGCCTGGGGTGTAGAGCCCCAGGAAAGCGGGGTGCTCACCACGCCGCTGCCGGGGGGGGCCCCCAGGGGCTTCGCCGTTGTGCCGGCAGCACCCCCCCTCACCCCGTAGCAGCCGCTCGGCCAAGGCGCTGAGCAGGGCCCCCCGTGGCGGCGCAGCCTCCTCCGGCGAGGAGCAGGGGCTGCCCTCAGCCACCCGCCACCCCCCGGCAGCCCCCGGCCCCCGCAGCGAGCAGGGGGGCCAGCCCGGGGTGGCGCAGGGCTCGGGGGAGCCAGGGGAGGCTGGGGGGGGCCCCAGCAGCGGGTCCGTCTCCTCCAGCTTGCGCAGCACCTCCAGGATCTGGGCTTTCTTCTTGAAGAAGGGGGAGAGGGCATCCAGGGGGGGTGCACCGGGGCTGAGCCCGGGGCTGCCCGATGGCACCGATGGGGTCACCTGCAGGGACCAGGCACCATCACCCCACGGGCAGCCGGCACTGAGCCCCGCGACACCGTGCTGGGGCTGGGGCGTAGGGCTGGGAGAGGGGGACGCCCTGGGGACACCACGGGTGGAGAGGGAGGGGGAGAGGGACGCAGTGGGGTTTGGGATGGGGACACAACAGGCTCGGGGAGGGGGACACCAGGGGCAAAGGGGTTTGGAGCCGGGGATGTCACAGGCAGAGGGGCTCAGAGGCGGGGATGCCAGGGACCCGCAGAAGGGGACACCACAGGCTCAGGGACAGGGACACCATGGGCAGCGGGGCTGGGAAGGGGCGATGCCACATGGACACCATGGACCTGGGGAAGGGGACAGAGGGGAGGACACCATGGGCCCGGAAAGCCAGGTGCCACAGGCTTGGGGACACCGCAGGCTTGGAAAAGGCAATAGGATGAGCTTGGGGAGGGGGATGCTGCAGCCCGGAGAGGGGGACAGTGGAGCAGGGGGGGTCAGAGACGCTGGTACCCACCTCTGGTGGGGGGACGCAGTGGCCAGGGGGCAGCGGAGGGGGCGGCTGCTCAGCGGAGCCTGGCTGGGCGCTGGCCGGGGCGTCCAGGGGCACCGGTACTGGGTGCAGCGGCAGCTGGAGAGGAGGGAGACACCGGGTTAAGCTTGGGGGGACTCTGCCCCGTGACCCACCCTGCCCAGCACCGACACAGCCCCGGCCGCACCTGGGGCAGGGATCCGGCCGAGAGCTGCAGCTTCTGCTGGAAGAGGTCGCTCAGCGCCTGGTTCTGGCGCTCCAGGTCGAAGACCCGTTTCTTCAGCTTGATGCACTCCTCGCGCAGGTCCTGGCCAGGGCAGGAGGGGGGGCGTCAGCCAGGACCCCCCCCCAATCCATCTCCAGCCCCCTGACACCCCCCCAGCACCCACCTTCTGGTTGAGCAGCGCCTGCACCACGTGGTTGGCAACCTGGGGAGCAGAGGGGGGGGCCTGGGTGGGGTGCGAGGGCAGGTGCAGCCCCGCGCCCTGGCACACGCATGTACGCACGTGGCCCACGCGCCCCCTCCACCCCCGTACCTCATCCAGGCAGCGCTCGTACGTCTCCCGCTGGTTCTCGTTGGCCTGGGCCAGCGCCGAGTTCTCCGCCTGGGGGCAGAGTGGGGGACGGCTCAGGGGACACGGGCACCTGACCTCCCCCCCCCCCATGGCACCCAGGGACCCCCTCTTCTGCCTGGTGTGACCTGGGGCCCATGAAGGGACAGGGCTCCCCCAGGCCATGGGCCACGAGGGCCATGGAAAGCAGAGAAGCACTGGCCACGGCTGCCTGGTAGGACCGGCTGCACAGTGGCGCTGGCCACGATTGCCCCAAGGCAATGGCCACGGCTGCATGGTGGCCACAGCTGCCCTGGTGGCCCTACTTTCTGGTGGCCCTAGTTTCTGGTGGCCCTAGTTTCTGTGGCCCTAGTTTCTGGTGGCCACAGCTGCCCTGGTGGCCCTAGTTTCTGGTGGCCCTAGTTTCTGGTGGCCACAGCTGCCCTGGTGGCCCTAGTTTCTGGTGGCCATGGCTGCCCAGCGGCACCAGCCACGGCTGCCTGGTGGTCCCAGCTCTCGGTGGCCCTGGCTGCCAGCCCCTGCCATACCTCCAGCTCCCGCAGCCGCTGCAGGAGCTCATGGCTGGTGCCCGTCTCGCCGAGCGCTGCGGGGCTCCCGTCTCCCGGCACCTCAGCCACGCTCTCCGACATCGCTGGCTGCAGGGGGACGCACGTCAGGCCAGGGTCCCCCGCTGGCCCCTGCCTGGTGTCCCCCCAGCCTGCGGCACTGCCAGGCCCTGGGCAGCCCGGACGCCCCTTACCTCACTCAGGGTGTCCCCAGCCCCGTCCCTCCGTGGTGTCACCTGCAGGGGAGGACAGGGCTGAGAGGGGGGGAAGGAGCTTTGGGGGAGCCCTGGGGCTGAGCCCCGACCCTGCCAGCACCAGCACTGGAGCCAGAGGGACACCCCCCCCCCCGCCCCGCAGCCCAGCCACCCCCGTCCCTTGCCGGGGTGTGCAGGGACCCCGGGAGTGGCACCAGGGCACTGGGATGCGCAGCACCCCCGGGGGCTGACACCGGTCTCGGGGCACCAACCCCCGGGGTGCAGACGGCCCCCCCCCCCCCCCCCCCCCGGCTCCAGCCCCGGTGCCGGCCCCCCGCCTCCCCCAGGGCTCCCCCCGCCGCCGGTGCCGCTGCCTCCCCGCGCCGCCCGCCCCGTGAGCGCCGGAGCAGGGGCCGGCCCCGAGCACCGGGCACGGGGCACCGGCCCGAGCACCGGCCCCGGCCCCGGCCCCGGGTCGAGCCCCCCCCGCCGCGCTCCCGCCCCCGCCGCGCACTCACGCCCGGGGCTCCCGGCGGCGCCGCCCGTCCCCGCTCAGCGCGGCCCCGGGGCCGGTCCTGGCGGCGGCGGCGGCTCCATCCCGACCCGGCCCGGCCGCGCTATTGTTGGGAGGCGGCGGCGGCCCGGCTCCGCCTTCCCGCCGCGGCCGGGGAGGAGCCGGGGCCGCCGCCGCCACCGCCCCCGGTGCGCGGCTCCGCCAGCGCCAGCCCCGGGCTGGGAGCACCGGGGAGCCGGCACGGGGGGGCCAGGGCAGCGGGGACCCCCGGGAGAGACGGCACCGGGACACCGGGCATAGCGCGAACAGAAGCACTGGGCATCCCCATGTGGCACCGGGCACCCCTGGGGGGCACCGGGCACCCCACGGAGAGGGACCCCCCTGGGGCACCCAGCACCCTTTGGAGAGGGACCCCCAGGAGCCTGGACACCCTTCCGGGAGGCCCCCGGGGTCTCGGGGCACAGCCCCAGGCCGCGGCCCCCACCCCACACCCCAAGTGCTGGGCAGGGGTTGGGGTTCACGTGGGTCCAGGTGGCCCCGGCTCACCCAGACCCCCCGGTGGCGATGCCCGGCACCCCAGCGGGGGGTTCAGCAGCGCGGGGGGAACCAGAGGGGACAAGGGGAGGGTCTGGGAGCGATGGAGGTGGCGAGGCTGGGGGGGGTCACTGGAAGCAGGCGAGGTCAGGGCGCATGCAGCGCTTGTGAGAGCCCTGTCCCCCGCCAGGGACCCTGCATGGCTGCCCCATGGGTGGGAGCACTGGGGGCCACCGGCTGGCCCCGGAGCAAACTCGGCCACTTTCTACCACCCAGCACAACAGCGGCAGAAATAACCGGAGCGCCAGCATTTACAGCCCTGCTCGTCCCAGCGGGGACGCTGTGGGATGCTCCCTGTGTCCCCCCTGAGCCCCGAGCTGGCCGTCCCCACCTGATGGGCTGCATGACCTTGGCCACGCACCCTGGGCCCCCACTGGCACCACACACAGCACCACCGTGCACCCTCACCAGCATGTGCGGCCGGACCCCGGACGTGCTGTCCCTGTCCCTGTCCCCCCTGCAGCCTGCGGGGCCGGCAGCAGACCCAGATGGGTCCCCGGGGGCCCTGTGGTGCCCGTGGGCCCCCCTTGTGCTGCCCCCAGCGCAGGAAGCGGCCCCAGGGCCAGCGGCTCCGGCTGCATCACAGAGGGGAAGTGAGGCTCTGTCTGGAGGGGAAGAGCAGCCCGTGGCCCCCCAGGCCCTGCCGGCGGGGGACGGCCGGGGGGGGCCCTGACAGATGGACGGCATGGCCGTCCCCTCCCCCAGCACAGGGCCCTACTCAGGGGCAGCGCCAGGGTCCCTGCAGGGATGGGGACACAGCTCCATCAGAGCCAGGGGCACCCGGAGCCCATGTCCCCCTCCCTGGTCCCCCCAGTCCCCCTGGGCTGAGGGACAGCAGCCGCTCGCACCCATTGCCCCCAGCACCGCGGGGACACAGCACGTGCCCAAACCACGCGGCTGTGGACATGCCAGCACGGCAGGGAACAGTCCCCTGCCCCTGGGCCATGGTCCCACGGCAGAGCCGTGATGGGGTGGCCTTGGCCTGCCCCACGCCAGGGTCCCCACCCTGAGCCCAGGGATATGGGGTGACAGCCCTAAGTGTCCCCAACCCTGCTGGGCTGCAGGGGCTGGGCTGCTCTTGGGGCAGCCGGGACGCACTGGGGACAGCAGGGACAGCCCAGGGAGAGCGAGGATGCACCAGGGACAGCGAGGACACGCTGGGGACAGCTGGGATACGCTGGGGACAAGTGGTATGCACTGGTGAAACAGCCTTGGGGCAGCAGGGACACATCGAGGACAGCCGGGACTCACCAGGGACACACCGGGGACAGCCAGGATGCAGTGGGGACACTGGGGACATACCAGGGACATCCAGGATGCAGTGGGGACATTGGGGACAGCCGGGGGACAGCCAGGATGTACCAGGGACAGTGGGGACCAGCGGGTGGGGTGGAGGACAGTGGGGGACACACCAGGGACAGCCAGGATGCGCTAGGGACACCCGGGGACACAGCGAGAAGAGCCGGCGGGGGAGCCTGGATGCACCGGGGGACGGTGGGGACACCCCGGGAACACCGGGGACAGGCGGGATGCGCTGGGGGTGCGTGGGGTGTTCTGGGGACAACAGCCCAGGGACAGCGGGGACAGGCGGCGGGGACAGCTGGGATGCACCGGGGACAGACCGGGAGCAGCCGGGAGGCACCGGGAACATTTGGGGGGGACCAGCCGGGTCGCTCCGTGCCGCTTCCCCCCGGGGCACCACCACCACCCCCCCCCCGCCGCACGTCCCGGTACCCGGCGGCACCGGGGACCCCCCCCGTCCGCTCTGCGGGGCTGCCGGTGCCCCCGAGCCGCGGCCCGGCTTCCCCGGCGATCCCCCCGGCGCCGCTCCCCGCCCTCCCTCCCACCGCGGCGCGGCCGGACTCACCGGGGGCTGCGGCGGGGCGGCGGCGCGGGGCGGCGGGGCCGGGGCCGGGGCCGGGGCTGGCCCGGCGGCGGCGGCGGCGGCGGCGGTGACGTCATGGCTCCACCCGGCCGGCTCCGCCCTGCGCCCCCGCCGCCGCCAATCCGCGCCCGGGGGCGGGGGGGGTCCCGGGCCGGCGGGGGTCCCGGTGCTGCCGCCGCCGCATCCCCTCCCCGGGCCGGGCTCCTTCCCCGGGCCGGTGTCCCCCCCCCTCGACCGCCGGAGCTGCCCGAGAGGGACCCGGTGCCCCCCCGACCCCGATCCTGCCCGAGAGGGACCCGGTGCCCCCGCACCCCTGAGCTGCCCGAGAGGGACCCGGTGCCCCCGGACCCCTGAGCTGCCGGGGTGGGACCCGGTGCCCCCGGACCCCCCTCCCGACGGCCCCACAGCAGCGAGCGGCCACCCCGCCCCAGGTCTCCCCCACTGCATCCACTGGGCTCCGCCATGCGAAGGCCCAGGGAGCAGGGTGCCCAGCAGGAGCGGGGGGGATGGGATGCGGGGGGTGTGTGTGTGGGGGTGGGTGTCACCCCCCCAAGGCAGCCCCACACCCCCCATCCTCCAGCAACTCCCCCCCAGCCCGGCCCAGCCCCTGCTCGCCACAGGACACAGTGCTCATGTCCATTGCTTTATTGAGGGGGGGACCTGTGGGAAGGAACCCCCTCCCCAGACCAAAATCCCCTATCACAGCTCTGGCCTTGGAGCTCCGCACCCCCTCACCCCCCGCAGGCATAAGCACAGGCCCTTCCTCACCAGGAAGGACCTCAAAACCCCAGAGAGTGTGGAGAGCCACCCCAGCTTGTCCCCAAGTCCCCCTGCGGCTTCTCCCCGAGCGAGGGGAGGCAGAGCTGGGCAAGGGAGGGTCCGGGGTCCCCACTCCGGGGTTTCAGCCCCCGCTGCTCAGGGAAGGCCGCCGGCAGAGGAGCTGGAGCTTGTCCCGGTGCTGGGCAAGGACACTGGTGCCCACAGGTTGCCACATGCAGCCCAGGGCCCGGCTCCGCCGCCGCTCAGATGCACGAGGGTAGAGGCCACGCGCTGCCGGCCTCAGCTCACGGACGCCGGCTCCAGGCTCCCGTTGGCGGCCGCTCCACGTGCCTGGGTGGAGGAGGTGGCTTCCTCTGGCCGCCTGTCGCTCCTGGGCCCCAGGCGGCACGCTGCCAGCGGCAGGTGACTCTGCTGGGGACAGAAAAGGGACAGGGGGTGTGGCTGGAGCAGGACTGGCCCAGGCAGAGGCGAGGGCAAGCCCAGCTTTTTGTCGCTCCCACACGAATTGGCCATTCCACGGGGACGGGAGCGCCAACAGACCGGGAGATGTTTCCTCTGGGCTCCTGCTTGAAACCAACGGCTACAGCAAACCGGTGGTCTTCATTCAGGGCCTGGGGGGGCAGGGGGTGCTCCAGGGCTGGGGTCCCCCCAGCCCAACACTCAGCTCCCACCAGGGGAGGCTGCAGGGACAGCGTCGGAGGGGTGACAGGATGGGCAGCTGAGGACAACTCCAAAGACAACCCCCTGCAGGCACGTCCCGAGTGAGCCGCAGGCTCCGGGCAGGACACAAGAGGAGCAAGTTTGAAGTGAAAAATGAGACTCAGGAGGAGGAGGACGCAGAGGCCCTTTGACCAGAAGACAACAGCTCCTCTTAAAATCCCCAGACGGGAGAAAACGGGTCTCCCACACCGGGTAGTCCCCGGCCCGCGAGACAGCCCCACTGCGCCCCAGACAGCTCCCACAACACCCGTCCCACACACAGGAGGAGGGTGGCACCAAGCCACCCACGGCAAAGAGGCGACTGCCCATCCTCCGCTGCTCCCCCGGGGCTCGTCTCTGTCTCCCACCCCCGCGACCCCCCTCATATCACCCAGCCCACAGGCGTTGCATGGGTCTGAACCCTGCCGCGTGGGACAGCAACCCCCTGAGGGGCTGGCTGCGTGGTAGGAGGGCAAACGGGGACTTGTGTCCCCCCCCTCCCTGGGGAAGAGACATCCTCCCGCTCCCCGCAGAGCCCCAGGAGCTGTGCTACCGCCAGTGCTACCCTCGGTGCTACAGCTGGAAGCCCCCGGTGCGCTCTCCTGGCTGTACCTGCGCAGGCAGCTCGGCCGGAGGCTCGGTGGCCGGGGAGAAGACATGGGCAGAGGAGCTTCCCCTGTCCGTCGGCACCATCTGCGGAGCGAGGCCAGGGTGGGAGGGCTCCTCCAGGGCCAGTATGTCTATGGGGGCCTCCGCAACCTCTCTGAGGGACTGATCGAGGGCCACAGAAGGATCGAAGAGCAGAGGGGACGGGGGACACTGCATGCCATCGCCCACCACATCCAAGTCCTAGGAGAGAAAACACAGGGAGCGGCTCATCAGCAGGAGCAGTGCCACGGAGCCCCGTGGGAGACAGAAGCCCGAGTCCTTGCTACCCCCTGGAGCGGCGGGGCTGGGAGGGCAGCGGGCACTGAGCCACAGGGACCCCCAGCCTCAGCAGCTATGGGGGCCGCCTCCTCCAGGTTCCGGGCGGCAGCGCTGTGCTCCCGCTGAAAACAAGGTGTGAGGGAGAAGGTCCGGAGCCCAGCGTTGCCGTGCTGCCCCAGAAACATCCCTGCAGGAGCCAGGAGGGCTGTGAAAGGGTCCTATCCTGCCCTCCTCAGGACCCCCAGAGCAGTCACCCCTCTCCCAGGATTTCACGCCCCTCTCTGCTTGCCCTGACACAACCTGTTGGAGTGGACGGGCTCCAGCTTTACTCCTCCATCTGCCCTGCTCGTTGCCATCCACTGCAAGCATGGATAACCCCGCCAACACAAGAGGCCGGGGTTTGTTTTGGCTTTGGAAGGTGTTTGACATCAAGGCGAGATGGCTGCGACTCACGAGTGGCACTCCACCCGCCTGGCACGAGGCGAGATCAAACGCAGACACCCTACGCAGGCGTATGCTGCTGCCGTTCTGGATCCCTCTGTGCCGAGGACAGAGGGCTCTCGTGGGGCGCCCGCAGTTACATCCACACACGGCTCAGGGTATGGGGCAGGAGCGATGTGCCCGGGTTCCTGCCTGAAGCACCCGAAACACCACATGGAGCAGGGGGCCCTCTCTAAGGAGAGGCTGGGGGAAGAGAAACACGTTTTTCATCTCTGACCTGAACCACCACCACCACCACCACCCCCCCACCTCCCCACAAAGGTTTTGGAGAGCGCGGTGGCCAGCTCTGCCCCACGGGAAGTGGGGCTGGGATCTGGTGCAATGCCCAGCGAAGGCAGGGGGAGCATTCCCAAACCCCAGGGGTGCCCCAGCAGCAGCACTTGCTCCCCCATGCAGAGGCTGTGGCCCCCAGGACTCCAGAGCTGCTGGCGATCCCTCCTCCCTCAGCAAACTCCGGGGCAGTTATGAGATTTGCCTCCCCATGGGCGTGCTACGAGTCTCAGGGGCATCCCAATTCTGAAGCAAGCGACATCTCTTTCAGAGGAGCGGCTCCAAATGACCACGGGTTGGTTTTTTTATTGTTTAAACATATTTCAGAGGATTTTAAGCACGTAGGCTTAACATGCGTACAGGACATCAGAATAATCTGGGGATTAAAATCCTCATGTATTCTCATGGGAGAAAAGGGGGGGGGGAATCCTCTTTTTAAAAAGCCCCTCAATACGGATTTAAATGAGAGCACAACCCTTCTGAAGGAGCAGTCACCAACCCTACAGAAACAAACGTTGCCCAAACCTTCTGCATTCCTGCACGTTTTTCAAGAGACTCTCCCTGCCCAAGCCAGCAAGAATAAAAATAATACTGCATTATCCATGCTGGGGAGGCAGCGCTTTACGCGACATCCACGTGCGCTCCACGGAGAGCGCACTGGGCCTGCCGCACTGCAGCCCTGCTCCACGAGTGAGACTTCATGTAACGACACCAGCGACGTTCGGGGGAAGCTTTTCCGCAGGACGCGTTGCTTGCGTACCCCGGCCTAAAGCCCACTGCACAACTTACATCGCTGAACTCCAGGGGCAAACTCTCCGTGGGCTGGAGCTCAGCGGCGCTCAAGTACAGGTCTGTGGGGGCAGCTTCCAGCTCCTCGGGGACAGCCAGGACCTGCTCGGGTATGTACATCTGCGGAGGCAAACGGAGGTGGAGTGGGCAACAGGGATCCTCGGAGAGGCTCACGGGAACGGGCTTGTTGCAGGGAACTTCCTCGGAGCCTTGGCACGGTTTAAACAGAGTCTGATTAGTGTCCTGACAGATGTCTGGGAAGATGCGGTCAAGGGAAAGCTGCACAGCAGACAAGCTACGGCAGACACGCATCCAGAGGCATGAATGGTCCCTGTTCACCCACCACCGGCCAGCGAACTGGAAAAACCCCACTCATTTCTCCGCAGTCAGGAGTCCAGAGTTGCACCCCGACTGCCCGGCGACGCGGGTGACGTTCACCACAGGATGAAAAATGGGGACAACAGCAACAGCCTCCCCATGGGGGCTGGGAGACATAGCTGGGTCCCTGCAAAGTGCTCGCAGATCCTCAGATGGGAGCCATCATGAATGCACAGGCTCACTTTTATTTGCAGATGTCCATTTAAAAGGCGCCCGCACAAGCCCGGCCATCCCACCCGCAGCCGATACACGAGCACACACAATGCTTCTTCCACAGCCAGGGGCTTAGTTCCGGTATTTCTATCTTCCCAGTGCATTTTCCTTCCCAATGGAAAACCTATTCCTGCCAGAGGTGTAAATGGGATTTCCTGCCTTTAATCACAAACAGAAACTCTGCTCCAATTGCAGAGCAATCCCGCAGCAGAGAGGAGCTACAAACCAAATCCCATCCTTTTCCAAGAGCCCTGCAAAACTACAGGCGGACCCACTGCTGGCTGCGTTCTACGGGCAGCTGCGAAGCCTCTGCGTACTGCTGCAAGGAACGGCCGAGACCGTGTCACCAAGCGAGGCACAACCTCCGCGCAGGGGACAACGTGGGGGCCAAAGCAGATTTCCAGTGCGGATCAAGTCTTTCAGGTCAGATACCTTGATATCAAACCCACCCAAATAACGACCCCCGGCTGTTCAATGGGTTTGTGGGGTTCACGGCACCATTTCCTCTTCACGCAGCGCAGGCAAGGATAAAAACCCCCAAACTTCCAAACCCACATAAACTGGCAAAAGGCGCCGAGTTTAACCCAGTTTCTTAAGCTGTCTTGGTTTCAGATTTATCCTTTCCTCCTCTCCTCCCTGCAAAGAGGCTGCTGCGAACGCGCCAATACAACTTCCCAGCAGGCCACGGGGAGCCGGTAATCTGTGCTAGCAGCAACGTACGGAGCCCAGCCCAGAGGAGACAGATCTCTCAGGCGCTCGAGGGCAGATGTGGCGAGGAGAGCGTCTCTGTATGAACAGCGGGGTGGGGAAGGCAGATTCTAATCTCTCCGAATGACTCCCAGATCAAGTGCTGACTTTATGGGTAGCCAAAAGCATGCATTGCCAAGATGACAAAATCACAGGCTCCACCTGAAGCCCAACAGCCCAGCTGGGTTCGGTCCCTTTAATGCATTGTCACAAACAATCCAGCTCCTGAAAAGCAAACAAAGCCCAAGAGCCTCCGACAATGCACAAAGCCGAGCAGGCTGCAGATGTTATCGGCTCAGCAGGGCTAACCCAAGTAAAATCTTGTTTGTGTCAGTGAAAGTCAGCTGACAGCTCCGACGTAAGGGAATCAAACCTCGCTTTTTCCACTCCCTTCTCAGCCTGCCCTGCTCAAAGCCAGCCAGCTGCAAATGGCAACTTGCTCAAACCGTTTTATAGGTATTTATCCTGTCTTTATTTTGAAGTATATAGTCACTAGAGAGAAACAAAGGCAGCTTCCTGCTCCCCTGGCTGCTCCCCACGCACAGCCGCAGTCCAGTCTGCCAAATTCAGTAAGAAAACAAAACGAAGAGCTCAAACAAAACGAAGAGCTCATCCTCCCCCTGGCTGCCAGCTCTGCTCTGGGACCCAGCGCCGGAGCTTCCCCTGACTCACACCAGCAACAGCCACTAACGCAGCTCCGGCACGATCCAAGCCTACTCCGGGACACATCCACCCCATCCCGCTCAGACGAGAGCTGCGCAGATGCAGCTGGGGCAACGCTGGGGTCGTGGATCCCATGTTGGGGCTGCGATCCCCGAGCTGGGGGGGATCCCAGTGGGAATTTCAGTGCTGGCCCTCGGAAAGCCGAGGCTGTTTCAGGAGGGCCAATGGCTCGAGGCTGCTCACACACACGAACCTTTCAAGGAGTAAAAGGTGATTGAGCTGACCCATGGCAGCCCCTAGCAGGCTAGGAACTACTCCTTCATTCAGGTCCTCCCCAAAATCACTGAACACACGCTTCAGCAGTCAGACACCCATTCCTACAACATCCCTCACAGCAGGACTCATTCTGAGAGCTCGCAGACCCTGCTCGGGATGGCTGTTGGCACCCAGCGCCTGTAACCAAGCCAAGAGCTTGCTTCTACCCGCCTCGGGCTTCCTGAGGTTCCCTTGTCACTTCCAAATGAACGAACCACCCTGTTCGGATGCTCTGGATCAGTACAGGAAGGCTGCAGCGGGACCGGCCCGGGCAGAGGCAAGGGCAAACCCAGCTTTTTGTCGCTCCCACATGAATTGGCCATTCCACGGGGACGGGAGCGCCAACAGACCGGGAGACGTTTCCTCTGGGCTCCTGCTTGAAACCAACGGCTACAGCAAACCGGTGGCCTTGATTTAGGGCCAAAGAGAAAAAAGGAGGATCAGAGACACTTCAAACTGCCAGCAAGTAGTTGGGAGCGCAGCCCAAGGCAGCACAGGCAGATCAAAGGATACGCGTGAGGCAGTGCCTGGTCATCGGGAGGGACTGGTTGGAGCATCGGACATCGTCGACAAAGGCCAAGCACCTCTGGCTGGAGCGGGTGGTGTGCGCCTGCAAGTCCAAGAGAAGAGCTCAGAGCTGCACTGGAGTCGTCCGGCTCCGTTCCAGAGAAACCCCCTCGGCTATACAACACTTGCGTCCTGCTTTCAAAACACGCCAAGACCAAACTCTCAGTCCCGCTCCAGCGGAGCCTCACTCCTCATTATGTCCTTCCCATTCAAGCTTTTATTAAACAGAGCTGAGATAACAAGGCACGACTCAACTTCAGGAGGGAGAGCTGCACCTCAGGAGCATGTCTCAAAGAATGAGGTTTCTCAGGCTGATCTTTCAACTTTCGGAAGCCAGCTAAGGGAATGCTTTGGATTTTAAAATGGTTGTAAAGAAATGGCTGTACACGGCTTCAAATTTAGTTTCGTGTCTGATGCAAGGGGCCTGCCTTTGGGTCCCCACAGGTCTAGGAGGAGGCTGGAATTCACCACTCTGAGAAGCATATTTTCCACACAGTGACGAAAATCAGGCTACCTCGTACCGAGCCCTCCCTTTCCAATGGGAAAATCCTCCAACCCCACACTTTTAACTTTTGCCATTTCTGTGCCCATTTTAAATGGAACCCCCAACGTTTCAGCCAAGCTGTGGATACAGAGGGTGCCGGCCAGGACCAGACCGTTATGTCCTTGCAGAAAGGGTGTTTACAAGAAGCAAACCAGCAGGGCCAGAGCAAACCTGGGGAAGGGACGAGAGGAGACCCTGCAGCTCCAGCCGTACCCTGTCCCCGAGCCGCTGGACGAACCTGCTGGGCAGCACCGTCGGTCGCCAGCATCCTGCGCTCCTTCAGCTGCCGGTGGAGCAGGGCCTCCACGCCATAGCGCTGCCGGTAGCGGCGCAGGCACTTCAAGCGCTTCAGGTTCTCACGTTCCTTGGCCATCAGCCCCTCCGGGCCCGTCAGAAGGCTGCTGCCTGCGGGGAGCAAGGGAGGGGTCAGAAAATACCACCCCATCTGCTGCGTCCTTCCATTTTTTTTTGGTATTGAGAGCCAAAATCGGCCGTTGAGAGCTCCCACAGCCGACTAATGAACAGATGTCAATGCACGGAGCAAACGAGCAGCGAGAGTTGCACATATATACACAAAGCACATCTTTCAGTTACAGAAGAGGATGACAAAACAGACTCCATCCCAAAACTTATCCCAACTGCTCTGAGCACACGAGGAGCCAACTGAGTATTTTCAAGCGTTTTTTAAAAATAATTTGGCTGCTCAAAAAAGTCCATTGTGATTTCTGCAGGCAGAATAGCACTTTGCTAAATTTCAGCTCGCTCCTGTGCAAGTTCTGGAAGCTTCCAGTAAGCACTCCCAGCTGTAATTACAGGGCGACGCTCGGGATCTGCTTTTCTATTACTGGTTTGCTAAAAAGAGTTCTACAAAATTGTTATGTACCAAACTTCCAGTTATTTTTATTTGAGACTGAGCTGTATTATGCCATTTTCCAGGATAAGCTATTTTAGGACGATGCTAGAGAAAGCATTCTCCGCGCTGCAATGCTTGCAAGCAGTTAT
The DNA here is from genome assembly GCA_023375905.1 of Nycticorax nycticorax. Lineage (NCBI taxonomy): Eukaryota > Metazoa > Chordata > Aves > Pelecaniformes > Ardeidae > Nycticorax > Nycticorax nycticorax. Next base: position 144,472 of record JAKFQP010000565.1, read on the forward strand.
ACAACCTGGCCCTGCCTCTGCCGAACTATGAACTCCTGCCCCCAGAGAGGGTGGTGCACAGGGAGAAACCCAATGGAGGCAGAAGCGCTTCTGCAAGGGAAAGTCGCATCTGCGCTCAGGCGGAGCACGGCCTGACAGCAGTACTGGTGTAACAACTGAAACAAACTTCTGTGATGCAGACAGGACCTTACAGATTAATAGAATTTTTGTTTATAAAACCAAAACCAGGAAATCCCATACAAAAAAAAAAAAACAAAAAACACCCAACTAAAAAAAACCACACCACCAAACTTTTGCCTCAGAATTCACTTTGTAGTCTCATTTCCTGGCAACACTTTGAAGAGCAAAGAAATCCGGCAACCTTTCTAGCCCAGACGATACCAATCTCCAGGCACGAGGCCAGCCACTTCTCTAACCAAGTTTCGGTCCTAGGGTCATTCTCACCCTTACCCAGACAGCTCTGCTCTGAAATCTGCTTCTACAAAGGGCGCAAAAACCCCCTTTTTTATTTTTAACGTAGAGATCTGTATGTTCTAGAGAAGCGCTGTGCCCTCAGCCAGACAAATATGGACCAGTGACTACCTGTACCAGTACTTGCCTATGGCTTCATGTTCTCCCTTGCGGCTGTGCAGGTATCGGCGCTTCTTCTCCTTCAGAAGGTGCTGGAGTCGTTTGAACTGGTCGATGTAGAGAGACTGCAGGCGGATCAGCTTCTCTCGCATGATCAAAGCCACCTCCTCGGCTGTGTATACGCCAGCATGCCTGAAAAACACCCACACAAACAGTGTGAAGTTCCTGTGGGTCCCCCGGGGCTGTTCTCCTGATGGAATGACATGGATGTTCTCAGCAGCACCGGCTGAGCGGGGCTGGATTAGACAAATCAATGGGTGACAAGCAGAAATACTGATTTTTACAGATTTATTTTTCATTTCAAAGATCACTCAGAGACTGCTGCTGAATGGACCACACCACACTGAAGGGGGTGACCATCAATACTTCACAGAAGAACCACCAGGTCCAAGACTTACGAGCATTCACACTCGCTGAGGCACAAAGTCCAACTGCAGCACCATTAATAAAGCCACTCTTTAAACAAAACCACCATCTCCCCTGGTACCACACTGAGCTCAGAACGCTCTACACGCCTAAGCAGCCCACAGCCACCAGCACCCAACTTACTTCAAGGGATCCTCCTGGTCGCTATCGATGCTATCAGCCTCGCTGTCTGGGTCCCCTCGCCACGTCTGGTCCACTGTGATTGGGTCCTGCTCGCCGTCGCTCCAGCTGTCCTCATCTGAAAAGACAAATCACCCTGAGCAATAGGACGCTGCCCTATGGGCCAGCGCTCGTTGCTCCGGCACAGGGCAACCGGGGACCCTAGGAGCTTGGCTTCACAGCCACACGGAGGTGAACCAGCTCTGCCTCTTGCCAGGAGAGACTTGTCCCCAGCACGGTGAGCAAGCGACATGGGACAACAGGAAACCCAGCAACTAGGCGCAGCCAAAACACACCACTCCTGTGGAGCGATGCTCCTGCCCACCTGGGAACCACAAACTGCTGGCTGGCCCCACCGAGCAACCCCACAAGACGGGAAGCTCAGCACTGAGCCAGCGTTTGACAGGCACCGCTAGAGACCAACCCAGCAAAGAGGGAAGCTAGCTAACATAGAATACTCCACAACCACAAGGGAAGAAAACCTGCAGGATTTTGGTGGGGTGGGGTGACTTGTCTACAGCCAGTGGCAGACGAGACGCGCCAGGGTTTACAGAACAGTCTTTCACCCACAGACCCCTGAGATCCTTTTTTCACTGGATTTAAGAAGTGATATTCCTGGTGTTCCCTCACAGAACGGAGGATTCCAAGTCCTCTCTCACCGGTTTTCACTTTCAACTCTTACCTAGGATCCGACTGGCTTCACTGCGGCTGCTCTCTGCGGTCTGGGAGCCCAGCTCTGTTTTGGCATAAGAGCTAAGCTGGCAAAGGAGAGTCTCACTCACAGGTCCAGGATTGGACTTCTTCATCTGAGCTTGGAGCGCCAGCGTGTTCCTGCGGGCGTGCTCCGCACAGAACGACGTGCTGCAGGAACAAATCGCAAGCTCGTTACAGCTCCAAGCCCTCAGTCAGCAAAAAGAACAAGCGATACAGTGAGAAAAGTTCCCTGGCACCCGGAAAGCACATCCCCTCTACAGCTCTCTCACAGAGAGCACCACTGGCTGCAGGTACAGCTCGGAAATGCCAGAGGCGCCTGGGCGGCTCACAGACCGCACACCACTGCTGAAACAGCACCTCTGGCACCGGAGCTGGCAGCCACATGGCACCACAGCAGGGAGAGAAATGAACTTTTTACTCAAAGCCACCAAGGTGAGCTCTTCTGCTTCCAAACATTCACACTGGACTCTCAAGTTTCCACGCAGAGCACGCTGGCCTGCATCGGGTGGATCCTTTTTATCACAGAGGGACCAAGGGCAGAACAAAGACTGCCACTATCCACATCCCCGTAACCTCTGAGAACGAAATGTGGGGTTGACGCTCCCGTAAGGGAAACTGCGCTCTGCTGACGTGCTTACTGCATGTCAATAAGCGTTCTGGGTCCTTCCATCCATAGCAGTCAGAACATTTCATATGCATCAGAGAACAAGAAGCACAACCAGGTCATCAACTCCACATAACGCATGACCAGGGTATCTGTGCCGAGGATTATCCATAAGCGCAGGCAGCAGCAAGTTAAATTTGCTGGGCCGGGTGGAGGGACGGCACCGCATGGGTGCACGCGCAGCTCTTACAAAGGACCTGGATCACTGCAGCCACCTTCTGATGGCAGAGGGCAGCGGCCCGACAGGCCTGCAGGGCTCCTTGCAAGGTCCAGCACTCACAGAGTCTTTTTCTAGCTTAAAAACACTTCAGAAAGAGGGAGCCCCTTGTCTGAGGTAACGTAAGTGCTGCAGCTGAATCAGAAGGACCTTCTCCAGCCCATCGTAATTCTATATGGTACAGAACCGGAGAACCAGGAGACAAAGGTACTCACCCATCCTTCTTCTCTGTTTTGGGCGCAGCATTGGGACACCGCTTTCCGTTCTTTGTTGAAACATAGCTGCATTGCTTGAAAGGGGCACTCCTATCTTCAAGAATGTGCTTAATACAAAACTCCTGCCCCTCCAGCCGCGGCTGGGAGCACTGGCGGTGGGTGAAGGCACATGACAGAGGCTCTTGCGGCCGCGGCACAGGAGTGAGGCGTCCTCGGCTCGATGGCAAAACATGGATCCGAATTCTGTTCATGCCAACACCTGCTCGAGAGATGCAGACCAGTTAAAAGAAATGAACTACTGATAAGAAGAAAGAGGAGCAGCATCTACTAACACCTGCTAATGCATCTGAATAAAACTCTTTGACCCCCCTGAACAGGCGGGAGATGAAGTTGCTCCTATAGAGAGAATTTCTTCCGAAGTCTGAGGGAACGTTTAGCTTTGCAGCAGCCCCATTTCTGCGCAGAATGGAACACATCTCACTCACCTGAGCTACCAAGCAGCAACATCCATGCCAGGGCGTGGGCACAAGCAGCGCTGCCTGCCAGCACTGTGGCCGGGGAGGGGGGGGAACACGTCCCAGAGGTACCCCTCTACCCCCATCACCCCAGTGCTGGGCCCTTTCCTCCCAGCGCACGAATCCCACAGCTCCGCACCCTCCCAGGGGACGCCGCTCCCCTCCTGCGCAGCCCACCAGCCCCCTAAGGCCCAACCCAAACCCCATCCCTTCAGGGCCTCCTCTGCC